>SJYO01026388.1:60939922-60967967 GCA_006410555.1 Capra ibex | reverse complement strand
TACTCAGTTGAGAAGCGTACTCCACCGGTTTCATGACCTCAAAGTCGAAATCGTAGTAAGGAAGGTTTCTTTAGGGTCCCGATTAGAGGAAGTCTTTACTGACCAACCTAGAGGAACGTCAGGTTCCCTGAGAGTTCTCAGAAGAGGTTCTGGTGTCAAGTTTTCGTAGTTCAGAAGTCGCGAGTCGAAAGAAGTGTCAGGTTGAGAGTGTAGGTATGTACTGGTGACCTTTTTGGTATCGGAACTGATCTGCCTGGAATCAGACTGGAATCAGCCGTTTCATTATAGAACGAAAACTTATACGATAGATCCAACCAGTATTGAAAAGAAGGTTCCTCATTCGCAGAAAATTAAAGTGCCGACGTTGGTGGTAGACGTCACTAAAACCTCGGGGGGTTTTATTACAAACTGTGACAAAGGTGACAAAGGGGTAGATAAAGGGTACTTTACTACCCTGGCCTACGGTATAAGAAGCAAAAGACTTACAATTCGAAATTCGGTTGAAAAAGTGAGAGGAGAAAGTGAAAGTAGTTCTCCGAAAAATCAAGGAGAAGTGAAAGACGGTATTCCCACCACAGTAGACGTATAGACTCCAATAACTATAAAGAGGACCGTTAGAACTAAGGTCGAACACAAAGAAGGTCAGGTCTCAAAGAGTACTACATGAGACGTATATTCAATTTATTCGTCCCACTATTAGATGTCGGAACTGCATGAGGAAAAGGATAATCCTTGGCCAGACGACAAGGTACAGGTGAAGATTGACAACGAAGGACTGGACGTATGTCTAAAGAGTTCTCCGTCCAGTCCACCAGACCATAAGGGTAGAGAGAGTCTTAAAAGGTGTCAAGTAACACTAGGTGTGTCAGTTTCCGAAACCGTATCAGTTATTTCGTCTTTATCTACAAAAAGACCTTGAGAGAACGAAAAAGGTACTAGGTCACCTACAACCGTTGAACTAGAGACCAAGGAGACGGAAAAGATGTTGGTCGAACTTGTAGTCCTTAAAGTGTCAAGTGTATAACGACTTCGGACCGAACCTCTTAAAACTCGTAATGAAATGATCGTACACTCTACTTACGTTAACACGTCATCAAACTCCTAAGAAACCGTAACGGAAAGAAACCCTGATCTTACCTTTGACTGGAAAAGGTCAGGACACCGGTGACGACTCAAAAGGTTTACACGACCGTATAACTCACGTCGTGAAAGTGTCGTAGTAGAAAGTCCTAAACTTTATCGAGTTGACCTTAAGGTAGTGGAGGTGAGCGAAACAAGTATCACTACGAAAGATTCCGGGCGAACTGAAGTGTAAGGTCCTACACACCGAGATCCACTCACTAGTGTAGTAGCACTAATAGACCAAGTACTTCTAGAAAAAACATGTCAAGAAGACACACAAGAACGGTGGACAAGAATTATAGAAGACGAAGACAATCCAGGTATCATAAAGACAGGAAATAGCTCGGGTAGAAACGTACTTTACAAGGGAACCATAGAGATTAAAAGGGCTGCTCTAGAGATCAGAAAGGGTAGTAAATTTACCTTCTTCTTAGTTGTTAAGTTTTGAGACGAATAGAAAAACTCACGTCCCTTATTTGCCATAGTTTTTGTAAAAATTTCGGGAAGATCAAAAACTGTAAACTGACTTTAAATAGAATTTATGACAGTACCGATTTAGATCGACCTATTATATGTCACTGTACTTCTTTCTTTTTCTTTGTTGAAAACACTTAGATAATGAATTGACTAACCAATTTTATTCCCTTCTTTCTTTATAATCGTCTGTTAAATTTATTAAAGTAAGTTTTATGTTCGTCTTATGTTTCGTCATATATAGGAATAATCGGAATTGTGTCCACCCTTTATTTGGGGTCTCCTTTGTCCCTAAAAGATGTCGGAAGTGGTTTTATGCATTAACACAAAGAAAAACAAGAAACTGGGCAAGGTACAATTATGACAAACACCACGAAAAATTCTTTTACTGTCTTTCAGTCTAATATAAAAGAAAAAAAAAAAGAACAAAAGAAAAAAAGGAAAAAAAATTTAAATTTAAATAAATGAAATTAACCTCCGATTAATGAAATTTTATAACATAACCAAAACGACATGTATTTGTACTTAGGTGGTGTCCCTACGTGCACAAAGGGTAGGACATGGGGGTAGGGTGGAGGGAGGGACATGGTAGGGAGACCCAGTAGGGTCACGTGGTCTGGGTTCGTAGGACATAGGACGTAACTTGGGTCTTACCGCTAAGCTAAGAACGTATTATAATATGCAAAGTTTCAGTAAGAGGGTTTAGTAGGGTGGGAGAGGAAGAGAGTGACTCAGGTTTTCTGACGAAATATGTAGACACAGAGAAAACGACAGAGTGTATGTCCCAATAGTAATGGTAGAAAGATTTAAGGTATATATACACAATCATATGACATAACCACAAAAAGAAAGACCGAATGAAGTGAGACATATTATCCGAGGTCAAAGTAGGTAGAGTAATCTTGACTAAGTTTATATAAGAGAAATTACGGACTCATTATGAGGTAACACATATACATGGTGTCGAAAGAATAGGTAAGTAGACGACTACCTGTAGATCCAAAGAAGGTACAGGACCGATAATATTTGTCACGACGTTACTTGTAACCCCATGTGTACAGAGAAAGTCAAGACCAAAGGAGCCACACATACGGGTCGTCACTCTAACGACCCTGTATTCCGTCAAGATAAAGGTAAAAAAATGCCTTAGAGATGTGACAAGAGGTATCACCGACGTGATCAAACGTAAGGGTAGTTGTTACATTCTCCCAACGGAAAAGAGGTGTGGGAGAGGTCGTAAATAACGTACACCTGAAAACCTAAAGTCGGAAAGACTGACCACACTTTACCATGGAGTAACACCAAAACTAAACGTAAAGAGACTATTACTCACTACAATCGGTAGACATACAGAAGAAACCTCTTTACAGACAAATCAAGAAACCGGGTAAAAAATTAACCTAGTAAATAAAAAGACCCTAACTCGACGTCCTCAACGAACATATAAAAACTCTAATGAAGAAACAGTCAACGAATTAAACGACAATAAAAGAGGGTAAGACTTCCGACATAAAAGTGGAACGAATATCAAAGGAAACAACACGTCTTCGAAAATTCAAATTAATCCAGGGTAAACAAATGAAAACGAAAATAAAGGTTATAAGAACCTCCACCCAGTATCTCCTAGGACGACACTACATACAGTCTCTCACGAAACGGATACAAGAGGAGATCCTCAAAATATCAAAGACCAGAATGCAAATCTAGAAATTAGGTAAAACTCAAATAAAAACACATACCACAATCTTNATCTAGAAATTAGGTAAAACTCAAATAAAAACACATACCACAATCTTTCACAAGATCAAAATAAGAAAATGTTCACCAACTGGTCAAAAGGGTCATGGTGAACAATTTCTCTAACAGAAAGGAGGTAACATATAAGAACGGAGGAAACAGTTTCTATTCCACAGGTATCCACACACCTAAATAGAGACCCGAAAGATAAAACAAGGTAACTAGATATAAAGACAGAAACACGGTCATGGTATGACAGAACTGCATTGTGTCCGATTTAAGGTAACATTATACGAAGTTTTATTACTGGTGTGTGAAATTACCATAAATTTGACAAAAGGAAGTAAGGAGAGAGGGAAGAAAGGGAGATAGTAAATAGCTTATAAATTGTGGTTGATTAAGTTTAGCTTTTTCCTTCTCTCAAGGTCTTTTAGTAGATAGAGACGAAATAACTGATACGGTTTCGGAAACTGACACACCTAGTGTTATTTGACACCTTTTAAGACTCTCTCTACCCTTATGGTCTGGTGGACTGGACGGAGAACTCTTTAGACATACGTCCAGTCCTTCGTTGTCAATCTTGACCTGTACCTTGTCGTCTGGCCAAGGATTATCCTTTTCCTCATGCAGTTCCGACATCTAATAGTGGGACGAATAAATTGAATATACGTCTCATGTAGTACTCTTTGAGACCTGACCTTCTTTGTGTTCGACCTTAGTTCTAACGGTCCTCTTTATAGTTATTGGAGTCTATACGTCTACTGTGGTGGGAATACCGTCTTTCACTTCTCCTTGATTTTTCGGAGAACTACTTTCACTTTCTCCTCTCACTTTTTCAACCGAATTACGAATTGTAAGTCTTTTGCTTCTTATACCGTAGGCCAGGGTAGTGAAGTACCCTTTATCTACCCCTTTGTCACCTTTGTCACAGTTTGAAATAAAAACCCCCGAGGTTTTAGTGACGTCTACCACCGACGTCGGCACTTTAATTTTCTGCGAATGAGGAAGCTTCTTTTCAATACTGGTTGGATCGATCGTATAAGTTTTCGTTCTATAATGAAACGGCTGATTCCAGTCTGATTCCAGGCAGATCAGTTCCGATACCAAAAAGGTCACCAGTACATACCTACACTCTCAACCTGACACTACTTTCGACTCGCGACTTCTGAACTACGAAAACTTGACACCAGAACCTCTTCTGAGAACTCTCAGGGAACCTGACGTTCCTCTAGGTTGGTCAGTAAAGACTTCCTCTAATCGGGACCCTAAAGAAACCTTCCTTACTACGATTTCGACTTTGAGGTCATGAAACCGGTGGAGTACGCTTCTCAACTGAGTAGCCTTTTCTGAGACTACGACCCTCCCAAACCCCCGTCCTCCTCTTCTCCTGCTGTCTCCTACTCTACCGACCTACCGTAGTGACTGAGCTACCTGTACTCAGACTCACTTGAGACCCTCAACCACTACCTGTCCCTCCGGACCGCACGACGCTAAGTACCCCAGCGTTTCTCAACCTGTGCTGACTACCTGACGTGACTTGACTTGAGCGGTGAAATCAAAAGGGTTTATATGTATAAGTGTTATCAATTTCCAATAACAATTATAAATAGAAATTTTATACCAATTAATTAATGACTGACGAATCTCCCTTGAAGTCAGGATAATTTTTACCCATTATAACAAAAGATATATATCTAGAAAACAAAGAAATCCATCTAAATAAGGATTTATAAAATAATAAAAGTAGTGTTGCCACTTACCTTAACAAAGGAATTAAAGAGAAAGTCAAAAGAGTAACAATCAAATATCCTTACGTTCCCTAAAGACACATGATTAAAATATGGGACATTGAAATGATACCTCTTCCCTTACGGTGGGGTGAGGTCATGAGAACGGACCTTTTATGGTACTTATCTCCTTGGACCTTCCGACGTCAGGTACCCCGGCAACTCCCAGCCTGTGCTGACTCGCTGAAGTGAAAGTGAAAAGTGAACGTACGTAACCTCTTCCTTTAGCGTTGGGTGAGGTCACAAGAACTGACCTCTTAGGGTCTCTGTCCCCTCTGACCACCCGACGGTAGATACCCCAGTGTGTCTCAGCCTGTACTGACTACACTGAATCGTCGTTGAAATGATATAAGTAACTAACCGAGATCATTGAAAGACCACCATAGAAATCCCAAAAATAAGTCTCCTAGTACAGTAGGTGTTTATCTCAAAATGAAGAAGAAAAGGTTAGACCTAAGGAAAATAAAGAAAAATAAGAGACTAACGACACCGACTTTGAAGGTTTTGATACAACTTATCATCTCCACTCGTACCCGTGGGAACAGAAGGAGGACTGAAATCCCCTTTTCGAAAGTTAAAAAGTGATAACTCCTATTACAAACGACACCCAAATAGTATATACCGAAAATAATAGAACTCCATACAAACAAGTTACGGACGAAAGACCTCCCCAAAAGAAAAATAGTATTTAACCACAACTTAAAACAGTTTCCGAAAAAGACGTAGATGACTCTATTAGTATACCAAAAGTGGAAAGTTAAACAATTGCATCACATAGTATAAGTAACTAAACGCTTATAACTTCTTAGGAACGTAGGGACCCCATTTCCGGTGAACGAGTACTACGTACTAGAAAAATTATACAACAACCTAAGACAACCGATCTTAACAAAACTCCTAAAAACGTAGATACAAGTAGTCACTATAACCGGACATCATTATAAAAAACACCGTAGAAACAGACCAAAACCATAATCCCACTACCACCGAAGTATTTTACACAAACCGGTAAATGGAAGGAGACGTTAAAAGTACTTCTTAAAATCATCCTACTACAAGTCAGTCAAGTCAGCGAGTCAGCACAGGCTGAGAAACGTTGGGGTACTTAACGTCGTATGGTCCGAAGGAACAGGTAGTGGTTGAGGGCCTCAAGTGAGTCTGAGTGCAGGTAGTTCAGTCACTACGGTAGGTCGGTAGAGTAGGAGACAGCAGGGGAAGAGGAGGACGGGGGTTAGAGAGAGCCGTAGTCTCAGAAAAGGTTACTCAGTTGAGAAGGGTACTCCACCGGTTTCATTACCTTAAAGTCGAAATCATAGTAAGGAAGGTTTCTTGTGGGTCCCGACTAGAGGAAGTCTTACCTGACCAACCTAGAGGAACGTCACGTTCCCTGAGAGTTCTTAGAAGAGGTTGTGGTGTCAAGTTTTCGTAGTCAAGAAGCCGTGAATCGGAAGAAGTGTCAGGTTGAGAGTGTAGGTATGTACTAGTATCCTTTTTGGTATCGGAACTGATCTACCTGGAATCAACCGTTTCATTACAGAGACGAAAAGTTATACTATACATTGAAAAGAAGGTTCCTCATTCGCAGAATATTAAAGTACCGACGTTAGTGGTAGACGTCACTAAAACCTCGGGGGGTTTTATTTCAGACTGTGACAAAGGTGACAAAGGGGTAGATAAAGGGTACTTTACTACCCTGGCCAACGGTATTAGAAGCAACAATCTATCAATCTTAACCTTTTTCCTGAGGTTTTACCGTCACCGATTTTCTGTTTCTTCCCTTTTCGGACGTTTTTATCTTATTTCCTTCCAGGGTCCTGACCTCACTCCTGGAGTCCACTTTATTTGTAGTGGGGACCGATACGGTTAAATGTATCTCGTCCGGGTCCCCCTCCTCTTTTTTGTACTTTTCTCCTCGGTTTAATCCGGTCCCGGAAAGAAGAGAAGTACAGAAAACCCAGCCGTAAGGAAGTGTGGAACTCCTACATAAAAGGAAATGAAAGTTTTATTTTGACTCGACATTGTGTCTCGACATTGTGACCAGGTAGACTCCCGACATCGTGTCTAGGTAGATAGTAAAGTTTAAAAACAACAGTACTCTGTCTTGGCTCCTTTAATGTGTGAGGGGGTTGTAGATACCACGGTAAAGAGCCTAAATTGGACCGACTTTATCGGAGTCGTACCGGGGACGCTCCTCCTCCGGTTCGTGTCGTCCTTGGGTTGAGCCACTTTCGAGGATACCACCTTCGACTAGTATTTCTTTTGGGTCACGTCCCCTTCACTGTTCTTCGGGTCGTAGGACCTTTGGTCCTGTCACTTTTTATTTGAGTCGTCTTTCGAGTACGCCGAGTCAGAGTCTAAGGTCTTCTGGAGACTAATTCTATCCTTCAGGAGCGAAGACACCGACCTTCCTGTATACGGATTGTTTTAGAATTAAGGAAACGTTAGAGAGTAAAGAACAAAGGAGTTTTGGGGGTGTTTGTCCGTTCGCCGTCACCCATGTTAACTCCCTGGAACCGTCCCCGATGAAGAGTCAAACAGGGTTTCCGTAGTGATAGACGACCCGGGGTCATCGACAACGGGTTCGACCACCCCCAAGAAGACGGGAATTAGAAGAAATACGGTTCCTAGTCCGGTTACTTTTGACTCGTGTCCAGTCCATAAATCGTCTAAAAGACCGTCCAATATGTCTCCTAAGGAACTGTGCAAAAAGGGTGACGAAAAAGGAAGATCGTAACCGGAGACTCCCGAGTTCACCTCTCCCCACTCCACCTTGTGCGACAGGAAACGGGAAAGGGAGGCCCCCGACTTCGTCTAAGGAATGCTCGCTCCCAGCGCCTCGACCACCAACTCCGTCGTCTATATAGGGAAGGTCGAACTTCACGGTCCGACCCTACCGTAGAAACCCTCACCTCCAGAAGAATGACCCGAGTAAACGTAGGTAGAACTTCGCAGTCAGTGGAGTTTGGAGTCTGGTGTTTCCCAGTCTAGTGTCTCCCCTTCTTATCTAACGACACTTCACGTGACCGACGCTGTCTGGAACGTCTTCGCACCGGATCTCCTCGATGGGGTGTAGGCTCCAGTAGTCACCGTCGGCTCTCCTCGATGAGGTGGGGGATTCGGTCCCCGTCGTCGACCCTCCTCGTTGGGGTACAGGTTCCTCGCCACCGACACGTCCGTGTCCTCCCGACTCTCCTCGATAAAGTGCAAGTTCCAGCCCTCCCCACCACCACTCCTGTATGTGGATCAGGTTCTATTCCTCGTCGCCGACACGAAACGACCTCGTTGGCACTTCTCTATGGGGTGTAGGTTCCATTCTCTATGGGGTGCAGGTTCCATTTTCTATGGGGTATAGGTTCCATTCTCTATGAGATGCAGGTTCCGTTTTCTTTGGGTTCATTCTACCATCCACAACACTCTCCCGTAGTCTCCCGTCTGTGTGACTTTGGTATTAGTGTCTTTTGATCAGTTAGATTAGTGTACCTGGTTCGGAACAGATTGAGTTACTTTGATTCGGTACGGGACACCCCGGTGAGTTCTTTCCGCGCAGTACCACCTCTCCAGACTGTCCTACACCAGGCGACCTCTTCCGTTACCGTTTGGTGAAGTTATAAGAACGAAACTCTTGGGGTACTTGTCATACCTTTCCGTTTTACTATCCTATGGTTTTCTCCTTGAGGGGTCCAGTCATCCACGGTAATACGATGACCTTTAGTTACCTCTTTATTGAGGTCTTTCATACTTCCCTACCTCGGTTTCGTTTTTGTTATGTGTCGACACCTACACTGACCACTATCTTCGTTACAGACTACGACATTTCTTGTTATAACGTATCCTTGTACCTTACAATCCAGGTACTTAGTTCCGTTTGACCTTCACCAGTTTGTCCTCTACCGTTCTCACTTGTAGCTGTAAGACCCTTAGTCGCTTGATTTTACCTGACCTCACCCGCTTAAATTGAGTCTACTGGTAATATAGATGATGACGCCTGTTCTTAGAGAATCTTCTTTACCTCATCGGCACTACCAGTTGTTTTTTCAGACTTTACGTCATGAACCTACGTCAGAGTTTTTCCTCTCCTACTAGAGACGAGCAAAAGTTCCGTTTGGTAAGTTATAGTGTCATTAGGTTCGGATACGTGGTTGATCATTGTGACTTCTTCGACTTGAACTTACCAAGACACTTCTGGATGTTTTGGAAAATCTTGATTGTGGTTTTTTTCTATGGAAAAAGTAATATCCCCTGACCTTACGTTTTCATCCTTCAGTTCTTTGTGGACCTCATTGTCCGTTTAAACCGGAACCTTACGCCTTACTTCGTCTCGTTTCCGATTATCTCAAAACGGATCTCTTGCGTGACCAGTATCGTTTGTGGGAAAAGGTTGTTGTGTTCTCTTTTGAGATGTGTGCCTATAGTGGTCTACGAGGTGTGGTTTTAGTCTAACTAATATAAGAAACATCGGTTTCTACCTCTTCGTGATATGCCAGTTGTTTTTGTTTTGACCCTCGAGTGACACCGAGTCTAGTACTTGAGAAAAAACGGTTTAAGTCTGAATTTAACTTCTTTCATCCCTTTTGGTGATCTGGTAAGTCCATACTGGATTTAGTTTAGGGAATACTAATATGTCACCTTCACTCTTTATCTAAATTCCCTGATCTAGACTATCTATCTCATGGACTACTTGATACCTACCTCCAAACACTTGTAACATGTCCTCAGTCCCTAGTCCTGGTAGGGGTACCTTTTCTTTACATTTTTTTTTTCGTTTTACTTACAGACCCTCCGGAATGTTTGTCAACGTTTTTCTTCTCTTCCCTTTTCGTTGCCTCTTTTCCTTTCTATATTCGTAGACTTACGTCTCAAGGTTTCTTATCGTTCTTCTCTATTCTTTTGGAAGGTGTCACTAGTTGCGTTTCTTTATCTCCTTTTCTTCTCTTACCCTTTCTGATCTCTAGAGAAGTTCTTTCAATCTCTATGGTTCTCTTGTAAAGTACGTTTCTACCCGAGCTATTTCCTGTCTTTACCCTACTTGGATTGTCTTCGTCTTCTATAATTTTCTCCACCGTTCTTATGTGTCCTCTGACATGTTTTTTCTAGAAGTACTGGGTCTATTAGTGTTACCACACTAGTGAGTGGATCTCGGTCTGTAGGACCTTACACTTCAGTTCACCCGAAATCTTTCGTAGTGATACCTGTTTCACTCACCTCCACTACCTTAAGGTCAACTCGATAAAGTTTAGGACTTTCCACTACGAGACTTTCACGACGTGAGTTATACGGTCGTTTAAACCTTTTGAGTCGTCACCGGTGTGCTGACCTTTTCCAGTCAAAAGTAAGGTTAGGGTTTCTTTCCGTTACGGTTTCTTACGAGTTTGATGGCGTGTTACCGTAATTAGGGGGTACGATTATTTCATTGCGAGTTTTAAGAGGTTCGGTCCGAAGTCGTTATGTACTTAGTACTTGAAGGTCTACAACTTCGACCAAAACCTTTTCCGTCTCCTTGGTCTCTAGTTTAACCGTTGTAGGTGACCTAGTAACTGTTTCGTTCTCTCAAGGTCTTTTAGTAGATAAAGACGAAATAACTGATACGGTTTCGGAAACTGACACACCTAGTGTTATTTGACACCTTTTAAGACTTTCTTTAGTCTTATGGTCCGGTGGACTGGACGGAGAACTCTTTAGACATACGTCCAGTCCTTCGTTGTCAATCTTGACCTGTACCTTGTTGTCTGACCAAGGTTTATCCTTTTCCTCATACAGATCCGACATATAACAGTGAGACGAATAAATTGAAGATACGTCTCATGTAGTACTCTTTACGACCCGACCTACTTCGAGTTCAATCTTAGTTCTAACGGTCCTCTTTATAGTCATTGGAGTCTATACGTCTACTGTGGTGGGAATACCGTGTTTCACTTCTCTGTGATTTTTCGGAGAACTACTTTCCCTTTCACCTCTCACTTTTTCAACCGAATTTCGAGTTGTAAGTCTTTTACTTCTAGTACCGTAGGTCAGGGTAGTGAAGTAACCTTTATCTACCCCTTTGTCGCCTTTGTCACAATCTGAAATAATAAACCCCGAGGTTTTAGTGAAGTCTACCACTAACGTCGGTACTTTAATTTTTTGTGAATGAGGAACATTTTTTTCAATACTGGTTGGATCTATCGTATAACTTTTCGTCTCTGTAATGAAACGACTGATTCCAGGTAGATCAGTTCCGATACCAAAAAGGACACCAGTACATACCTACACTCTCAACCTGACACTTCTTTCGACTCACGACTTCTTAACTACGAAAACTTGACACTACAACCTCTTCTGAGAACTCTCAGAGAAACTGACGTTCCTCTAGGTTGGTCAGGTAAGATTTCCTTTAGTCAGAACCCACAAGAAATCTTCCTTACTACAATTACGACTTTGAGGTATGAAACCGGTGGAGTACCCTTCTCAACTGAATAACCTTTTCTGAGACTACGACCCTCCATGACCCCCGTTCCCCTACGTCTCTTCTTCCCCTGCTGTCTCTTACTCTACCGACCTACCGTAGTGACAAAGCTACCTGCACTCAAACTCACTTAAGGTCCTCAACCACTACCTGTCCCTCAGGACCGCACGACGTTAAGTACCCCAGCGTTTCTCAGCCTGTGCTGACTCACTGACTTGACTTGCCTTGAAAGGAGGACGGGAAGTGGAGGAGAGAGGACCCTGAACTCGGACCGGTTTTGGGTACCACCGACCGAAGTCTTGGATTACTTCGAGTCCCAGACTACAGAGTAATGTTTTTTAGTCAAACTCTGTGTCACTATCCATTCTCCACATACAAGCCTAAGTCTCTCTTCGTGTGAGGTGTCCCACTCCCGGTGGTGTCTTCCATTCAAGTGACCGGTACCTTACAACACACCGATCACAAAAAATTCGACCCACTTAAGTATACGATTACTCACCCTCCTAGTAGGGTTGGTAAACCTTTGGTGGGTCAGTAAACTATCACGGAACCTTGACAGGACTCAAACTAGGGACCCAGTCCTTCTAGGGGACCTCTTCCTTTACCGTTGGGTGAGATTATGAGAACGGACCTCCTAGGGTATCTCTCTCCTCGGACCATCAGATGTCAGGTACCCCAGCGGTTCTCAGTCTATACTGACTCGCTGAAGTGAGTGAAACCTTGACAGGACGGTGGAGACCCACACAGTAAATCGAACGTCTAACCACAAGTTCTAAATCAACTTAAACTGAACGGTAGAACCTAGGTAAACTAAAATTAGTCAAATACAATACGGGAACCCGATATAGTAAGAAAGTTTTCAACACGGGACGGGTGAAGGAAGGACAAAGTACGAGAAGAGGACTCGGGGTAGGTCTGAGTGTTACAACGGAGATGTCATAGGACCTCGCTGTTAGTCTTTTACAGACCGGGAACCCTCCCTTTATGACATATTGTAGGTTAGAGAGATCTATAAGTCCGGAAGTAGAAGGTATAAAGGATGTTGTACACGTTGTAGTCGTAGAGAGTCACTTGGACGATCCCGTCCTCTGTCCGTGTGTTACGGACGATCTTCAGGTAGACAACCGTAGGGAAGTTTCCGTTAACCCGAAGGTACCTATTACAAACGGTGAAACCCTCAATTGGAACGTCCTACAAACCCGGGTTTGGGAATGGTGGGAAGAGGATTTCAATATTTGTATGGGGGCCTAGTTTAGAGGTGAGGTGAAAATACCTTGTAGGTCAGGCAACGGAGAATAGTTAAACAAGAAATCGGTGAATGATTGAGGAGGTATGTCCTGGGACTGGGGACTACCTAGGTGGGTCGGATAATAATTTTATGAAAATACGGGGAATGTCCTTATCTATTGGGTGAGGAAACAGTAATGAAGACAATAATGGATTTCACCTAGATAGTGTTATTTTACAAATGGTAACCTTTGGGGGATTTGACGAGAACACTTCCTGATCCCCTCCTTTAGTCACTGAATGTAAGAGAGTCTAGTTATTCTCTTATTCAGAATACCGACAAAGTGGTCTAAGGGTCAGAGTCCCGTGTCCGACCCTAAGGAAATGTAGTACTATAGATAAGGGTAGACGTCACTTGTTTGACCGTCATTCAATTTTAATGTTGGGGAGGGAATTAGGATGGGTCGTGACAAATGTGACCTCTGGAACCCCTACGGGTTGAGGTCGAACCCCCAGGGTCCTCCAGATGGACGGAACTGGACGGATCCCTAGACCAGGGACCCTCCCACAGTGTGGAGTTGAACGAGTCCCTGGGCGGTCAGACCCCCGTGGGTTCTCCAGTTGTACAGAGCTGGACGGGTCTATGGGTTAAGAGTCCTCCGACTGGACGGAGCTGGACGGACCTCTAAACTAGAGGTCGTCTGACAGTACGGAATCGAACGGACCTATAGATGTGAGACTGGACCCCTGTGGACCGAGAGTCCAACGTTGTCATAACCTATCCTATTCGAAGTCTTTCTGAGTAGGGATTCCTTCAGGTGGGTACCATTATCTTCCTTCGGATAATGAACACCCTGACACGGGTCAGAGTCGTTATTGAGTTCTTGGGTTACTCTTGGGGTAACGAAAAGACCTTACCGATTTTCTTCGGGAGATTTTCAAATGGTTATACCTGAAGCTGAGAATGCTCCTTGTCCACTAAAATTTACTGTTTAAAGAAAGGGTTACACGTAGTCTGTAGTCCTATTTCAATGTTGTCGATGTCGTTGTCCTGGGACACCGGACAAATCTACTCTACCAGGTCTGTCGGTGGTTGTGGAAAATATTTTCCCCTGTCCTCCTTCTTCGGTTCCGGGTCCTTTCCCTCTTTTCCTTTCTCTGTTCCGTACGGGTGTAAAACCGGCGGGAGGTCCCTTCGGGATACCGTTTGGGACTCAGGAACTTCCTGTTTCACTTTCACTTCAGCGAGTCAGCACAGGTTGAGAAACTCTGGGGTACCTAAAGTCGGATGGTCCGCGGAGACAGGTACCCTAAAAGGGGTGTTCCCATGACCTCACCCAACGGTAACGGAAGAGGTCCCCTAAAAGGATTGGGTACTTAACTTAGGTCCAGAGGGTGTAACGTCCGTCTACGAAATGGGAGACTCGGTGGTCCCTTCAGGGAACTTCCTGTTCCGTACTCCGTTTACGGATTAGACATCTGTCCGCACCGTAACCCGGTTTCTCACAGGTTTGGTACTGTTCAAAGGATTTTGTCGAACGGTGTTTACGATAGTTAACCCTGTAACCCTCCGTGAGAGGGGAACCCTGGTTTCTCGGAGTTCCAGTTCACGGTGTGGAAGGGAATGCCAAGTCTTTCTAACTTCGCCCGGGTAAGGTCGGTCAGGAGGACAGTGTCTGTCGGTAGTACCTCGACCTCGGTTCCCATGTTGACATACACCGTCCATTCAGGTTCTTAAAGAACCAACTGTGTCCCCGATGAAGATGGTAGGACTGGAGGATGAGGTCTCGGAAGAAGGTTTGGACATTGTAAAACCTACACTGTCTTTGTTACTAATGTCTTTCTAAGTGGGTTCGTGAAACAAAGACCCTACCTGTCTATAAAAGGGTGGTCAAAGACCACCAGGGACTCACAGACAATTACCTTCTCTAGAAAAGACGGAAACTTTAGAACGACAATAACGTTAGGATTATCTTCTACGAAATTTTGAGAGAAAACCCCCGTTTGATCGATAAAAATGGTCGGTACTTCACTTTGTTGAGGACTTACCCTCTCCGGTAAATACCTACAGACTGGTTTCCTAGACGTCTATAGTTCATCACGACTACCTTTTAGGTCCGAAGTGATATAGGGGAACACTCTAAGAATTGGGTCAGTGAGAGGACGGATGGAGGCTCCCGAGAGAGAGGAAAGTGAGAACGGATCTTTGGAACCAGGTGACCTGTTTTAGGACTCTCCCTAACAACCTTCTAGGAGACTGTTTAAGACTCCTTTAGACCATGTGACTACCTTCGTCGAAACAGAACCTACCTTTTTCTTCTCGACCTATACGTCATCAGAGGTTAAAACTCTGGTATCTCCGATTTGGAAACGGTGGTCCATGAAGTCGGGTTAACCGGGTATCGGGACTGAGTTCGAAATCTCGACGCTTTTCGGTAAATGTGACTGAGGTTCATACGGAAAGACCACGATGTTATCGTGTACGACGATAAACCTTTCTTTCTCCGGTGAACTGGTGGGCTCCCAGGTGTTAGTTTATACCACTAGTTTAGGAATCCGAGAACCACCGACAAACAGACGGGTGACTCCAAAGTCAGAGGGTGACATTCCCGGTGGTTTTTCCCTCGTACCTTCACCGTGTTCCCTTGGTTTGTCGACGAGTCCGTCGATTCTCTCACCGTAATGTCTTTTTACTGGATTGTCTCCAACAGTGGAATTAAGGTGTCTGATTAAACGGTCTTTGAGGAAGTATAGGACTCCAACTCTGAGAATTTCTATAGTTCTAGTATACCCCACCAAGGTTTTCCTCCCTGAGGAAAAAGACGGACCCTTGGAGGTTACCTTCAACCGATTGAAGAATGTACGGTAGTGATTAAATCCCCTTTTCCGGGAGGTTTCTAATGATCTTTCCAGGAAGTCTCCTTTTCCGGAGGTTTGTTGATATTTTGTTCACCAGAGGAGAACAGGGTGAACGGTTAATTTGTTGGGGGTTCCTCAAACTTCTGGGGTCGACCGGGTCGGACAGGTTGTTGTACCCTGGATGGGTCCTCTCCTGACCGTCCACCTAAAGTGGGTATACGGTCAAAGAGTTCCCATATTTATGGATTATCGGTACTATCTATGTAAGTGTCCTACCTCCCTTTTAAAAGGGTGGACCTAACTCTTCCGACTCCTGCATCACTTTTTTGACCAGGTACTTTAGTAAGACTCCAAACCAGACGGGTCCAGTAATGTTTCACTGTTAACCTGTAGTAAAAGAAGATTCCAGTGGGTTCCCCAGAGATTTAACTCGTAATGAATAATAGAGGTAACACGGACCTCCGGAGTCGGAAATCCTTTTCTTCTTTCTCGGTTTGTTAAGAATTTTAGTCGCTATTTTTTCTATTGGGTCCTCTGGATGGACCCTACCTTCCTTCGAAATGGTTATCGAGAGGAGACGTGGACATCAACGAGGATTCCTTGTCCAACCAGAAGCTGAAATACTCTACGACATACCCTCTAGAAAACAAATACAGTTAATGGAGAAGGATCTAGGTCTCCGAGTCTGGGAGGTCAGAATATGGTACCGGTAACCCGTTAAAGTTGTCCTATATGCGAACATCCCACAGTTGGTCCTGGGTTTTCTAAGATTTTTCAGTGGTGACATACGAGCTACCTGCATTCAGACTCACTTGAGGCCCTCTACCACTACTTGTCCCTCCGGACCGCACGACACTAAGTACCCCGACGTTTCTCAGTCTGTGCTGACTCGCTGACTTGACTTGACTTGACTTGACTTGACTATACGAGGTCCCTGTGTTCAGGATTAATTTCAGACCTTTCCACCCGGGGGTTTCCGAGTTGAGGTCGGGTGTACCTTCCTGGGGATGGGACATTATGAAAGATGGGGGTGTCGTCAGTTCCATAGTCTTGTACTGAGGACCTAAGTGATCAGTACTCTGTTCGATACCTTCTTTTGTCTTCTCCTGTGAGTTATGTGGGTACTCCGGGACCCTCTAGAGTCTATAGATAAGTCTTGATGTTTACTCGCGGTAAGATTACTTGTGGAGGTTTTAAGTTAAAGACCCCTATTCTAAAGAGTACTGTCAAGATTTGTCGGTTGTGTCGAACCATTCCCAACATGAGGTCTTGTCTGTCCTCTATTTAGAGGACTAGGGACTTGTTCCTCCCTGAACTCGGTAGAACTTACTCTGTATAACAAAGACCCATTTATGGAGGTCGATTCCATTTCTTTCAGAGTGTCAGGAGTTCTTTTTATAAGTCTAGGATGTCGTAGAGTTTCTTGTTTGACCTCTCAAGAATCCCACCGATGTTAGAGAGAAACCCCCTATGAGAACCACTACCTTTTAAACCTCAACCAATTACGGGGATGATAAGGGACAGTAGTGGTATAACTACGAAGAATACTAACAAGGTACATAATAGTTAATAGATTTGACAAAACAGAGACGGGTCCAGTAATTCGATGGTGTACGTCACAGTCAAGTCGTTCCTATATATTTTGATATCGGTTGGTGCCTTTTGTAGTGAGTGGGAATCTACCTGTGGTGAGATTCATGAGACTCGAACTCTGATCGTTCTCCCCCTCCGGGTTACGGGGAGTGGTAGGGTCAAGTCGTCCTTCATCAGTCTCTCTGAAGCTGGGGATATGGGTTTCTTAACCCGGAGGGTAGAGAACTCCCCCCCTACTATCCATCAATCTTATGCTTTTCCCTCAGGTTTTACCACCACCAATTTTCTGTTTCCCCCCTTTTCGGACGGTTTTATCTTGTATCCTTCCAGACTTCTGGCCTCACTCCTGGAGTCCATTTTGTTTGTCGTGAGGCCCGATCGGGTTAAATGTACTCCGTCCGGGTCCTCCTCCCTTTTTTTGTATTTTTCTCCTCGCTTTTAACTCGGTCCCCGAGAGAAAAGTGCGGAAAACCCAGCCGTAAGGGAGTATGGGGTTCCTACATAAAAGGAAATGAAACATTTGTTTTGACTCGACATTGTACCTCGACATTGTGCCTCGACATTGTGATCGGGTAGGTTCTCGACATTGTGACCAGGTAGGTAGTGAAGTTTAAAACAACACTGTTCTGTCTTGGTTCCTTTAACGTGTGAGAGGGTTGTTATAACTTTCACTAGTAACACCAGAAAAAAAATATACGATGTGTATTATTTGAACGTGTTATATTATATTAAATTACGTTAATGAAGTATTAATCTTTAATGTATAATAATTTCTTAAAAGATTAACGGACACTCAGTCAGGAGATTTAAGTGTATCAAAATCTCTGAGACTTTGTTTTAGAAGGGAGATCCTTTATTAATTTTATGACAGTAAGAGAGGGTTTATCCCGAAGGAACCATCGAGTCTACCATTTCGCAGACGGATGTTACGCCCTCTGGGCCCAAGCTAGGGACCCAACCCTTCTAGGGGACCTCTTCCTTTACTGTTGGGTGAGGTCCTGAGAACGGACCTTTTAGAGTACCTGACTCCTCGGACCATCCGATATCAGATACCCCAGCGATTCCCAGCCTGTGCTGACTCACTGAAGTGAAGAGGGTTTAATAAACGATTATTCCTTTTTCTTTCTTCGAATTTGAGAATTTCGTTGTAGAAAAACGACTAAAATTACGACACGTAAAATATATCTTGTAAAGTGGAATTTTTCTTTGTTAAGTGTAGAGTAACAATCCATATATGGTACATTAAGTTTACAATTAATTTCAGTCAATAACAGTGTATTTTTGTTAATGGTCGATCTTTCAATTTAAATTTTACCAGATGGTAATCTTTGTTAACTCGTATTAATTGTAAAAACAACTGTATTCGTTGTACAGACCTCTGAAGGTAAGAATATCCTAATATAATCGTTTTTACAGTAATAAAAGATGGAACACTGTATGAATGTTTAACGTATTTCTAAGGTTTATTATCTTTATGTATAGTCGTGAAATTTCTTTTTTAATATAGTTAAGAGATGTTTATAGAAAGTCGATTTTGATCCTTTATGAAGGATCGAAAGAGATATTCCGATCGTAATACGATGATAGTTTTGGTCTTTTTCTGTTATTTTCTTTTTATCTGTTTATAGAAAGTACTCTACCTACGTTTTTAAGAGTTGTTTTATAATTACATTAAGTCGTTATATAATTCTCTTAATTTTTTACGTTTGTTCACTCTAAATAGGGTCTATAAGTTCAGACCAATTCGAAGGTTTTTTTAGATAGTTATATCAGGTAGTATGGTGGTTCGATTTTTTTTAAATTTTCAAGTATATTCAACTATATCTATCTAGTTATCTACACCCCTTTCATAAACTTTTTTAGGTTGTGTAAGTACAATTTTTGTAAAATAATTGATCTTCTCCTTAAAAGAGTTTAATTATTTCTGATAGATGTTGTGGACATCAATTAAACTCTCTGTGACCACTCTTTAAGTTTCTAAAATAATGTCAATCCGATTTTTATCTTTTTCCTTATGTAGTTCAGATATATAACAGTGGGACGAATAAATTGAGTATACGTCTCATGTAGTACTCTTTGCGACCCTACCTACTTCGTGTTCTAATTACACTCTTTATAGTTATTGGAGTCTATACGTCTACTGTAGTTAGAATGCGTCTTTCACTTCTTCTCGGAGAACTACTTTCACTTTCTCCTCTCACTTTTTGAACTGAATTTCGAGTTATAATTCTTTTGATTCTAGTACCTTAGGTCAGGGTAGTGAAGTATCGTTTATGTACCCCTTTGTCACCTTTGTCACTGTCTGAAATAGAAAAACCCTAGGTTTTAGTGTCGTCTACCACTGACGTCGGTACTTTAATTTTCTGTGAATGAGGAATCTTCCTTTCAATACTGGTTGGATCTGTCGTATAAATTTTAGTCTCTGTAATGAAACGGTCGTTTCCAGGTAGATCAGTTCCGATACCAAAAAGGTTACCAGTACATACCTACACTCTCAACCTGAGATTTCTTTCAACTCGTGGTTTCTTAACTACGAAAACACCACAACCTCTTCTGAGAACTCTCAGGGAACTTCACGTTTCTCTAGGTTGGACAGGTAAGATTTCCTCTAGTCAGGACCCACAAGTAACCTTCCTGATTACAACTTCAACTTTGAGGTTATGAAACCGGTGGACTACGTTTCTCGACTGAGTAAACTTTTCTGAGACTACGACCCTTTCTAACTTCCGCCCTCCTCTTCCCCTGTTGTCTCCTACTCTACCAACCTACCGTAGTGGCCGAGTTACCTATACTCAGACTCATTTGAGACCCTCAACCACTACCTGTCTCTCCGGACCGTACGACGTCAAGTACCCCAACGTCTCAGCCTGTGCTGACTCGCTGACTTGACCTAACTTCAGTTGACTTCCTACAGGAGGGAGAGTTTTGAAGAATAGTTGTAAAATGATCTTCACGATCTATTACGTCATTCTGTTTTCTTCCTTTAATTTTTATATGTCTAACCATTCCCTCTTTATTTTGACAAGAGTCTACTGTACTAACATACACATTTATTATGTTTTGTTATTATTATTATTTTCGGTTAATTTTCTTTTGTTTGAGAGGAACTTGACCTCCGTATTTTCCAATAACATTACAATGTCCTATGATCCAATTGTATGTTTTCAGTAGAGACAGAGTATAAGGTCGTCACTTTAAATTTTAATTTCTCGATTATACTGAATATAAACGTGTGTGTTTTCGACAATGAAAACTATTTATCACAAAAGAACACACACGTAAAATTGATGTTAAGGTTATAAATCAAATCTTACTTAATCTTTATAGTACCTCGAGGGGACCTCCGAGTCACCATTTCTAAAGTGGAAAGTTACGTCCTTTACTTCAAGTTGGGGACCCGACCCTTCTTTGGGACCTCTTCCTTTACTGTTGGGTGAGGTATTAAAACGGACCCCTTAGGGTACCTGTCTCCAAGTCTGTCCGATGTCAGGTACCCAAACGTTTTCTCATCCTGTGTTGAATCATTAATTTGTTGACATCGTTTCCATAACACCATTTTTTTTATCATTACTTTTAAATCTTCTAACAAACTTTGTAAGTAGTCACTGACAATTTTTAAGAACAATTTAAATATGAATAAACCTTTTCATAACTACTAGTTACGATGACGTAAGTTCTAGTTACCACAGTGACTTTAAGTTAAACAAAATACAAGATTCTCCATAAGATGCCTACTGTAAATTGACATGGTATTGAAAATAGGGTTAAAATAAACAATATAACAACAAATAGAACAGAAAATAAGGATTTGTTAAACAAACTTTTTATTATTTATTTTCTCTTATAAATGACAGATATATAAAAAGATAGTCTGAAAATTGAATCACTTCTTGATGAATTTTCTTTTGTTAAAAGAGTCTCTCTTGTTTTAATATTTCTGTATCTTACTTATGTATCGTTCGTATTTATAGGAAGGATAATGAAAGTTGGAGTCTGTTATTCAAGGGAAGAAATTTCCGTTATCGGTGTTAATGGTTAAAGTGTAACGAATGGACCAAACCACCCCACCCCCACCCCCAAGAAGTTTGTAAAATTTTACAAACAAAAAGGTTCTACTACCTTCTTCTCTTTTCAGTTCTCGTGCCCTAATTGCATCTCTTAACATTACTTCTGGGTGAATGGGGTAAGAAGTGAACTTATTTTCTTGGAATTTTAAGTAATACAGATTAAAATAAGGAGAGAGAGAGTGGTATCTACTGGCGTAAGACCTAAAATAGAGTTATAAAATGAAATGAAAGGACTATCGAAATAGAGTGTCCGTCTATTAACCCTATTTGAATATTTAGAGTAATAATAAATCTAAGGATTTATTACAATAATGAATTACAGACCAACAAATCAGTGATTCAACATAGACTGAGAAAACACTGGGGTACCTGAAGAGACAGGTACCCCAAAGGGTCTATTCTTATGACGTCAGCCAACGGTAAAGGAAGAGGTCTCCTATAAGGACTGGGTACCTAGTTTGGACACAGAGAACATAACCGTTCACCTAAGAAATGGTGACTCGGTGGTACCTTTTTCGGGTAATGAATTGCATTGGTAAAGATTTGAAGTATGTTTACCAGAGTTTGATATACATCAAAATTCTTTTTAATACGAAGTTTTAACAAAGAAATAAGTATATGCAACTATAGATGTAACCGAAATAAAAGTAACGAAAAGTCTAAATATACAGACTGTCAATTTTAAGTAGGTAAAACGACATATAATTACATATAAACTCAACAAAAAGTAAGAAAGAAAATATTAAATTTAAAAAATTGTACTTGTAAGAACAACGAATAGACTTTTTTTATATTTTTCACTCTAACGATTCTTCTCTTCGTTTTTCGTTCCCTCTTTACTTTTCTATATGGGATGACTTACGTTTCAAGGTCTCTTATCGGACCTCTCTATTCTTCTAGAAGAATTTCCTTGTTACGTTTCTTTATCTCCTTTTGTTATCTCTTCGTCTTATCTAATTCTTCTCCACCGTTCTTATGTGTCTTGATATGTTTTTCCAGAATGACTGGGTCTATTGGTCTTACCACACCAGTGAGTGGATCTCGGTCTGTAGGACCTTACACTTCAGTTCACCTTGAGTGATTCGTAATGATACTTGTTTCGTTCTCCTCCTCTACTTTAAAGTTAACTCGATAAAGTCTAGGATTTTCAACTACGACAATTCACAACGTGATTTTTACGTTCGTTTTAACATTTTGAGTCGTCACCGGTGTCCTGACCTTTCCAGGCAAAAGTAAGGTTAGGGTCACTTGCCGTCACGGATTGTCACAAGGTTTATAACGTGTCAACACGAGTAAAACGTACGATCACTCCTATATGAGTTTTAGAAAGTTCAATTCTAAGTCGTCATACACTTGGTTCTTGAGGATCTACAAGTTCAACCTAAATCTTTTCCGTCTCCTTCGTCTCTTTTAACGGTTGTAAACACCTTATTATATCTTTCGTTCCCTTAAGGTCTTTTTTTTTAGATGGAGACGAAGTGACTGATATGATTTCGGAAACTAGTGTTGTTTGACCTGTTCAGAATTTCTCTACCCTTATGGTCTGGTGGAAGGGACAGAGGACTCTTTGGACATACGTCCAGTTCTTCATTGTCATTCTAGGATTGTACCCTTTTGACCGTCCGATTTTTAACTCTTTCCTAATAAAGTTCCGACGGATCGACCTACTTAATGTTTGACCTTAGTTCTAAAGGTCCTCTTTATAGGTATTACAGTCTATATACTTCTACTGTGGTGGGAATACCGTCTTTCACTCCTCCTTGATTTCTCGAAGAACTACTTGCACTTTCTACTCTCACTTTTTCGACCGAATTTTAAATTCTAAGTTTTTTGCTTCTAGTACCGTATGTCAGGGTAGTGAAGTACCGTTTATCTTCCCCCTTTTCATCTTCATCACTGTCTAAAATAAGAGAACCAAGGTTTTACTGACGTCTACTAACGTCGGTACTTTAATTTCCTACGAACGAGGAACCTTCCTTTCGACACTGTTTGGATGTCTCGTATAATTTTTCGACAAATCAATTTCGATATAAAAAGGTTATCAGCACATACCTACACTCTCAACTTGGTATTTCTTCCGTCTCGTGGCTTAACTAGGAAAATTTAACACCACGACCACGTCTGAGAACTCTCAGAGAACCTGATGTTCCTTTAGTTTGATCAGTTAGGATCTCCTTTATTTGGACTTATAAGTAACCTTCCCGACTACAACATCGACTCCAAGGTTATGAGACCTGTGTATTACACTTCTCGGTCTGAGTGACCTTTTCTGTGACTACGACCTTTTCTAATTCCCGTCCTCCTCTTCACCCCCTGTCTCCTAGTCTACCAACCTATCGTGGTGACTAAGTTACCTGTACTTCAAGTCGTTTGAGTTCCACTATGACTTCCTGTCATTTCGGACCACAAGACGTTAGGTACCCCAGTGTTCACAACCTGTGTCGGATTGCTGACTAGTTGTTGTCGTTGTCCTACACATATATGAAACTTGAAATGATTTAGTACTGTTAACAAAAGGGGTTCACTGAGAAGTGAAACGTTTGTAATAATTGTACATAAATAGTTTATGAATCAGATATAAAATTGAAATAGAAGAAATTTGAGTATTGTGAGAAAGGTGACTAGAATACCCACAAAAGAGTAGTAATCTAATTGAGTTCATAATTGAGGATTTTCTTCGAAAAGGGAAGGGTTGACTTCGACGAAGGGAAAGGATTTAGTCAAAGAATAATAGTGTGTGATATACAGGGAAATACCTCGAAGGATCAACCCCGACACCATTTATTGGACGGACGGTCAAGTCCTTGTGTCCTCTGTACCCAAACTTGGGACTCAACCCTTCTAGGGGACCTCCTCCTGTACCGTTGGGTGAAGTCAAAAGAACGGACCTGTTAGGGTACCTGTCTCCTCGGACCACCCGATGGCAGGTACCTCGGCGTCTCAGTCTGTATCGACTCCGCTGAATCGTGTACGTGTGTTCGTATAGGGGACATATAGAACAGTTCAAATTAAGGGATGTCATCGTACATTCCCGTAACTCCCTTTTAAACGAAAACCAGAAGAAATAGGGACTCCGGTGTCGTGGATCTTGTCACTGAGTATGTGACGACCGTGAAACCAACTGAGACCGGGACAAGACTGGAGACGTAAGTCTTCATATCCGTAGGAAACCTAAATCTTGTACAGATATCATAGTAGTCGTTTTAAGAAAAGACACATAATGAACAGATACTTCCGATCAAAGAACAAACAGACCTCCATAAAAATAAGTCTTTAGTCGAGTTAAAATGGACGTCAAAACTAGGTATATAACAACAAAAAGTCAACGATTCAGTACAGACTGAGACGCTGGAGTACCTGACATCGGTAAGTCCGAGGAGACTGAGTGCAACTCATATTAATAATAAGTAAACACACCTTTGTTTGTTTGTCAAAAGAATTTTTACAAAAGTAACACTATGAAAAAGAAATTTTAGGATTTTACATTGGTTGTCTGAAAAGTGATCAACGATACACCCCCAAAGTTATGAAGACACAATACGAAAAATGGAAAATAATGAGCTTGACATATACATATGTTTATAAATAGTCTATTTGGTCACGTATTAATCAACGTAAAACGTAATAATAAAGTAGTAATGAAGTTACCTCGATGCCGGTAGTAACACAGTAAGTCATTTTAATTTACATGGATCAAAAGAGTCACCTCTTCCTTTACCGTTGGGTGAGGTCACAAGAACGGACCTCTTAGGGTCCCTACCCCCTCGGACCACCCGACAGTAGATACCCCAGCGTGTCTCAGTCTGTGCTGACTTCATTGAATCGTGGTCGTCGTCGTCAAAAGAGTGAGAAAATTTTAAGTAATAATCTCTTTACGGGTGGTTTGGTTTGTTTTCTCCTTCTCTATCCCTTAGATGGACTCTTTCTTAAAGCTTATAACTATCACTTTTACTAGGTTTTAGAACTTTAGTTTTACTTTAGTGTCTATTTATCGGACCTCTGTTCCTAAATCTTCTACGTTCTTTCCAAATTGTTCCTGGATCTTCTTTATTTTTTCTCAGTTATATATTTACTTATTACGTTATTTACTCTAGTCTTTGTGAGACCTCCGTTGTTTATCATCTTATTGCCTCCGTCTTCTATCCTAATCACTTTATCTTCTATCTTACGATCTTTATTTAGTTAGTCTCTCGTTTTTTCTTTTTACTAAATTTTCTTTACTCCTGTTAGAGTCTCTGGAGGTCTGTTATATTTTACGAGGTTGTAACCTTAATATCCTCGGGGTCTTCTTCTTCTGTTTTTCTTTCTGGTACTCTTTTATGAACTCTATTATCAACTTTTGAAGGGATTTTACCCCTTCCTTTATTATTGGGTTTAGGTTCTTTGGGTATCTCAAGGTTTGTCCTATTTGGGTTCTGCTTTGTGGGGTTCTGTATATAATTAGTTTAATTCTTTCTGGTTTGTGTTTCTTGTTTATAATTTTCGTCGTTCTCTTTTTCTTGTTTATTGTGTGTTCCCCTAAGGGTATCCTATTGTCGACTAGAAAGTTATCTTTGAGAAGTCCGGTCCTCCCTTACCGTTCTGTATGAATTTCACTACTTTCTTTTATTGGATGTCGGGTCTAATGACATGGGTCGTTCCTAGAGTAAGTTTATACTTCCTCTTTAGTTTTCGAAATGTCTGTTCGTTTTCGACTCTCTTAAGTCGTTGTGGTTTGGTCGAGATGTTGTTTACGATTTCCTATAAGAAGTCTGTCCTTTGTATTTTTTCCACATATTTGGGTTTGGGTTTTGTTATTTCATTTACCGTTGCCTTAGTATGAATAGTTATTAATGGAATTTGCATTTACCCAACTCACGGGGTTGGTTTTCCGTCTCTGACCGACTTACCTATTTTTTTGTTCTAGGGATATATACGACGGATGTTCTCTGGGTGGAGTTTTGTTGCCTGTGTATGTCTGACTTTCACTTCCCGACCTTTTTCTATAAGGTAGGTTTATATCTGGTTTTCTTTCGTCCTCATCGTCATGAGTATAGGTTATTTTATCTGAAATTTTGTTTCCGACACTTTTCTCTGTTTCTTCCGGTGATGTATTACTAGTTTCCTAGTTAGGTTCTTCTTCTATATTGTTAATATTTATACGTAGGTTGTATCCTCGTGACGTTATACATTCTGTTTACGATTGTTCATACTTTCCCCTTTAGTTGTTATTGTGTTATTATCGCCCTCTGAAATAATGGGGTGAGTGTGGATACCTGTCTAGTTGATTTGTCTTTTAATTGTTTCTTTACGTTTGAAATTTACTATGTTATCTGGTCAATCTGGATTAACTATAGATATCCTGTAAAGTGGGGTTTTGTTACTTAAAGTGGAAAAAGAATTCACGAGTGCCTTCGAAGAGGTCCTATCTAGTGTAGGACCCGGTATTTAGATTTGAACTATTTAAGTTTTTTTAGTTTTAGTAAGGTTCGTAGAAAAGACTGGTATTACGTAATTCTAATCTAGAGTTAATGTCCTCTTTTTGATAATTTTTAAGGTTGTATACCTCCGACTTGTTGTGTGAAGACTTATTGGTTGTTTAGTGTCTTCTTTAGTTTTTTCTTTAGTTTTATACGTATCTTTGTTTACTTTTACTTTGGTGTTGTTGGGTTTTGGACACCCTGTGATATTTTCGTCACGATTCTCCTTTCAAGTATCGTTATGTCCGTATGGAGTTCTTTGTTCTTTTTTCAGTTTATTTATTGGATTGAGATGTGGATTTCGTTGATCTTTTCCTTCTTTACCTCTTTGGGTCTCAATCATCTTCCTTTCTTTAGAATTTTTAATCCCGTCTTTATTTACGTTTTCTTTGTTTTCTCTGGTATCGTTTTTAGTTGTTTCGGTTTTCGACCAAGAAACTTTCCTATTTANTTTATTTATTGGATTGAGATGTTGATTTCGTTGCTCTTTTCCTTCTTTACCTCTTTGGGTCTCAATCATCTTCCTTTCTTTAGAATTTTTAACCCCGTCTTTATTTACGTTTTCTTTGTTTTCTCTGGTATCGTTTTTAGTTGTTTCGGTTTTCGACCAAGAAACTTTCCTATTTATTTTAACTGTTTGGTAATCGGTCTGAGTAGTTCTTTGTTTCTGTCTTTTTAGTTTAGTTATTTTAATCTTTACTTTTGCCTCTCTAGTGTTGTCTGTTGTGTCTTTACGTTTCCTGGTATTCTCTGATGATAGTCGTCAACATACGGTTATTTTACCTGTTGCACCTTCTTTACCTGTTTAAGAATCTTTTCATGTTGAAAGGTTTTGACTCGGTCCTTCTTTATGTTTTAGAATTGTCTGGGTAGAGTTCGTGCCTTTAACTTTGCCATTAGTCTTTAGAAGGTCGTTTGTTTTCGGGTCCAGGTCTGCCGAAGTGTCGACTTAAGATGGTTTTTAAATCTCTTCTCGATTGTGGATAGGATGAGTTTGAGAAGGCCTTTTACCGTCTCCTTCCATTTGAAGGTTTGAGTCAGATACTCCGGTGGTAGTGGGATTATGGTTTTGGACTGTTTCTACGGTGTTTTTTTCTTTTGATGTCCGGTTATAGTGACTACTTGTATCTACGTTTTTAGGAGTTGTTTTAAGATCGTTAGTCTTAGGTTGTTGTGTAATTTTTCTAGTATGTGGTACTGGTTCACCCGAAATAGGGTCCCTACGTTCCTAAGAAGTTATAGGCGTTTAGTTAGTTACATTAAGTGGTGTAATTGTTT
>SJYO01026388.1:60928751-60939583 GCA_006410555.1 Capra ibex | reverse complement strand
TTTTTTTTTTTTTTTGAACCTTTTTTTCGTTACCTGTTTACTACCTATACCGTAACCTAACTTGAACCTCTATACTCATCCTGGTACATAATATTATACATATGTATACTACCTATGTCTCTACTCGTATCTGTACACATATGTACCGAATCATGTGTACATATATAAGGAATCGGTACAATTACGGTTCTCTCAGATCTTCGTCAGAGACTTGATGACTTCTTTTATTTCTTTGTCTCTTTTTAGTTTAGTTATTTTAATCTTTACTTTTACCTCTCTAGTGTTGTCTGTTGTGTCTTTACGTTTCCTAGTATTCTCTGATGATAGTCGTCAACATACGGTTATTTTACCTGTTGCACCTTCTTTACCTGTTTAAGAATCTTTTCATGTTGAAAGGTTTTGACTTGGTCCTTCTTTATGTTTTAGAATTGTCTGGGTAGAGTTCGTGCCTTTAACTTTGCCATTAGTCTTTAGAAGGTCGTTTGTTTTCGGGTCCAGGTCTGCCGAAGTGTCGACTTAAGATGGTTTTTAAATCTCTTCTCGATTGTGGATAGGATGAGTTTGAGAAGGCCTTTTACCGTCTCCTTCCATTCGAAGGTTTGAGTCAGATACTCCGGTGGTAGTGGGATTATGGTTTTGGACTGTTTCTACGGTGTTTTTTTCTTTTGATGTCCGGTTATAGTGACTACTTGTATCTACGTTTTTAGGAGTTGTTTTAAGATCGTTAGTCTTAGGTTGTTGTGTAAGTTTTCTAGTATGTGGTTCTGGTTCACCCGAAATAGGGTCCCTACGTTCCTAAGAAGTTGTAGGCGTTTAGTTAGTTACATTAAGTGGTGTAATTGTTTAACTTTTTGTTTTCGGTATACTAATAGAGTTATCTACGTCTCTTCCGGAAGCTGTTTTAAATTGTAGGTAAATACTATTTTTGAGAGGTCTTTCGTCCTGATCTTCCTTGTATGGAGTTGTATTATTTTCGATATATACTGTTTGGGTGTCGTTTGTAATAGGAGTTACCACTTTTTAACTTTCGTAAGGGGGATTTCAGTCCTTGTTCTGTTCCCACGGGTGACAGTGGCGATCATAAGTTGTATCAAGACCTTCAAAACCGGTGTCGTTAGTCTCGTCTTTTTCTTTATTTTCCTTAGGTTTAACCTTTTCTTCTTCATTTTGAGAGTGACAAACGTCTACTGTACTAGGAGATGTATCTTTTGGGATTTCTGAGGTGGTCTTTTAATGATCTCGATTAGTTCCTTATATCGTTTCAACGTCCTATATTTTAGTTGTAAGTCTTTAGGGAACGTAAGGATATGTGATTATTACTCTTTCATCTTTTTCTTTAACTCCTTTGTTAAGGTAAGTGGTAACGTTACTTTTCTTATTTATGAATCCTTATATAGATGGATTTCTTTGATTTCTGGATATATAGTTTTTGATATTTTGTGACTACTCTCTTTAGTTTTTCCTGTGATTAACTACCTCTTTATATGGTACAAGTACCCAGTCTTCTCAGTTATATCACTTTTACTCATATGATGGGTTCCGTTAGATGCTAAGTTACGTTACGGATAGTTCGATGGTCGCCATAAAAATTGTCTTGATCTTGTTTATTAAAGTTCTAAACATACCTTTACGTTTTTTGGAGTTTATCAGTTTCGTTAGAACTCTTTCTTCTTACCTTGACCTCCTTAGTTGAACGGACTGAAGTCCGAGACGATGTTTCGGTGTCAGTAGTTCTGTCATACCATGACCGTGTTTCTGTCTTTATATCTAGTTGCCTTGTTTTATCTTTCGGGTCTCTATTTAAGTGTGTGGATACCTGTGGAACAGAAGGTGGTTCCTCCGTTACCTGACTTCTGTTAGAGAAATTGTTCACCACGACCCTTTTGACCAATTGGTGCACGTTTTCTTACTTTGATCTAGTGAAAGATTGTGGCGTGTGTTTTTATTTACCTAATTTCTAGATTTGCATTCTGGTCTTTGATATTTTGAGGATCTCTTGTATACGTTTTGTGAGAGGCTGTATTTAGTGTCGTCCTAGGAGATACTAGGTGTAGGGTCTTATGACCTTTATTTTCGTTTTTATTTGTTTACCCTAGATTAATTTTAATTTTCGAAGACGTGTTGTTTCCTTTGATATTCATTCCACTTTTCTATCGGAAGACTTACCCTCTTTTATTATCGTTTACTTCGTTGACTGTTTGTTGATTAGAGTTTTTATATGTTCGTTGAATACGTCGAGTTGAGGTCTTTTTATTTGCTGGGTTAGTTTTTTACCCGGTTTCTTGATTTATCCGTAAAGAGGTTTCTTCTGTATGTCTACCGATTGTTTGTGTGCTTTTCTACGAGTTGTAGTGAGTAATCGTCTCTTTACGTTTAGTTTTGGTTTTACTCCATGGTAAAGTGTGGTCAGTCTTACCGACGATAGGTTTTCAGATGTTCGTTATTTACGACCTCTCCTACACCTCTTTTCCCTTGGGAGAATGTGACAACCACTCTTACGTTTGATCATGTCGGTGATACCTCTTGTCACACCTCTAAGGAAATTTTTAACATTTGTCTTGATGGAATACTGGGTCATTAGGGTGACGACCCGTATGTGTGGTTCCTTTGGTCTTAATTTTCTCTGTGTACATGGGGTTACAAGTAACGGCGTGACAAATATTATCGGTCCTGTACCTTTGTTGGATCTACAGGTAAGTCGTCTACTTACCTATTCTTTCGACACCATGTATATGTGTTACCTCATAATGAGTCGGTAATTTTTATATTATTTAAACTTAGTCAAGATTACTCTACCTACTTTGACCTAGACTAACATGTCTCACTACATTCGGTCTTTCGTTTTATGGTTATGTCATATGACTGTGTATATATACCTTAAATCTTTCTACCATTACTACTGCGACATACCGTTCTGTCGTTTTCTCTGTGTTTACATATCTTACCTGAAAACCTGAGACTCCCTCTCCCTCTCCCATCCTACTAAACCCTCTTACCGTAGTTTTGTACATATGATAGTACATCTTTACTTCGTGGTCAGAAACAAACTACTTCCTATGTCCTACGAACCCCGATCACGTGCCCCTACTAGGTCTCTCTACTATACCCCACCCTCCACCCTCCCGTAAGTCCTAACCCTCGAGTATATATGGACACCGTCTAGGTACAGTTACAAACCGTTTTGGTTATGCATAACATTTCATTTCATTTCATTTTTATTTTATTTTTTATTTTATTTTATTTTAAGTAATATCTATCGTTTGTAAAACTCGACGTCAAATAAAGTCTGAAATCGGATTCAATTTTCGAAACCGACTTTATAAATAAAACAGAATAAAAAGTAATCATTCGGACAGTTGTGTATAGAAAAACAAATTTCTTTACCAAAACACAAAGACGTCTATAGATGTATCGTAATTTTGTCTCTAACAAAACTAACGGAGTTGAACACAAAATTCGATTAAACTTCACTGAAGTGTCCGTAAGTTGTCAAAGATCACAACGATATTAGGGTCACTGTGACTGATCTACATCTGGGTAGTAACACCACAATCCGAGACATGTCTATAAGAACGGAACGTTCTACATACGTCAAGATAGTTATTTGGAATTAACAAACCCCTTAACAAAATTAGACTCCCAATAATTTTAACTCGTGTGATAATATCCATAAAATAAAAAAATTACGTAGGTCCTCTCATTTCCTTAATTTTTATTTGAAATTGTACCTTTATAAATGGGATCTCGATGTCGAGGTTCTTCACTGACCTCACGAAACGTCTCTTTGTAAGACACCTACGACGACTCATAAAAGTAAACACAATGGTATGGACGGTTAGTCGGATTTGACCTATCAATCATACTTTTGTACTACATCATTATAATTCGGACAAAAAATTTTCCGTCAAGTTATCACTCAATCATAACCTTTAAGAACCAACATTTTCTCTTTCAGTCCGTCCAAAATAAAATAAAAACAAATAAATTAACGAGATAAAATTAATTGTGTAAATAATACACGTCTTGACTTACAGACCTTGTAGATTTATTCCTAACGATAACGATAACGATTCAACCAAGTCAATAAAAAGGAAACAGAAAATAAAGGGTTTAGAAAGTCTAACACTGGATCTAAGTCTAAGTCGTCGTGATCAGTGGCTATAAATTGTCCTTTTTAATTTTATATTTCATGTGATAGCTTTAGTCTAACTAATATAAGAAACGTCGTTTTCTATCTCTTCAAGAAATGTCAGTTGTTTTTGTTCTGGTCCTCGACTGACACCTAGTCTAGTACTTGAGGAATAAGGGTTTAAGTCTGATTTTAACTTCTATCATCGCTTTTGGTGATCCGGTAAGTCCACTTCAGCGAGTCAGCACAGGCTGAGAAACGTTGGTGCACCTGACATTGGATGATCCGAAGAGGCAGGTCCCCTAAGAGGTCCGTTCTTATGACCTCACCTAACGGTAAAGGAAGAGGTCTCCTAGAAGGGCTGGGTCCCTACCTTGGGTCCAGAGGACGTAACCTCCGTCTGCGAAATTGGAGACTCGGTGGTCCCTTCGGAAATACTGATATGTCATCTTCACTCTTTATTTAAATTCCCGGATCTAGACTATCTATCTCACGGACTACTTGATACCTACCTCCAAGCACCGTAACATGTCCTCTGTCCCTAGTTCTGGTAGGGGTACCTTTTGTTTACGTTTTTCGTTTTACCGGCAGACCCCTCCGGAATGTATCGACACTTTTCTTCTCTTCACTTTTCGTTTCCTTTTTTCCTTTCTATATTCGTAGACTTGCGTCTCAAGGTTTCTTATCGCTCTTCTCTATTCTTTCGGAAGGAGTCGTTAGTCACGTTTCTTTATCTCCTTTTGTTGTCTTACCCTTTCCGATCTCTAGAGAAGTTCTTTTAATCTCTATGATTCCCTTGTAAAGTACGTTTCTACCCGAGCTATTTCCTGTCTTTACTATACCTGGATTGTCTTCGTCTTCTATAATTCTTCTCCACCGTTCTTATGTGTCTTCTTGATATGTTTTTTCTAGAAGTACTGGTTCTATTAGTGTTACCAAACTAGAAGTGGATCTCGGTCCGTAGGACCTTACACTTCAGTTCGCCCGGAATCTTTCGTAGTGATACTTGTTTCGCTCACCTCCACTACCTTAAGGTCAACTCGACAAAGTTTAGGACCTTCTACTACGACAGTTTCACGACGTGAGTTATACGGTCGTTTAAACCTTTTGAGTCGTCACCGGTGTACTGACCTTTTCCAGTCAACAGTAAGGTTAGGGTTTCTTTCCGTTACGGTTTCTTACGAGTTTGATGACGTGTTAACGTGAGTAGAGTGTACGATCATTTTATTACGAGTTTTAAGAGGTTCGGTCTGTAGTCGTTATACACTTGGTACTCGAAGGTCTATAAGTTCGACCAAAATCTTTTCCGTCTCCTTGGTTTCTAGTTTAACCGTTGTAGGCGACCTAGTAACTTTTTCGTTCTCTCAAAGTCTTTTGGTAGATAAAAACGAAACAACTGATACGGTTTCGGAAACTGACACACCTAGTGTTCTTTGACACCTTTTAAGACTTTATGGTCTCGTGGACTGGACGGAGAACTGTTTGGATATACGTCCAGTCCTTCGTTGGCAATCTTGACCTGTACCTTGTTGTCTGACCAAGGTTTATCCTTTTCCTCATGCAGTTCCGACATATAACAGTGGGACGAATGAATTGAGTACACGTCTCATGTAGTACTCTTTGTGACCCGACCTACTTCATGTTCGACCTTAGTTCTAACGACCCTCTTTATAGTTATTGGAGTCTACACGTCTACTGTGGTGGGAATACCGTCTTTCACTTCTCCTTGATTTTTTGAGGAAGTACTTTCCCTTTCACCTCTCAGTTTTTTAACCGAATTTCGAGTTGTAAGTCTTTTACTTCTAGTACCGTAGACCAGGGTAGTGAAGTACTCTTTATCTACCCCTTTGTCACCTTTGTCAAAGTTTGAAATAAAAAACCCCGAGGTTTTAGTGACGTTTAACACTAACGTCGGTACTTTAATTTTCTACGAATGAGGAACCTTCTTTTCAATACTGGTTGGATCTATCGTATAACTTTTCGTCTCTGTGATGAAACGGCTGATTCCAGGTACATCAGTTCCGATACCAAAAAGGTCACCAGTACATACCTACACTCTCAACCTGACACTTCTTTCGACTCGTGGCTTCTTAACTACGAAAACTTGACACCACAACGCCTTCTGAGAACTCTCAGGGAACCTGACGTTCCTCTAGGTTGGTCAGGTAAGATTTCCTCTAGTCGGGACCCTAAAGAAACCTCCCTTACTACGATTTCGACTTTGAGGTCATGANGACACTTCTTTCGACTCGTGGCTTCTTAACTGCGAAAACTTGACACCACAACGCCTTCTGAGAACTCTCAGGGAACCTGACGTTCCTCTAGGTTGGTCAGGTAAGATTTCCTCTAGTCGGGACCCTAAAGAAACCTCCCTTACTACGATTTCGACTTTGAGGTCATGAAACCGGTGGAGTACGCTTCTCAACTGAGTAACCTTTTCTGAGATTACGACCCTCCCTAACCCCCGTCCTCCTCTTCCCCTGTTGTCTCCTACTCTACCGACCTACCGTAGTGACAGAGTTACCTGTACTCAGACTCACTTGAGACCCTCAACCACTACCTGTCCCTCCGGACCGTACGACACTAAGTACCCCAGCGTTTCTCTGTACTGACTCACTGACTTGACATGACTTGACTTACAATAAAGAGACTTATAAGATTACGATTCCTAATAAACAAAAATTAAGAGGAATGACACATTGCCGTGACGATCCTTTATAAGTTCTTATTAATAATTTATTTCTATTCAAATAACTTTCTTATTATTATTCGATTCTTTTTGTTAAAAAATAAGTTTCTATGTTACTCTATAACACAAAAGGTTTCCCATTTCATCTAAAAAAAATCTTTTGTTATGAATTTTTTTTTTTTTTTCGAATATCGTCTATATCCGAGAATAAGATATTCTTACTTTATTTTATTTTATAACGTATAAAATACACTTATTTCTTATAAAACAATACACATATACCTAAATATAACAAATAGAATTTTATAAAAATATGAATTAAAAAAATCCTGTACCCAACATCCGTCGATGTACTAGATGATCTTATTACATATTATCTTGTAATTTGAAAACCACCTTAAGATAAAATGTTTCCATACATTCAAATTAGACTAACAAAGTCTATGGAATTCCTATTCATGTTCTAAGGTATCGACGAACCTTTAGTCAAGTCAAGTCAAGTCAGCGAGTCAGCACAGGTTGAGACGCTAGGGTACTTAGCGTCGTGCGGTCCGGAGGGACAGGTAGTGGTAGAGGACCTCAAGTGAGTCTGAGTACAGGTATCTCAGGCACTACGGTAAGTCGGTAGGGTAGGAGTCAGCAGGGGAAGAGGATGACGGGGGTTAGGGAGGGTCGTAGTCTCAGAAAAGGTTACTCAGTTGACAAGTGTACTCCACCGGTTTCATGACCTCAAAGTCGAAATCGTAGGAAGGGAGGTTTCTTTAGGGTCCCGACTAAAGGAAGTCTTACTTGACCAACCTAGAGGAACGTCAGGTTCCCTGAGAGTTCTCAGAAGAGGTTGTGGTGTCAAGTTTTCGTAGTTAAGAAGCCACAAGTCGGAAGAAGTGTCAGGTTGAGAGTGTGGGTATGTACTGGTGTCCTTTTTGGTATCGGAACTGATCTGTCTGTGTAGGTTTTTAATTTTTTTTTTTTTTTTTTCAGTGAGGCTTGGTGTAAAATATTTGACTGTAAATAAAATGAATATAGAAAATATTTTCTTTCTCTAAACGTATATATATAGACTATATAAAGTCTTATTCGGTGTATAATATATATTAACATTAACTTCAACACTAAAGGATTTAATAAATATAAAAGACAAATATTTTATTATCTTTATCCTTAAATTGTAATTCTTAAGGTGATCACTCACACACACAATTCAGTGAAGTCACAACAGGCTGAGAAAACTGAGGTACCTGACATCGGTGGACTGAGGAGACAGGTATCCTACGACATTCGTTCTCATGTCCTCACCTAACGGTACGGGAGAAGGTCCCCGAAAAGGGTTAGGTCCCTACTAACTTGGACGCGGAAAATACACAGGACGTATCCGTCCGGGGTCATCACTTATTATCACGATTTTTATATACACCTACACTCTCGACCTGACATTACTTTCAACTCACGGTTTCTTAACTACGAAAACTTGACACCACAACCTCTTCTACGAACTCTTAGGGAACCTGTCGTTCCTCTAGGTTGGTCAGTTAGGATTTCCTTTAGTCAGGACTTATAAGTAACCTTCCTGACTACGACTTCGACTTTAAGGTTGTGAAACCGGTGGACTACGCTTCTTGACTGAGTGACCTTTTCTGGGACTACGATCCTTTCTAACTTCCGCCCTCCTCTTCCCCTACTGTCTCCTACTCTACCAACCTACCGTAGTGGTTGCACTACCTGTACTCAAACTCATCCGAGGTCCTCAACCACTACCTGTCCCTTCGAACCGTACGACACATCGGGTACCCCAGCGTTTCTCAGTCTGCGTTGACTCGTTGACTTGACTTGACTTGAAGAACAGAGTATAAACTATACATCTTTCGATCTACTTCGTAAAGGTAGGAATGTAGTTTCTTTCTCGTCGTCTTTGAGGTTTTATGAACGAAAGAACCTGAGTAGTATTTTGACCAGTAATTCCCATTAGTTTATTGTGTTGTGACCATTTTTGTTCTCTGACGTTTCTTTTAGTTCTAAGATCCTAAATGAATAAAACTTATATTTAAAAACTTGTGGTATATTCGACGATGTTTCTATGAAAAAATTTTTATAACTTCACATAAACTAAATATTACAACATAATCACCACCTACACCAATGATATTCTTAGTCGCTTCGTTGAGACTTTTTTCGATGTATACAAGAAAAGGTAAATAACCAATAACGTTCTATAACTTATACTGAGGAACACGATATTTCATCCCTGATGACAAATAGACAATATATGTATCAACACACTTAGACAATTAGGGTCTAAGGTAAACGTCATTGTACCTACCCGGATTTCTAATAGTATGATTCACCTCATTTAGTCTGTCTCTTTATGTTTATAATGTACTATAGTGAATATCACCTTATAGATATTTTTACTACGTTTACTTGAATAGATGTTGTGTCTTTGTCTGAGTGTCTTTATTTTTGTTTGTACTAATGGTTTCCCATTTTCTTACGTTACTGTTCGGTTTCGTACCTTATTTCAAAAACACTAGAAATACAATAATTCCTTAAGACGGATCTTATACATTTATTAATAATTTTAAGTGAGTATTTCGTTTGTTAAAGACAGTTTTTATATGTACGTTTTAGATTTATCTGTGAAGTGTCGTGTCGTGTATACACATTCTCCATACTTTCCTACGAGTCACAGTAATCAGAAATACTTTTACATTTAAGTACAGTTACATACCGTTTTGGTTATGTCATAACATTTCATTTTATTTCATTTTAAATTTTAATTTTTTTATTATTTTTTTTTGTTTTACTCTATGGTGAGACGTATATAATATTATCTATTTTTGTTTATTTTGTTTTAAACCTTTATTGTTCTCGAAAACTTCTACGACTCTTTGACCTTGAGAATAAACAACGACCCTCTTATCACTGATACATGTCGGTGGAACTTTATATCAAACCGTAAAAAAATTTAATTTAATTAGTAATCTAAATCATTAAGATGGTGATCCATAAATAAGTTCACTTACATTTTGAATATGAGTGGGATTTCAGACATACGATTATAAATATCGTCAAAATATCTCTAGACCTTTTTTGGGTTTACGGGAAGTTGTCTACTTACCAATTTTTATGAATCTACATACATCTTTTACTTGATAACGAGTCAATTTTTTTATTCATTGACACTGAATGTGTGTCTACCTTTTAAAAGTTTCGTGAAATAATTTACATTCTTTGTTCTGGGTCAAAGTTAAGTAACATACTAAAGTTAATATACTATAAGACCTTCTTCGTTTGATATCCCTGTCTTTTGTGTAGTTATTAAAGGTTCTTACCCATACTTCCCCTCTTGACTGATGTTTTATCACCGTCTTCCTACGAACCCCTTACTACCTTAATAAAACATACAATACCACCACTATCTATGTGACGAGTTTCGTAAGCAGTTTGGGTATTTCTTACATGTGGTCTTTTTCATTTAAAATGACATACACCTAAAATTTTTTTTTAGATAGTCTAACTGTCTTTGTCCTCCTAAAGTGTGTTATACTTGAGATATGATACCGTTTATACAGATGGTATAATGATAATACATTGTAAACAACAACAAGTCAGCGGTTCGACACAGGCCGAGAAACGTTGGGGGTACCTGACGTCGTACGGTCCGAAGAGACAGGGAGTGGTAGAGGACCTCAAACGGGTTTAAGTACAGGTAACTTAGTCACTACGGTAGGTAGGTAGAGTAGGAGCCAGTGGGAGAAGAAGAGGGAGAATATACACTAAATTGGTGTCACATTATTCACTTTTTATTCTGAAACGAATTTGAGTTTTACAAAACTGGTTTACGATATTCTACTTTCTGTTTTTATTGTGAGTTTATGACACGAAATCTCTTTTTCGAATTTTTCCTGACTCGTTAAGACTTTAATGATATGTATATATACTAAAAACTTGTTTATTAATTTACATTATACTATTACATTCGTTTTAAAGGGTCGAATTCTCTTTTTTTTTTTTTTT
>SJYO01026388.1:60850905-60928556 GCA_006410555.1 Capra ibex | reverse complement strand
ATCTTCCTTGTATGGAGTTGTATTATTTTCGATATATACTGTTTGGGTGTCGTTTGTAATAGGAGTTACCACTTTTTAACTTTCGTAAAGGGGATTTCAGTCCTTGTTCTGTTCCCACGGGTGACAGTGGCGATGATAAGTTGTATCAAGACCTTCAAAACCGGTGTCGTTAGTCTCGTCTTTTTCTTTATTTTCCTTAGGTTTAACCTTTTCTTCTTCATTTTGAGAGTGACAAACGTCTACTGTACTAGGAGATGTATCTTTTGGGATTTCTGAGGTGGTCTTTTAATGATCTCGATTAGTTCCTTATATCATTTCAACGTCCTATATTTTAGTTGTGAGTCTTTAGGGAACGTAAGGATATGTGATTATTACTCTTTCGTCTTTTTCTTTAACTCCTTTGTTAAGGTAAGTGGTAACGTTGCTTTTCTTATGTTATGAATCCTTATATCCATGGATTTCTTTGATTTCTGGATATATAACTTTTGATATTTTGTGACTACACTCTTTAGTTTGTCTTGTGATTAACTACCTCTTTATATGGTACAAGTACCCAGCCTCCTTAGTTGTATCACTTTTACTCATATGATGGGTTTCGTTAGATACTAAGTTACGTTAGGGATAGTTCGATGGTCGCCATAAAAATTGTCTTGATCTTGTTTATTAAAGTTCTAAACATACCTTTACGTTTTTTGGAGTTTATCGGTTTCGTTAGAACTCTTTCTTCTTACCTTGACCTCCTTAGTTGAACGGACTGAAGTCCGAGACGATGTTTCGGTGTCAGTAGTTCTGTCATACCATGACCGTGTTTCTGTCTTTATATCTAGTTGCCTTGTTTTATCTTTCGGGTCTCTATTTAGGTGTGTGGATACCTGTGGAACAGAAGCTGGTTCCTCCGTTCTTATATGTTACCTTATTTCTGTTAGAGAAATTGTTCACCACGACCCTTTTGACCAGTTGGTGAACATTTTCTTACTTTGATCTAGTGAAAGATTGTGGTGTGTGTTTTTATTTGAGTTTTACCTAATTTCTAGATTTGCATTCTGGGTTTTGATATTTTGAGGATCTCCTCTTATATCCGTTTTGTGAGAGGTTGTATTTAGTGTCGTCCTAGGAGATACTAGGTGTAGGGTCTTATGACCTTTATTTTCGTTTTTATTTGTTTACCCTAGATTAATTTGAATTTTCGAAGACGTGTTGTTTCCTTTTATATTCGTTCCACTTTTCTGTCGAAAGACTTACCCTCTTTTATTATCGTTTACTTCGTTGACTGTTTGTTCATTAGAGTGTTTATATGTTTGTTGAATACGTCGAGTTAAGGTCTTTTTATTTGCTGGGTTAGTTTTTTACCCGGTTTCATGATTTATCTGTAAAGAGGTTTTTTCTGTAGGCCTACCGATTGTTTGTGTACTTTTTTACGAGTTGTAGTGAGTAATAGTCTCTTTACGTTTAGTTCTGGTGTTACTCCATGGTGAAGTGTGGTCAGCCTTACCGATGCTAGGTTTTAGGTGTTCGTTATTTACGACCTTTCCCACACCTCTTTTCCCTTGGGAGAATGTGACAACCACTCTTACGTTTGATGATGTCGGTGATACCTCATGTCACACCTCTAAGGAATTTTTTAACGTTTGTCTTGAAGGAATACTGGGTCGTTAGGGTGACGACCCGTATGTGTGGCTCCTTTGGTCTTAACTTTCTCTGTGTACATGGGGTTACAAGTAGCGTCGTGACAAATATTATCGGTCCTGTACCTTTGTTGGATCTACAGGTAGTCATCTACTCACCTATTCTTTCGACACCATGTATATGTGTTACCTCATAATGAATCGGAACCTTTTCTTATGTAAACTTAGTGAAGATTACTCTACCTACTTTGACCTCGGCTAATACGTCTCACTTCATTCGGTCTTTCTTTTTGTGGTTATGTCATATGACTGTGTATATATACCTTAAATCTTTCTACCGTTACTACTGGGGACATACGCTCTGTCGTTTTCTTTGTGTCTACACATCTCGCCTGAAGACCTGAGACTCCCTCTCCCGCTCCCACCCTACTAAACCCTCTTACCGTAACTTTGTACATATGATAGTACATTCTTTGCTTAGCGGTCAGATACAAACTACGTCCTCTGTCCTACGAACCCCGACCACATGTGCCTACTAGGTCTCTCTACTATACCCCACCCTCCACCCTCCCCTTAAGTCCTAACCCTTGTGTACATGTGGGCACCACTTAAGTACAGTTACATACCGTTTTGGTTACGTTATAACATTTCATTTTATTTCATTTTTATTTTTAAAAAAATTTTTATTTTATTTTATTGAATATTGTTAATTTTTTTCTTTCTTTTATGTTCGTGGGTATCAAAGTAAAGGTTCATACTAAAGTTAATTTCTTTGGTCCCGAAGAACCCTTTTAACGATACCGGTCCTTTTCTGATTATGTTCTACTAGAACCTTATTTAAAGTCATGGTCTTCCATTCCATTATAGTTTTTATTTTTATGTTATCGTTGTTGTTATCATTTTCATTCTTCTTCTTCCCTTTCTCCTTCCTCCTCTACTTCCTCTTTCTCTTTCTCTACTTCTTCTTTCTCTTCCTCTCTTTCCTATTTCTTCTCCTCCTCTACTACTGTTCCTCATTTGACCTGTTTCGAAAGTGACCGATTTGACTTTGTTGAACTAGGTATTTTACTTGTTACTACCGGACATAATATTGAGTTTCTTATTTTAATCGGGGGTAAATCATCACATATTCATTTATTACATAATAATCTCCCTCCTATTTTCTGTCGAGAAGAAAATGTCTACTTAGGGTTAAATATATATATCTTCATTCCTTGATCTTTTAGTAGAATCTTGTGGTATAGTTAACAACGACGTCCTTACTATCTAAGTCAAGTCAAAGTCAAGTCAACGAGTCAGGACAGGTTGAGAAACACTGGGGTACTTAGTGTCGTACGGTCCAGAGAGACAGGTGGATGGTTGAGGACCTCAAGTGGGTTTGAGAACAGGTAGGTCAGTCACTACGGTAGGTCGATAGAGTAGGAGACAGTAGGGGAAGAGGAGGACGGGGGTTAGGGAGGGTCGTAGTCTCAGAAAAGGTTACTCAGTTGAGAAGCGTACTCTACCGGTTTCATGACCTCTAAGTCGAAATCGTAGTAAGGAAGGTTTCTTGACGACGACGACGATTCAACGAAGTCAGCACAGACTGAGACACGTTGGGTTATCTGCCGTCAGGTGGTCCGAGGGGGCAGGGACCCTAATAGGTCCGTTCTTGTTACCTCACCCAACGGTAAAGGAAGAGGTTACGTACTTTCACTTTTCACTTTCACTTCAGCGAGTCAACACAGATTGANGGGTTAGGGAGGGTCGTAGTCTCAGAAAAGGTTACTCAGTTGAGAAGCGTACTCTACCGGTTTCATGACCTCTAAGTCGAAATCGTAGTAAGGAAGGTTTCTTGACGACGACGACGATTCAACGAAGTCAGCACAGACTGAGACACGTTGGGTTATCTGCCGTCAGGTGGTCCGAGGGGGCAGGGACCCTAATAGGTCCGTTCTTGTTACCTCACCCAACGGTAAAGGAAGAGGTTACGTACTTTCACTTTTCACTTTCACTTCAGCGAGTCAACACAGATTGAGAATCGTTGGGGTACCTGACGTCGGATGGTCCGAGGTGGTAGGCACCCTAAAAGGTCCGTTCTCATGACCTCACCCCACAGTAACGGAAGAAGAAGGTTTCTTGTGGGTGCTGACTAAAGGAAATCCTATCTAACCAACCTAGAGGAACGTCAGGTTCCCTGACAGTTCTCAGAAGAGGTTGTGGTGTCAAGTTTTCGTAGTTAAGAAGCCGTGAGTCGAAAGAAGTGTCAGTTTGACTGTAGGATTGTACTGGTGACCTTTTTGGTATCGAAACTGATCTACCTAGAAACAACCGTTTCATTACAGAGACGAAAAGTTATACGATAGATCCAACCAGTATTGAAAAGAGGGTTCCACATTCGTAGAAAATTAAAGTACCGACGTCAGTGGTAGACGTCACTAAAACCTCGGGGGTTTTTATTTCAAACTGTGACAAAGGTGACAAAGGAGTAGATAAAGGGTACTTCTACCCTGGTCTACGGTACTAGAATCAAAAGACTTACAACTCTAAATTCGGTTGAAAAAGTGAGAGGAGAAAGTGAAAGTAGTTCTCCGAAAAATCAAGGAGAAGTGAAAGACGGTATTCCCACCACAGTAGACGTATAGAGTCCAATAACTATAAAGAGGGCCGTTAGAACTAATGTCGAACACGAAGTAGGTCGGGTCACAAAGAGTAATATATGAGACGTATACTCAATTCATTCGTCCCACTGTTATATGTCGGAACTACATGAGGAAAAGGATAAACCTTGGTCAGACAACAAGGTACAGGTCAAGATGGACGACGAAGGACTGGACATATATCCAAAGAGTTCCCTGTCCAGTCCACCAGACCATAAGGGTAGAGAGAGTCTTAAAAGGTGTCAAAGAACACTAGGTGTGTCAGTTTCCGAAACCGTATCCGTTATTTCGTCTTATCTACAAAAAGACCTTGAGAGAACGAAAAAGGTACTAGGTCACCTACAACTGTTCCTTACGATTTAAATCATTTTCTTTGAATTCCTTTTTCCTTTAAACGTATCGAAAATTTTCGAGAGGAGGTTTAATAAATATAAATGACACCACCAAAATTGTATAAGTGTTTGAGAACTATAATGAAAGAGGTCCTCTATTAGAATTAAGGAAGGGAAAGTCAAAAGTGACCTGAATCAATGAACAAAGACTATTTCATGTCGGTCACTTCTTTTTTTTTTTTTTCCGTTGAACCGTCACTTCTTCTCTTTGGATTGTCTGTGATGGGATTGGTCCCCTAGTTCCATTTGTAGTGATCATCATTTTTATCATTATCGTACTGAAGAGACTACGTTTCGTTACTCTCCCTGTGTAGTAGAGGTACGACACAAAGGGGTTTTGGTATAGGAGATAGATTGACCTTCTTTTACAGTCTGTTTTGGTTTAGTTTCTTGTAAAATAAAATTTTGAACTCATGAATAGTTCTTACACTCCGGTACTTTTTGTTTTGACCTCTTTTACAGTGTCTAACTCCTCTGATCTTACGAATTGTTGTTGTGTTTTTACACTATAAGGTATCAACTAGGACTTCGTAAGTAGTGACTATCGAAGAATCACACCTCATAAGACAATACCAATACGTTCAATCATCTTTTCATCGTTTACCCCCTGACCCACTCCCTATACGTCCTGATAGAAATGAGAGAAACGATAGATTCACATTTAAACATAGTTTTGTTTGTTAAATTTATATGTAAAATGTGGATTTTAAGGACTTATTACGGTATACTAAGTACTACTACATACCATTTTGGTTATGTTATAACATTTCATTTTTATGTATTTATTTATTTTTATGAACAATTTTTTTCATTTCGATATAGTAGTCTCTTTGTTACGACATCTGTGTGAATGAATTATCTATTTCAGTTCACAAATATTCTTCACCTACTCTTAGCCTCGTATATAAAGAATAGATAAAACAACATTAGAAAAAAGTTAAAATCCCATAACTAATGTTATTTGTTAAATACGTGTCTCCCTTTTACACCATTCTTTTCTTTTACTTTAAATTTTGTCACTAAAAATGGTAAATGAAAAACTTTAATTAGAAAGATATCATAAATCTTTACATCTTGTTTCGATTCAATAAGTGACACAAAACTTATTCCTTTTTAAAGGACGGACGAAGGAATCATGTGTCGTTAATAAAAACGTCTAGAACTTCATAATTCGTCTTAATTACGTGAAAAAGTGTGTTTACAAGTCAAAGGGACGACGTACCTACCTTTCTATCTCGGAAGACAGGTTTTTATCTATCTACGTTTCGACAATCACGTTTATACACATTAAAAACGAACGAACCATACACCTCACACTTTTCATTCCGTTTAACACTTATATAAAGTGAACGAACGTACAGTTAAACACACCCTCATCACTACATAACCAAACCTTTATCAGACAGGAAATAAGTTGTTACAACTTTTTATGTACATTTATACATGTACGTATAAAATATGTATATATACCAAAATTCCAAATCTCTGTATGAATTGAAAAAGTCGAAATGGTATGTAACATAAAGTCCTAGGTACGATTTATCTATTTCTAAAAATACCTGTGTCTGATATAACAAGGAATAAAACTATAGAACGTATTAAGTATTTACAATTTAGTTTCGATAAAAGAATTTTATATAAAATTTGACAAACAAGGTAGTAATTAAGTAAGTTATGTTTCAAGTAGTCAACGATCGAAAAACGTAAACAGTCTCTCTAAGATGAAGTGTATGTAACACTAGTTCAACTTCTGTGTCTCTCTGTGTAAACAACCCACTATATGGACCAAAACTTTGTGTTTCCTTCTGGTGGATCTTCTTTTCTATATAGTCCACTTATACCAAAGACAACTTATGTATATTTCGTCATGAATTTGAAGTTAAACTTACGTTCACTGGATCTCTAGACAAGTCATCTATAGAATATCCTGTACTCGAACCGTAGAGATGGGTTTGATACCCTCAAGACAACCACAAGTCCGGTGTCAAACTCACAAGGACGTTGTATATGTAAATATTTATGGGGTTTAGTCGGAGGTCTTGTGACTGTCTTTCTATAGGGTCGAAAAGTATGATTCTGTTCTCTTATCTTCACACATTTCACTTATTTGTGGGAGTGGTCCCAGGGTACTCTCGTCCCTCAAAAAAGACAAAACAAAGACTAAGACCACGAATATTGTCATGAATCGTGTATCATCCATAAGATATTATTATACCTAACTTTGTCTAATACTATACCTTCTACCCTTACATGTAGAAAAGAAGTTTCAATACCTTTTTTTTACTTTTAGTTTATATATGATCTCAATCATCCTCCGACTTTCTTATTCTGTCTAAGAAAAATTTTATATATTTTCAGTTGATTATTTGTTTATCCTGAAGACTCTAATATTGTAAAAAAATTTATACTTTTTTTGGATTGATTTAAGTCGGTCTTTTATTTTCCATTTCCTAAATTCCTACTCTTTCATGAGGAAGAGTGGTGTGTGTTTGTTTGTATTTTATAAATAAATATGAAATCCTTCTACCCACATACAAAAATATACCTACATCTGTTAACGACAAATATTCAAGAGTACATGATAAAAAATTTCTTTACTACAGTAGTAATATATGTAGTAGTCATATAACATCGTTAACATGTTAAATGAATCTCGTTATTCATTTCAAGGATCACATCTTACTCAAGTTATTTAATAGTAATAACAACTGTCAATATTAACTTTTTTTTATGTTATTAACTCACGTACCTATTGATCCATTGATACTTCTTACTACTTTTCCTGTACTATAAACCGTTTTATCGTAAAAGAAGACTCAGGACGAAAGAAACGATTACCTAACGTACTGGAACTCGTTGGTGTGTCCAAAGAGACCTATAATTTAAATTTTTTCTTCCTTTTTCGATAATATTCGAGATGTCACGATTGGTTTATGATCAAACATATCCGGATCCTGTTATCTCTGATAAAGAATTAGAAAATTTAAAGTACTATAGGGACAGTTAGATACTTCTAGATGACTTTTGGTAAGATTTACGTTTTATATAAGACGATTTTAGGAGTATAAGTACAGGTTGTCCAACCTTTGGAGTGATGGTTTATCAGAATTTCAATCATTTTTAGAATTTCTTTTAAGAGAATACGTACACTTCGAAGAACCTCCCGTGTGCTTCCTCACATCAAACATGAATTCGTACACCAAAATAATTCCATATTTAGAAGGTAATAAAACGGTCGATTTCCTGTCTACCGACGGGATTTTACCTTAGACCTACGTCGTAGGTGTACGACTTACAGTAATATGTGTCGTTGTCGACACAAATCGTATAGGAAGTAAACTTAAGATCAAATCTCCTTTCTATTTTTTAGTATCGGACAGATAATAGTGGTTCGTGATGCAGGTTTACTATTTTTGTCTTTCGAAAAGGTTTCTGATTTTGAATTCCTCTCGTATCGGTACAGTGATCCTTTACACTCCAACCTTTTTACTTGTTAGGAGCTGGACACCTTATCGGATACAATTTAACATGGGTCTTTGATTATTGAGTCCCGGGTCCCTTGTATTCTTTCCTCTACGTTCTACTTTCTTTACATGACCATATTCTGTCTTTTGTCTTTGGAGAACCAGGACACTTTAAACGTGTAAGAAAAGTAGGATAAAATGAGTTTAGGTCCACTATGAGGACTGTTACTTTCTTTGCGAGTCAATCAGTCGAGTTCGACGGTACTTTTTTGTGGTGTCTGCCCCACCGAATTTCTTGTCTTTAAATAAAAGAGTGTCGAGGACTCGGATCTTCAGGGCCTGGGTCGAGACCGTCTAGTCTAGGACCCTTTGGAAAGGAAGTACCGAACGTCACCCGTAGTAAAACAACAGAGGGTATACACTACACCTCACCCACCTCGTTCACTCGAGAACATAGAGAATATATCTGTGATTAGAATGGTCTAGTTCCGGGTATAAATACTGGAACAAATCAGAATTAATGTAAGATTCCGGGATAAAGGTTTACCTCAGTGTGACCCCGAATCCAGAAGTTTTATACTTGTACTTATCGACATATGAAATTATGAATGTGTAAAAGAAGACCTTAATGAGATATTAAACTTTCCACCCACCTGTCTCAAGACTGGTGGTGGTTCGTGGTTTGGACGGGGGACAGGTCGACGGTGATGATTGATTCTGTGATTAATTTGATGATGGTTTGTATCCGTTAGTGAAGAGCTTCAGACGAAGAATAAACATTTCACTCCTATTATTATTATTGTCCATTTAAACCGGAACCTCATGTCTTACTTCGTCCAGATATGTATCTGTAGTGGTCTACCAGTTATGGTTTTAGTCTAACTGATATAAGAAACGTTGGTTTCTACCTCTTCGAGATATGTCAGTCGTTTTTGTTCTGGTCTCGACAGACACCGAGTCTAGTACTTGAGGAATAACGGTTTAAGTCTGACTTTAACTTCTTTCATCCCTTTTGATGATCTGGTAAGTCCATACTGGATTTAGTTTAGGGAATACTAATATGTCAACTTCACTCTTTATCTAAATTCCCTGATCTAGACTATCTATCTCACGGACTACTTGATACCTACCTCCAAGTACTGTAACATGTCCCCTGTCCCTAGTTCTGGTAGGAGTTCTTTTTCTTTACGTTTTTTCATTTTACCGACAGACCCCTCCGGAATGTTTCTCGACACTTTTCTTCTCTTCACTGTTCGTTTCCTCTTTTCCTTTCTATATTCGTAGACTTACGTCTCAAGGTTTCTTATCTTTCTTCTCTATTCTTTCGGAAGGAGTCACTAGTTACGTTTCTTTATCTCCTTTTCTTCTCTTACCCTTTCTGATCTCTAGAGAAGTTCTTTTAATCTCTATAGTTCCCTTTAAAGTACGTTTCTACCCGAGTTATTTCCTGTCTTTACCCTACTTGGATTGTCTTCGTCTTCTATAATTCATCTCCACAGTTCTTATGTGTCTTGACATGTTTTTCTAAAAGTTCTGTGTCTATTAGTACTACCACACTAGTGTTTGGAACTCGGTTTGTAGGACCTTAGACTTCAGTTCGCCCGGACTCTTTCATAGTGATGTTTGTTTCGGTCACCTCCACTACCTAAGATCAACTCGATAAAGTTTAGGACTTTCTACTACGACACTTTCACGACGTGAGTTATACGGTCGTTTAAACCTTTTGAGTCGTCACCGGTGTCCTGACGTTTTCCAGTCAAAAGTAAGGTTAGGGTTTCTTACCGTTACGGTTTCTTACAAGTTTGATGGTGTGTTAACGTGAGTAGAGTGTACGATCATCTTATTACAAGTTTTAAGAGGTTCGGTCCGAAGTCGTTATGCACTTAGTACTTGAAGGTCTACGAGTTCGACCAAAATCTTTTCCGTCTCCTNCACTACCTAAGATCAACTCGATAAAGTTTAGGACTTTCTGCTACGACACTTTCACGACGTGAGTTATACGGTCGTTTAAACCTTTTAAACGGTCGTCACCGGTGTCCTGACGTTTTCCAGTCAAAAGTAAGGTTAGGGTTTCTTGCCGTTACGGTTTCTTACAAGTTTGATGGTGTGTTAACGTGAGTAGAGTGTACGATCATCTTATTACAAGTTTTAAGAGGTTCGGTCCGAAGTCGTTATGCACTTAGTACTTGAAGGTCTACGAGTTCGACCAAAATCTTTTCCGTCTCCTTCGTCTCTGATTTAACGGTTGTAGGCAACCTAGTACCTTTTTCGTTCTCTCAAGGTCTTTTTGTAGATAAGACGAAATAACTGAGACGGTTTCGGAAACTGATACACCTAGTGTTATTTGACACCTTTTAAGACTTTCTCTACCCTTATGGTCTGGTGGACTGGACGGAGAACCCTTTGGATATACGTCCAGTCCTTCGTTGTCAAACTTGACCTGAACCTTGTTGTCTGACCAAGGTTTATCCTTTTCCTCATGTAGTTCCGACATATAACAGTGGGACGAATTAATCGAATATACGTCTCATGTAGTACTCTTTGCGACCCGACCTTCTTCGTGTTCACCTTAGTTCTAACGACCCTCTTTATAGTTATTGGACTCTATACGTCTACTGTGGTGGGAATACCGTCTTTCACTTCTCCTTGATTTCTCGGAGAACTACTTTCACTTTCTTCTCTCACTTTTTTAACCGAATTTCAAGTTGTAAGTCTTTTGTTTCTAGTACCGTAAACCAGGGTAGTGAAGTACCTTTTATCTACCCCTTTGTCACCTTTGTCACGGACTGAAATAAAAACCCCCGAGGTTTTAGTGACGTCTACCACTAACATCGGTACTATAATTTTCTGCGAATTAGGAACTTTCTTTTCAATACTGGTTGGATCTATCGTATAACTTTTCGTCTCTGTAATGAAACGGTTTTTCCAGGTGGATCAGTTCCGATACCAAAAAGGACACCAGTACATACCTACACTCTCAACCTGACACTTCTTTCGACTCACGGCTTCTTAACTAAGAAAACTTGACACCACAACCTCTTCTGAGAACTCTCAGGGAACCTGACGTTCCTCTAGGGTGGTCAGGTAAGACTTCCTCTAGTCAGGACCTACAAGAAACCTTCCTTACTACGACTTCGACTTTGAGGTTATGAAACCGGTGGAGTACGTTTCTCAACTGAGTAACCTTTTCTGGAACTACGACCCCCCGCAATCCCCGTCCTCCTCTTCCCCTGCTGTCTCCTACTCTACTGACCTACCGTAGTGAATGAGCTATCTGTACTTAAACTCATTTGAGGCCCTCAACCACTACCTGTCTCTCCGGAGCACACGACTCTAAGTACCCCAGCGTGTCTCAGCCTGAGTTGACTCACTCACTAATTTGACTTGGAATTTCTCAAAACCTTACCAATCATGTTATTCGTACTTAATTACTGTTTGAAACACTTTAATTTAAAAGGAACTTTAAAAAGGGAATTTTCCGTAAAAGGAACATTAAGGTAATTTTATAAAAAGAAAACTACCGTCGTAAAATTATCGATGAAAAAGTTCAGGAAAAAACGGTTAAAGAACTGGAAAGTGTAAAACTTTTAGAAAGATATTTTATGAATTTTATAAGAAAAAGAAAAACCGTTATTACTAACTGTTTCTCAATAAGTTCCTTTATTAAATATACGTCCTTTATAGAATTTTCAATAAACACAAACAGAAACCCACACTCTAACACGTACACAACCACATTTACGTCTTTATAGAATTTTCAATACACACACACACAAACCCACACTCTAATACGTTTACAACCGCATTTACTTAATATTTTTCACTACTCACTGACCACGATGTCTACATTTTCCTTTTTATTGTCATATAGTTATTTTTCACTCACTTCATTAAAATAGTTATTCACATTAAATATCCATCAGTTATATTCTGTCTATTTCCGATACTTTTTTCGGTGCGTCTCTCATTCGGTTGCTCCATCTTAATCTTGGGTTTCTTATACCGAGGTCAGAAATATGTAGTTTAGTAATACTAACCGATAAACATTGTAATCGGTCCGGTAAGATCGTTCTGAAGTGTCATAAGTTTTGAAAACTATAGTCCTTATTTTGACTTATATTACTTCTACACACAATTTACTTTGTTTGATTCTGTATCATACGTTGTTCTCGGACAGATCAGTTCCGATACCAAAGAGGTCATCAGTACATACTTACATTCCCAACCTGAGAGTGAAAGAAGTCATTTCTTTAGAATCTCGACTTCTTAACTACGAAAAGTTGAGACCACTGACGTTCCTCTAGGTTGGTCAGATAGGATTTCCTCTAGTCAGGACTCACAAGTAACCTTCCTGACTACAACTTCGACGTTGAGGTCATGAATCCGGTGGACTACACTTCTTGACTGAGTAAACTTTTCTGGGACTACGACCCTTCCTAACTTCCGTCCTCCTCTTCCCCTACTGTCTCCTACTCTACCAACCTACCGTAGTGGCTGAGTTACCTGTACTTAAATCTATTTGAGGTCCCCAACCACTACCTGTTCTTTCGAACCGCACGATATCAGGTACTCCAACGTTCCTCAGTCTGTGCTGACTTGTTGACTTGACTTGACTTGACTTGACTTCTGTATCATTAGTATTAATATTCCATATTGACAAATTGTAATCCTATTAATAAACAGTTTTATATCTTAATCCTAAGAAACGAGAAAAATGATAGGGGATCTTGTGTATGACACTAAAAAAAATTTATCGAGAGTAATTTTAGTAACTTTAGAGAGAGACAGAAAGAGTCTCAAAACTACTCCAATAATTCCGACAAAATCTTTAATAATAGTCACAAGATGGGTCTTTAATAAGTAAGGAATCCAGGACTGTATGAACAGTTTATGTGTTATTCTGTATATATAAATTCTTCTGATAGTTAAATAATTAGTGTTATTTTTTTCTTCACACTTCCCTTAGACCTGAGACGTAGTCGACTTAAGAATACAGTCGTTTAACAGAGAGAGTACAGAGAAAGAATAAAGTAACCGAGTAGAACTCGTTACAGTAACTTAATACTTTGGATTTACAAATAAAACTACTATATGGATAAGTCATCCATGAAAACGAGAAATCCTTTCACTTTCACAATCAGAGAGTCAAAACAGACTAAAGAACACTGGGGTAACTGACATCGGTCTAAGAAGACAGGTACCCTAAGAGATAGTTCTTATGACCTTACCCATCGGTAAGGGATGAGGTCCCTTAAAATGGTTGGGTCTCTAGCTTGGAGCCAGAGAACGTAATGTATGTCTAAGAAATAGTATACTCGGTGGTCCCTTCGTCCTGAGAGACAGTAGACGAATCACGACATCTGTGTGACTGGGTATGGGAAAAAGTACTAACTTATCACCATAAGGTATGTTAACCAATTATGAAAAGGAAGTTTGCATTACGAAAGATAAAACAATCTCGAACAAAAAGAAGTAATATTAACATTAGGTCAATATAGAAAAACTCTAGTATTGTATCAGTGGAAATGACAAGTACTTGTCGGGAGTTTAAAGAGTCAGTGTTCAAATATTCGTTCGAGAACTCAAAGAATAGTAGTGGGTTAGAGTAGTTTATAAATTTATAAAAATAATCAATTGATTAGTCTTCCTTATTCTGTAATAGACTCCTAAGAAGGTAAAAAGGTCTCTTGTGACTCATGAGTGGTCATATACAACGGTTCCTACAATTTTATCAAAGAGAGTATTGTTTAAACTACAATAATTTCGTTTGCGTTTAACACTCAAGTAAATTAAGACATTAAACTTAGAAAGTTCTGTACATTTTCATAATCTCACTGACAAGTTTAATCCCCAGAGATCAAATTAGTATTAAAATTTTCACACAATTTTCATTAGTCTTGTAGGAAGACTTTTATTAACACGTATATATAATTAGTAAATTAATTTTGTGACTAATTTATCGATTTTCAGGGTCTACGACATCATTCGGAACTACAATAGTATCTTTTATTGTACACCAAAATAGGAACAGTTCGAGAATAAGATTACCTTATTGTCTGTCTGGACTGTTATTTCTAATTCAAGACTAAAACCAAGGATTTGAACTATTCAAGTATAGTGGTTAGCTGATCACTGAAAAAAACATGATGGGAAGTCGAATCCTTTTATTACGTTACTTTCCTTTACACTTCCTATCCCTTTACCTAAGGAAAAACCGAGTCTTCCATTTCTCAGACGGACGTTACGTTCTCTGGGATCAAACTAGGGACCCAGTCCTTCTAGAAGACGACTTTTCTTACCGATGGGTGAGGTCATAACAACGGACCTTTTAAGGTACCTGTCTCCCCCGGACCGCCGTATGTCAGATACCCCAACGTTTCTCAGTCTGTACTGACTCGTTGATTGTGAAAGTGAAAGAAAGTGAAGTCGAATCCTTTTATTGTGTTACTTTACACTTCCTCTCCCTTTACCTCACTCTATTAATACTATACAAGATGCTTTACCCTTCTTTGAAAAAAGTATATTCGAAAAAAAATTACTTTTTAAAGTTTACACGTTTTTTTTGACTATTTTACTTGGGACCCTTCGGTAATAGGTCGATATTATTAATAGTGGTGAAAAAAAGTATGTAAATACAAAATAAGTACAAACGTAACGGTAACGGGTAAGTAGTATAGTAAATTAAGTATTAAGAAAGTTATTCAAAAAGGTTGTGAAACTACTAATTACTAATTAAATACTACAGATTGTTGGGGTGTATGGATTTCAGAGGTTAGTTGTTATAAGTTTAAAAGGACTAGTAAATTAAAAAAGGTTACCTAATTCTCGTTTTATAATACAAACCATTTGTTAAAGAATATACAGAAATTATACATTAAATAGGAAGACAAAATAGATGAAAGAAAGTTTTATAACAAAACTTCTTTGACGTCACCCAAGACATCACCAAAATATTAAAGAGTGTATGACAAAAAACGACTAACACAAAAAGAGGGTGAATGGCCTTTTCTTTTCGTTTTGGTTTTTGTAAATAGACGAGATATAGAGGACTTGTAACTATCCGTGGAGGAATCCAAACTAGACTAAGTTCCTTTCCAAAAAAACAATTTCTAAACAACATACATCATCACACATAAAAGTAGTTCTCATGTACTCCAGAACAGAAAGGATCAAAACACTCTAATATCACTGATGATCCCAAAAGGGACCACCGAGTCTACCATTTCTTAGGTGGACGTTATGTCCTCTGGACCCAAACTAGGGACCCAGTCCTACTAGAGGACCTCTTCCCTTTCCGATTGGTGAGGTCCTAAGAACGGACCTTCTAAGGTGTGTGTCTCTTCAAACCTCCCGATATCGGGTACCCTAGCGTTTCAGACACCTGGACTGATTCAGTGTGTGTGTGTGTGAGTGTGTGTGTCATAACTCTTGTGAAAGGTTCTATAAAAAAGATAAAAGTTATCCTCAAATGTTTTAGTACTATAAGAACAAGATAGTAAAGAGAAAAATAATGGACCCAAGGAAGACATCTCTCCCTTAAAGGGAGTAATAGATAAACCAATTGGACTAAATGTCAAGGATTTCCCTTCCGTCCCTCTACCAACTAAGAAGGGGAAACAAATGGTCTAAAGTCCTGTTATCTCTGAGACATTGTGGAAGGTTTATGCACATTTCTAAAAACGAACACAAGAAGTCATAGTGAAAACTTTCTTTTCAAACATTGTATGAATTACAAGAAGGTAGGTAATGACATTAGTATAATAATCTCAAGTTTGACCGGAGACATAATAGTTACGTGTAGAGAAGTCCAACTGTAACTGATAAAAAATGGTTCCGATTTCATCGAAAACCACGGAAGGAACAAAATACCATATTGTAACACAGGTACGAGTATAAAAGGTGAAGGACGATACTTTAACTTTAATTGGTTTAGAGGTTTTTGTGTTTAAGGATGCTATACATATCTTATCTCCGTATCGGAAACAAGACCCAAGGACTACCAATGACTTAAAGAGGGAGGGGGGGGGAAAAAAAAAAAAAAAAAAAAAAAACGAAAAAGTCGTCTATCTCACTCTATAAAGAACTTGTCTTTAACGGAATCACTGAATATAACTACTAAGATTATATCATAACATCGTAAAATAGATCGAAGGAAATAAAATGTAAATCAGAAGAAAGGAAAAACCAATTCCTTGACCAAGTATTTCTGAAATTTATTATGGAATTATAAACATAATAATAATATATGTATGTTATCGAATACTTATTGTCATTGTTTTAATATTGGAGTTTATACAAAAATGGCTTGTATCGAGTTCAAAAACTCAAGAAAAAACATGGATTAAATGTAAAGGAATAATCCATAATGTCAAGTAAATGATACAAAAATCCAGCGAACTACATTAAAGAAAGACGAATAGATTCGATAATTGTTACTTTTAAAGTCAAGTGAACGAGAATGCAGAAAGGTACAACCAAATTTAAACAAAACATTAGTTCTTTTTTTTTTCGAATGTACTAAGATCGTATTTTAGATTTTCTGTTCTAGATCGTCTTTTCATATATATAACAGGGACTGTGTAGGATGTGAGAGGAGAGGGTGTATATATTGTCGTACACCAAAAAAAATTGTATTCTCTTATGTTTGTAGATTCAGATAGATATTGAAAAAATCTGTTCTTAATGGTTTGACTTATGTAACAGAAGAAAAACTCAAAAGTGTATTAAACGAGGGACTTCTAAACCATCATCAAACATAGTCAAGTCAAGTCATTAAGTCAGTATAGGTTGAGAAACTCTGTGGTACCTGACGTCGTGCGGTCCGAAGGGATAGGTAGTAGTTGAGGACCTCGAATGAGTCTGAGTACAGGTATCTCAACCACTAGGTTGGTAGAGTAGGAGACGTCAGGGAAAGAGGAGAGTGGAAGTTAGAAAGGGTCGTAATCCCAGAAAAGGTTACTCAGTCAAGAAGTGTAGTCCATCGGTTCCATAATCTCAAAGTCAAAGTTGTAGTCAGTCAGGAAGGTTACTTATAAGTCCTGACCAAAGGAAATCCTAACTGACCAACCTAGAGGAATGTCTGGTTCCCTGAGAGTTCTAAGAAGAGGTTGTGGTGTCAAGTTTTCGTAGTTAAGAAGCCGTGAGTCGAAAGAAATGTCAGGTTGAGAGTGTAGGTATGTACTGGTGACCTTTTTGATATCGGAACTGATCTGCCTAGAAACAATCGTTTCGTTACAGAGACGAAAAATTATACGACGGATCCAACCAGTATCGAAAAGAAGGTTCCTCGTTTGTAGAATTAAAGTACCAACGTCAGTGGTAGACGTCACTAAAACCTCTGGTTTTTTTATTTCAGACAGTGCCAAGGGTAAAAAGGGGTAGATAAAAGACACTTAACTACCCTCACCTACGGTACTAGAATCAAAAAACTTATAACTCAAAATTCGGTTAAGAAAGTGAGAGGAGAGTGAAAGTAGTTCTCCGAGAAATCAAGGAGAAACGAGAGACAGTATTTCCACCACAGTAGACGAATAGACTCCAATGGATCACTTGATGTAGGGTAGTCCAACGTTTCTCAGTCTGTACTAACTCGCTGATCTTGAGCGTGTGTGTGCGTGTGACATCCCTTCCATCTTTGTCATACAGAAACGGACCTTCCTTTGGCAATAAACCGATATAAGTATCCTGGATTTTTACTGTTGTGTATTCGAACTACACGTGAGTGAACGTGAAGAAAGAACGAAAGTTGACGTTTAACTTGGAACTTTTAAGGTAAATTGGAAAAAGACTCTTACCAAATGATTCAGTGGGTTGCTCATAGAAACTTACTACATGCCCAGAAGATCGTGAGTATCTTCGAAGAAAAAGAAAAAAGAAAAATAAAAATGAAATAAAATGAAATGTTATGACATAACCAAAGCGGTATGTAACTGTACTTAGGTGGTGCCCACATGTACGCAAGGGTTTGTACTTGGGGGGGAGGGTGGAGGGAGGGGTATTGTAGAGAGACTCAGTAGTGGCACGTGGTCGGGGTTCGTACGACATAGGACGCAGTCTGTATCTGACCGCTAAGCTAAGAATGTACTATCATATGGACAATTTTACGGTAAGAGGGTTTAGTAGGATGGGAGCGGGAGAGGGAGACTCAGGTTTTCGGGCAATATGTGTAGACACAGTAAAAACGACAGAACGTTACAAAACAGCAGTAACGGTAGAAAGATTTAAGGTATATATACACAATCATATGACATAACCACAAAAAGAAAGACCGAATGAAGTGAGACATATTAGACGAGGTCAAAGTAGGTAGAGTAGTCTTGACTAAGTTTACTTAAGAAAAATTGCCGACTCATTATGAGGTAACACATATACATGGTGTCGAAAGAATAGGTAAGTAGATGACTACCTGTAGATCCAACAAAGGTACAGGACCGATAATATTTGTCACGCCGCTACTTGTAACCCCATGTACACAGAGAAAATTAAGACCAAAGGAACCACACATACGGGTCGTCACCCTAACGACCCAGTATTCCATCAAGATAAACGTTAAAAAATTCCTTAGAGGTGTGACAAGAGGTATCACCGACATGATCAAACGTAAGGGTGGTTGTCACATCCTCCCAAGGGAAAAGAGGTGTGGGAGAGGTCGTAAATAACGAACGTCTAAAAACCTAGCGTCGGTAAGACTGACCACACTTCACCATGGAGTACCACCAAAACTAAACGTAAAGAGATTATTACTCACTACAACTCGTAGAAAAGTACACAAACAATCGGTAGGCATACAGAAGAAAAAGATGGAAAGTGAAACGGGACACTTCTTTGACTATGGTGTTTCTAGAACTACTATAAGAACCCGTAAAAAAAGTGTAAGAATATATGGAACAGTGATCAAAACAATAACAATAACAGATACCTATAAAGCCAAAACAATAGACTCGGTAGGTCGGTAAACACCCTCTTAAACATCTTTGAGTTTTGATAGTGGCAGAGAGGTCCAATGATTTAAGAATGGTCACATCATCGATAATTATATTGTATTATATTAATAATAACTAGACTCCATATTACTGTACATATATTTAAGGAAACGTCTTTTATCTTGTATATTGGAGTAATATTCTTAAAGTCTGTATTAAGAAAAGTTATAGTATTTATCGAAAGTACGATTACAAACGGGTCAGAGTATTCAATACTGTTTCTAAACGTTTAAAGTTACAGAGGAAATAAGAAATACTTTCCTTGGTACTTTTACTGTTTTTTATAATAAAGTTATTTTTTATACAAAATTTTAGTAAACGAAAAGTAAGTTTTGACGTGTAGGCATACATGAATACTATATATTTATTCCAACGAGTCGTTTGTATCCTTTTTAACTTCACGAAGTTTATAAAAACGTAAGATCAATATCAATAAAAATTTTGTTTTACAAAAAAAGAAAAATTTCTAGTTTATAATAAATGTGAATTTCAACGTAATATTTAAAACTTTATTTTTTAAATCAGTCAGTCTTGTGTATAAAATCTTTGTCATAATCTTTTATAGAAAAAGTGTCTACTATTGAGGGAGTAGTATATTTAGAATCGTATTTAGGTAGAGAATATCATACGTTAAGTTAAGTAAAATGACTAACTGTTTAACTAAATCAAACATCAATAATACATCATCCCGAAGGGAGTATCGAGTGAGTCAACCATTTCTTAGACGGACATTACGTCCTTAGACGGACGTTACGTCCTCTGGACCCAAGTTAAAGACCCAGACCTTCTAGGGGACCTCTTCCTTTACCGTTGAGTAAGGTCATAGGAACGGACCTTTTAAGGTACCTGTCTCCTCGGACCACCCGCTGTGAGGTTCCCCAGCGTTCTCAACCTGTACTGAATCGCTGATTTGGTGGTGACGTATAATACGTCATAGATTCTTCGAGGTAACACATCCACGGTCCATACGATTTGTGAGTTTCTCACAAAAGAAACAAAAACAAAAACAAAAAAAATGGCAAAGTGGAGGAAATTTTCGTTAGAATTTACAAAAATAAGAAAGAGTAGAAGAACATAAATAGACAACTCCACTGAAATCTATCTTCACAATCTCTTCCCTTTATTATGGGAGTATTTTCGTGATATTCGTGATTTAAGTTATGAGGGTTTATTCTACTCATTCTGTGAACGTTCGATGGAATTATTTTTAGTTTATGTCTCCTGTGACTAGTACATGTTATATACATCTTTTATGTATATCATTTTAACTATTGGACTTTTGTGAAGTTATTGTGGATCTTTGGTACTCAGTTTACGTCACGTATTAGAAAAGTCCTAGTTTTTTCACTCTCCCTCGTCTTTTATTTCACTTATTAGTCTATGATATAAACGGTCAGAACTATTGTCTTTTCAATCTCATAATTCTCTATTTATTTATTTCTCTAAGTATCTTTGTCTGGTCCGTCCGACCTCGTGATATTAACTTAGAGGGTACATTTTATCGTTATACACTAAGGGAATTAAGTTATTACCTTATCTTCCCCTTTTTTTGGGTCTCATTCTGGTGTTCCTTGATAGTCAAAACCGGATTTAAGACTTCCCCGATTTTTATCAATGTGACGTATATAAATTTGTTTTCTTCGAATAGAAAGATCTTTAGACCCCAAGTTTAAATATATATAAGTGTCTCATAAAATTCGGTTGTCTATTTAAAACATTTTAGGTGTAAATCTAATTAAAAACCATTTAGATATCTCGAGTGTTTCTGTTTTCGTCATAAACTTATACCAGTGGGGGAGGTGTGTGTAAAAAATCTGACTGTCATATAAAAATTCTGTTGTCATTTATTATCGGTCTCACTTTTTATTATATGACTTTCATTACTATGTTTATAGACAGTTGTATCATAAAGTGTTAGTACATGTTTTATTAAATTGTTACATCGGATTTGTTTTTGTAAAAATCCGTTTGTTTTTGTATAAAGAATGATTTTCTGGGAATACATCCTTAAAGGTTTCAGACATGAACCTACCTCCTTTACTTTCGGTCTCCTTCCTTATTTTATATGGTATTAGTCAATTGTTGTTGTTGTCGTTTTAACATTTGTATACTCATTTTGATTTGTTTCAAAATGATTTATTTTGTTTTTAGTTTTACCAGTGAAAATATCCATTTTATTGTATCTTGATTTACAACGCTCAGTTTACTCTCAATTGACTTCAATTCTTAAAGTTTACAAAATGTTAACGAGTTCTCTTTCATATCTTTATATAACCGATATTTGAAACGAATTATTATATTTGTAAATTATAAAAGATTATTAACTTCATTAACTTTATATTTTATACTATAGGTTTCGTGATTTCCTCGTTCTTACTATTTGTGGTTTATTCCTTCTTTACATTACTTTATATCCTTTCCTATACCTTTTACGTCTCATTTATCGTTCTTGGTTTTTTCTTTAATTGTTTTTAGGTTTATATAGTTATCAATGTCCTTCACGTTACAGAAATTTCTTTATAAAATATTTATTAAAAATTTTCAGATAATAAATGTACTTTGTATACATTTTGTATATTTGTGTCTTTCAGACTCTTTTAGTAAGTATATACTATATATAAAATATAGTGTTGTATTATTGTTATAATTATCTGTTATATATTGTAATTTACTTTCTAGTCTATCTGATTCACAGTTTTGATAATGATTTATATTTCCAGTGATGTTTATAAATTTTTTATATTAAGTAAGTCTTCTTTATCGTTTAAATTTAAACAGTAATGTTTTATTGTATAGGAACTCTTATATGTATTGGTTTTACTTATGTTAATGACTCTAAAGACTTTAAGTAGTTATAACACCCTCTGAAATTGTGGGGAAAAGTTCATTGTCCAACTGTACGGAGAATTCGTATATCTACGGAATTTATTGCAATTATTACTTGAATTCCCGATACAGATCCTAGGACTTACATCATTAAGTCATTAGGTGTATGAAGAGTTCTCGTGTACCTTAAAATTTTATTAAATTGTATACGATCGGGTATTCTGCCCAGAATATGAAATTTCTTATTGACAACACTCCTCACAAAATATACTGTTGTTCCATTATTTATTTTTCTGTGTATTTCTATATTTATTTTCTATATTTATTTTTATTGACAATTAATTATTTTTTCTATCATTTATATAAGAGAACTTATTTAGTACCTAGTTTCATCTTTAATGTCTCTTTTAATCTTTTATGAATCAACATTCATAATTTCTTTTACCACGTCTTGAGTTGAGAGTCCTAGGTCCCCTTTATTTGACTCACTGTAAATACCTTGACTTAGAACTTCTTCTTTTAGTACTTCACTTATGAAGTAAATTTTTAAATTTGTTTCTCTATTATCTTATTAGGTGTCTTAACAAAGTTGTCCATGCTCATATCTCATCTTTAATTAATTTACTCTACTTGTTTCTACGTAGTTTCTTCGAACTTTTTGTTACAAACTTAACTATTCCGAGTGTTTAATTTTTGTTTTAGGATACTCTTTTACTCATACATCTTTATTGTTTTTATAATATTTAATTTTACCTCTATTTTGATATCAATCTTTGATTCTTTAATTTTTCATTTACTATAATTGAATGAAATCCTTTAAACACCTTTGTACTGTTTTACTGACAAAGGATCATTTCGAATTGACATATTTAGACCGAATTCCTCTTAATTATTCGTAGGTGTATCGGTGTTCATATAACCTCCTTAACTTAGACATAAACATAGATCTTTTTCTCCCTCTCTCTCTTTTAAAAAAAAAAACGGAGTCTATCAAAACATCCACAAAGTGGTTTTTATTTTTTCTTTTACCATACTTAAAGTTTCATAAGATGTGTCTGTTAACAGACCAGTCGAGTGTCTATCTATTTCTCTGGTCACTTTCATTTTCGGATGTGTGTCTGAAGAGTAGATTCTTTTTTTGTGTACTGTATTCTCTCTCCACGACACGACACGAATCAGCACAGGTTGAGAAACATTAGGATACCTGACATCGATCGGGTGGTCCCAGGATAGAGGTACCCTTAAGAGATCCGTTCTTATGACGTCACCCAACGGTACGGGAGGAGGTCCCCTAGAAGGGTTGGTTCTCTAGTAGGGTTGACTCTCCAACTTAGGTCCACAGGGTGTAACGTCCACCTAGGAAATGACAGACTCGGTGGTCCCTTTGGGTTCTTCTGACCTCACACATCGAATGGGTAAGAGGTCCCCTTGAAGGACTGGGTCCTTAGTTTGGTCCCAGATGACGAAATGTCCTCCCAAGAAAGAGTAGACTCGATAGTCCCTTAGGGTTCTCTCTCTACTCCTTTACTATTTATTTTAAAATTTTTTCAGATTTGTTTACTATGAGATACTTTTTATTTAAACTTGAGGGGTTATTGGGTTATATATTTCTAGTTACACGTCTATATTCTTTTGGAACAATACCGGTAACCATCTCTTTCGAAAAACACTTGTTATATTTTACTACGAACTGACATAATTTTAAATTTCACGAACGCCTTGTTTTCTTTTTTTGTAGACTCAATATCCCTTTATCCTATAAAATTTACATGCATTGAGAATACTCTGATCATCTCTAATGTAGTCTCTATGAAATTTTAGTAATTCGTTTTATACGTCGGATATTTATCGTTCCACTCGTTCATTATAATTCCCTTTTAAGTATCGTTCATTTTAGACTTTTTTCTTTATTTTTATACTTCACTTTAAAGTTATTAGTCCTTTTGTGTTTGATATTATTACTCTATGAAAAAATAATTATATCAGTACTTTAATTATCAGGTCAAATTAAATTTCGAAAAAACAATTACTCTTACAATTTACGACATTAGTGAACCTTTCTGTTTAAATTCCTTATCGATCGTGTAAACTTTTACGATTATGAAAAAGGTAGAGAGAGTATATATGAGTTCTAAAATACGTATAACTCTACACATTTTACAAATTTCGTTGTGACATTTCGTTCTTTAACCTTTTATAGATAATTATTTGCGAGTGACTTCCTCTTTATCTAAAATATAGGTATATTACAGTTATCACTTACTTGATCTTGACGTACATAGTTGTACCTATTTAGTGTTTTTGTATTTAAACTCACTTTTTCTATTTTCCTGTACTTCTCTTATTATAATAGACATACGTTAGATCGTCTTTTCCTAATACAGAGTAATTTTTTTATCCAAAGACATCATTCCAATTTTTATTACACACACTTTATTATTTATATTTTAAGTTACATTACCATAGGAGTATTACCCCTTTATCCAACTACCTCACCGTCTGTCACTCCAAAAGTATCGGTAAACACTACAGAACTAAGTATTCGACTCCTCACCAATACGTCCACAACTAATAAACTAAGATATACGGAAACCCGTGCTAACTCCATTAAATATTAAATAAAACTTTTAGTCGAAGTCTAAAAGGTGAAAACCAATACGCCCCTTAATGAACGGTGAAAGTACTTAGATTTACTCTCATTACTGTATTTTCACAAAAAGATACATCGAGTCGACTTAGACCAAAGACCATAAATTTGTTGTCTTGAATGTACTGTCTTTCTTTGTACTATTCCGATCTGTCATGAAGACGATCTATTGTCTTTATTGTATATTGTTCTATCAGACTGATTTTTATAAATAAAACGGAATCTTGTCAAACTACAGGGTATGTTCCAGGGAAGGACACATCGACGAGGGTAGAGGGAAGACGATTAATATTCATAGGAGTGACAGTTGTGAGTCTTTGTCTTTCAAGACCCCCTCTATTAGAATCTACATCCAAAAAAACAAACAAAAACCAGAAAGACTAGAAACTGTAGTCTTTCCGGACAGAGAGGTCCCCTCCACTGGAGGTATAGAGATCCCCGTTAAGTCTTCTATTATAAGTCGACGGTATACAATTCGGTTTGTAGAAATAACCTTATATATGTGTAAAGTCACTCAAAGACCAATAAATTATAGTAGTGTCTTTTCTCCCTAAATCATTTATCGGAAGTACGGACGAGTCCTCCCTGATTTCTTGGGGTATCTCTTTTCAGTCCGAGACGTACAACTAACTTTGACAAGAAAGATGGTACTTTGTTATAACAAACCAGTCAACTAGTGTAGACCCAAGATTAAGACTTAGGAAGTGGATGTTGGAGACTTTTGGACTTTTTCTAGGAACTTGATGACTCTTAGTCACAAGGTGAGTAAACAATTTGACCTTGTCATTATGAATTAACTATTTTGACGACACTCTTAATTATACATTTTAATATATACATTATACATTTAAAAATTTGATAACCAATAAAAATTATTAAGTAATTTTACATACGTATTAGAGGTTTAAACTGGAAAGAAGATATCTGTAAAGACTACGAGATTATATTGAGTAAGGAACTTTAGATTCTAAAGTCTTTTTTTATAACTTCTTACGATCAAATACCGTTGGGTGAGGTCATGAGAACGGACCTCTTAGGGTACCTGCCTCCTCGGACCATCCGACGTCAGGTACCCCAGTGCTTCTCAGTCTGTGCTGACTCGCTGAAGTGAAAGTGAAAAGTGAAAGTACGAAACCTCTTCCTTTGCCGTTAGGTGAAGTCACAAGAACGGACCTCTTAGGGTCCCTGCCTCCTCGGACCACCCGACGTCAGATACCCCACCGTGTCTAAGCTTGTCCTGACTTCGCTGAATCGTCGTCGTCGTCAATTTTTTTTTTTTTTGTGTTTCACAGTAAAGGTTTAACTATGTAAAACTCACGGATTAGATCGTTAAGGGTAACGAAGTTGTCCCTTCCTCTTAAGTCTAGATTACGTCTTAATCCGTAACACAGTCACAGAAGACCTCTAGACTAAAAAACAACAACGAACAAAAAAATTAAACTACGTCAAGGAATAATTTCCGTATAATTAAAAAAATAACATGAATACTCCTTATCTCCACCTTGTTTATAAAGACTCTAGAAGTTTATGTCTTAATTTAAAAAGTTTTTAGTGTTATACATTGAAATATCGTCTCATTTGGTGTCCGAATGATACGTTGTCATGTAATTTCAAACTCCCGAGTCATTGAGTCAGTACAGGCTGATAAACTCTGGGGTACCTGAGGTCTGACGGTCCGAGGAGACAGGAACCCTAATAGAGGTGTTCTTATGACCTCACCCAACGGTAAAGAAGGAGGTCCCCTAGAAGGGTTGGATCCCTACCTTGGGAATCGAGGACGTAACCGACCGTTTAAAAAATGGTGGCTCGGTGCCTCCTTCGGGGTATGTAATTCCTCTAGATTAATTTTTATATTGTTCGTACAGGATTCATTCATATACAGTATCTCTAAAAAAAAAATTCTATACCGTCTATTCCGTTTGGACTTGAGACTCGATACTTCATCCACAGTAATGATCGGTACAAATTGTTTGTTGGTTTGAGTCCATCAACAATATTAAACATGTACGTCGGTTCAGTTACTGACTCGATCCTAAAATTCGATCGAGGAACGGATAACTCGGTTATAAGAATATAATACTGGTCACGGGTCTTTGGAGCCGATAAAAGGTAACCGGGACTTTCCCGATATTGAAAGGTAAGCTTCTTATAAGATATTACTGTTTGCTACCTTTCCGTCACGGCGGGACTCCAGAGGCTTGACGTCTTCATCGATAGTTAGTGTGTCGTCTATTTATCTAAAGTCTTCAAAACACATGTTATACAAGAACTTAAACCTGAATTCGAGTCGGACTGTATATCATAAAGTGACGATTACACTAGAGAAATATCGTCTCCCTTGTAAGGAAATATTTTAACACAACGTATTGAACAAACGAAGGATCGTTTTGTCAAAAACTTAAAGGCATATTAAAGACAATTTAGATAAAAATTTCAACTTCGAATCCAGTTCACGTTTATACTTATATCTAAATAGGTCGTACGTATTAAACGTCAGACACACCTTGACTGAGTATACAGAAGTCATAGGCCGTCAGTGCACTTGTCGAGAGGACGATTCTCACTGGATAAGTAGGAAGTTTATTTGTAGGTGTTCTCCTTCTTTTTGTCATACATGTCAAGGTTTTTTCCCTGTTGTATAGTACGCACTCGGTTACACGAACTCGGTTAAGACAGTTGTTAGAAACCCTAATTTTCAAAGAATAAGTCTTTCGAACACCTTTACGACTCTTTAAGATTTACATTCGTTAAGTTTTTATGATCCTGATATAAGGAAAAATTTTTTTTTCACTTACTGGTTTACTCATTTGTCAAAAGAACTTATAGACGTCCTAATAAAACCTTGAACTTAATAAGTTTTTTCACCAGATATACTGTATCTCTAAAAAAAAAACATAAAGGGGATCAAGTTAAATCTTTTTACATAATTAAATAAAAGGGAATATTAAATATATAAAGAGTTACAGTAGACATAGACATCTCTATATATCTTCCGTTTTACGAAGTCCATGAGATATACACAAAAAAGATACTCCCTTTTTTATTCGGTGTAAGTGTAATTATTAAAAAATTACGTATACAATAAAAGTCATTTTTACTTCTGATTATAGTTGATATCTTATTTTGAGTAAAAGACCCTTCTGATGTAAAAAAGTTATGTTTCACTGATTTTATTCCTCCTACTTGATTACAAGACTTTTTAAGTAGGTGGAAATTTCACTATTTACTAGTAACAGAACAATGTATGATATAAACGTTATTAAAATCCTATTTTAACTTTCTTACAAACTTCTTGAAGACCCATATATTTACCAGATAAGATCTACACTTGTAGGGAAATTATAGTAACTAAGGGTAAATACACCCGAAAGCATTTTCTTTACCTCTTAATGTGATGAAGAAAAACCCCGAAGGAACTACCAGGTCGTTCATTTCTTAGGTGGACGTTACGTCCTCTGTGTCCTCTACACTCAAACTAGGGGATGTCAACTTTTGTCGTTGGGTGAAGTCACAAGAATAAACTTTTTTGGGGTACCTGTCTCCTCGGACCTCTCGATGTCAGATTTCCCAACGTTCTCCAGTCTGTACTGACTCACTGATTCCCGTGTGTGTGTGTGTGTGTGTGTGTTGTGTGATGAAAAAACACATTTCTATGTTTCTTTTACGTAATTTATCTTCTGAGACATCATTGTATATCATAAATTTTGTTACCCTTTGTTAGTTTCTTAAATTATCAGATATGTGTATACTTTCCAGTAAAGATGTCTAAATAGTAACGTTAACCTACGTATAAATATAATTCCAGTAGAGTAGAATCATTACATCTTTTATAATTCTTAATTTTTTACCTTAAGGTCCAATACTATCGTTCTAAAAGAAGTTAAGTCTAGAGGAAGACTGGATCTTAAAGTCCCCTTTATAAGAAAAGATTTAAAATAATATTTAGATTTTACCTTTTTTATTTTGTACGATCATTACTTTTAAATCATATGATGTATAAAAATTTTTATAATCTTTACGAATTTTATATTTTTGAACGTAATCAATTATTACTACGTTGAACAAGGATTTATATTGACTTATATTAATTACGATACCTTACCTGTGTGTTTATACATATACATAGATAATGACGGATAGATAGAATGATGTATAACAGATAATTGTATATGGAAAAACCCTATAACTTAGTAAACGTATTATGATTTTATTCATTTAGTTTTCTGACACGTTCTTACTCTACTTTAAAGACAGATGTCTAAAGTTCGGTCTACGTCTTATGAACGTCTTTGTAAGGTCAGTACTGGGATGACTTGTGTTACTTGACGAAGAATCTAAAGTCGAAACAGACGATACAAGTACAACGTGGTCTTAGGGTTCGGAAAGCGACTGAAAATTTTAAGTCACAGGACGTAAGGTACCCGTATAAAGTTCAAAATTGAAATTGTTTGATTATAAAATCGGTTAATAAAATATTAACGAAAATAGAAAATTACAAACTAGGTCTACCTACTATAAAAGATAAGGTTGTACCGAACGTTTATCGAAATAAGTGGGGAACAAAAATAAGTTAAATACTGACGAATAAAGTAAAGACTTCAGAAATTGCAGACTGGCATGTACTGTTAAAATATTGGTAAAATGACTGAGTTCTGTTTGAAAAAATGTTTCAACTTTTGACATTTCCTTTATTTCCTTCGACTTTTACTTTGTGTTTCATTCTTATGACACATCTTTCCGTTCTATTTGTTAATTTCTTACTACACCTTCTCAATTTTTATATCCCCTGTCCTTTTACTTTAGTATAAATATTTAATCATCCTTTAAGGAACTTTTTCTTTAATACAAGGACAAAGTGTCGAGATGTATAACTGGGAACCTAGAAATTGACAAAAAAACAAAAAACAAAAAGAAGTTTTTAGTATACCGTTATCGGAAAAGAATGAGAGTTTCGTTGACTGGAAATAGACGAGAAGAGACTCGTTTCCGTTCCTTGACAGAAGGGGGAATATAAAAAAGGGATTGGAAATTAAACCGCTTTTACACAACGAAAACATCACTGAGACAACCGAACACCATTCTCAACTGAGTGACTTTTTCCGAAACTACGACCCTCCCTAATCCCCGTCCTCCTCTTCCCCTACTGAATCCTACTCTACCGACCTACCGTAGTGACTGAGCTACCTGTACTCAGACTCACTTGAGACCCTCAACCACAACCTGTCCCTCCGGACCGCACGACGCTAAGTACCCCAGTGTTTCTCAGCCTGTGCTGACTCGCTGACTTGACTTGACTTCGAAGAAAAACACCATCTGAGTCTTTAAGTCACAGTACTGGGTCAAATCTTCACACATACACATACACACAGTCATAACGAAAGAAAAACTTTGGGACAATATCATATATGTAGGACCTCCTCCCATATCACTGGGTGAGGTCTTAGAACGGATCACTTAGGGTACCTGTCTCCGACGACCGTCAGGTATCCAGTGTTTCTCAATCGGTGCTGACTTCGTTGACTCGTACTTAGGTATCATCTATGTATGGAGGTCTCGTTATATCTACGGATTTTCTTTTCTACGGATTTTCTTTTTTAATACTTAAAAACCTGTCTTCTTTTATTATGAGTAGTCTATATTGGCTTTATGAAATTATTTCTACCCTTAATCTATGAATCTTTATCCTATCCAGTAAATATAATCTAGGAAAACCCCTTTTTAGTTCGTTGATGTGAAAACAAAAATTGATATTAGTAATATTTTTACAGTAATAAACATAAAAAGTTCCTTTGACAACTCATTTTAACTTAAGTATACTTTTCATTATGTCCTTTGTCGTTTTTCATTTTAGTCAAATCAAGTCAACGAGTCAGCACAGACTGAGAAACGCTGGGGTACTTAGCGCCGTACGGTCCGGAGGAACAGGTAGTGGTTAAGGGCCTCAAGTGAGTCTGAGTGCAGGTACTTCAGCCACTACGGTAGATCGGTAGAGTAGGAGACAGCAGGGGAAGAGAAGGACGAGGGTTAGGGAGGGTCCTAGTCTCAGAAAAGGTTACTCAGTTGAGAAGCGTACTCCACCGGTTTCATGACCTCAAAGTCGAAATCGCAGTAAGAAAGGTTTCTTTAGGGTCCCGATTAGAGGAAGTCTTACCTGACCAACCTAGAGGAACGTCAGGTTCCCTGAGAGTTCACAGAAGAGGTTCTGGTGTCAAGTTTTCGTATTTAAGAAACCACAAGTCGGAAGAAGTGTCAGGTTGAGAGTGTAGGTATGTACTGGTGTCCTTTTTGGTATCGGAACTGATCTGCCTGGAATCAGCCGTTTCATTACAGAGACGAAAACTTATATAATAGATCCAACCAGTATTGAAAAGAAGGTTCCTCATTCGTAGAAAATTAAAGTCCCGACGTCAGTGGTAGACGTCACTAAAACCTCGGGGGGTTTTATTTCAGACTGTGACAAAGGTGACAAAGGGGCAGATAAAGGGTACTTCACTACCCTGACGTACGGTACTAGAAGTAAAAGACTTCCTCTGTGGGACTCAGGCTTCAGTCCCCGTCGCCGGCTTTCCTCGATGGGGCGTAGACTCCAGTCACCACCGGCCCTCCTCGATGGGAGGTAGGCTCCAGTCACCGACGGCCCTCCTCTGTGAGGGGCAGGCTCCGGTCCCCGTCGACCCTCTTCCGTGGAGCACGGACTCCGGTCTCCACCACCGGGACTCCTCGGTGGGGCGCGGGCTCCGGTCCCCGTCGCCGGTCCTCCTCGTTGGGGTGCGGACTCCTCGTCACCGACGCGTCCACGTCCTCCCGGATCTCCGCCGTAGGGTGTAACTTCTAGTCCTTCCCGGCGCCACTCCTCTATGGGGAGCAGGTTCCATTCCTCGTCGCCGATACGAAACGACCTTGTCTGCAGTTCTCCATGGGGTACGGGTTCCATTGTCTTTGGGTTCATTCTACCATCCACAACGTTCTCCCGTAGTCTCCCGTCTGTGTGACTTTAGTATGAGTGTCTTTTGATCAGTTACATAAGTGTGATCCTGGTGTCGGAACAGATTGAGTTACTTTGGTTCGGTACGGGAGTCCCGTTGGGTTCTACCCGCCTCTCCAGGGGTTCTACCACCTCTCCAGACTGTCTTACACCAGGTGACCTCTTCCCTTACCGTTTGGTGAAGTTATAAGAACGGAACTCTTGGGGTACTTGTCATACTTTTCCGTTTTACTATCCTCTGACTTTCTCCTTGAGGGGTCCAGTCATCCACGGGTTATACGATGACCTCTAGTCACCTCTTTATTGAGGCCTTTCTTACTTCCCTACCTCGGTTTCGTTTTTGTTATGTGTCGACACCTACACTGACCGCTATCTCCGTTCCAGGAAACGACATTTCTCGTTATAACGTATCCTTGGACCTTACAGTCCAGGTACTTAGTTCCGTTTAACCTTCACCAGTTTGTCCTTTACTTAGTTCCGTTTAACCTTCACCAGTTTGTCCTTTACTTAGTTCCGTTTAACTTTCACCAGTTTGTCCTTTACCGTTCTCACTTGCCGCTGTAAGATCCTTAGTCACTTGATTTACCTGACCTTACCCACTTAAAGTGAGTCTACTGGTAATATAGATGATGACACCCGTCCTTAGGGAGTCTTCTTTACCTCATCGGTAGTACCAGTTGTCTTCTCAGACTTTACGTCATGAACCTACGTTAGAGTTTTTGCTGTCTTACTAGAGACAAGCAGAGGTTCCGTTTGGTAAGTTATAGTGTCAATAGGTTCAGATACAGGGTTGGTCATTCCGACTTCTTCGACTTCAACTTGCCAAAATACTTCTGGATGTTCTGGAAAATCTTGATTGTGGGGTTTTTCTGCAGGAAAAGTAATATCCCCTGACCTTACGTTTTCATCCTTCACTTCTTCGTGGACCTTATTGTCCGTTTAAACCGGAACCTTACGCCTTACTTCGTCCCTTTTTTGATTATCTCAAAATGGTTCTTTTACGTGACCAGTATCGTTTGTGCGAGAAGGTTGTTGTGTTTTCTTCTGAGATGTGTACCTGTAGTGGTCTACTAGTTGTGGCTTTAGTCTAACTAATATAACAAACGTTGGTTTCTACCTCTTCGAGATATGTCAGTTGTTTTGTTCTGGTCCTTGACTGACACCGAGTCTAGTACTTGAGGAATAACAGTTTAAGTCTGAATTTAACTTGTTTCGTCCGTTTTGGTGATCTGGAAAATCCATACTGGATTTAGTTTAGGGAATACTAATATGTCACCTTCACTCTTTATCTAAATTCCCGGATCTAGACTATCTCACGGACTACTTGATACCTTACTTCAAGCGCTGTAACATGTCCTCTGTCCCTAGTTCTGGTAGGGGTACCTTTTCTTTACGTTTTTTCGTTTTACCGACAGACACTCCCGAATGTTTATCGACACTTTTCTTCTCTCCACTTTTCGTTTCCTCTTTTCCTTTCTATATTCGTAGACTTACGTCTCAAGGTCTCTTGTCGTTCTTCTCTATTCTTTCGGAAGAAGTCGCTAGTTACGTTTCTTTATCTCCTTTTCTTATCTTACCCTTTCTGATCACTAGAGAAGTTCTTTTACTCTCTATGGTTCCCTTACAAAGTACGTTTCTACCCGAGCTATTTCCTGTCTTTACCATACCTGGATTGTCTTTTCATTTTATCGTTTGTCGTTTATCATTTTTGTTATGGTGTCTCTTCTATCTGTACTTATTTACAAAACTTTATATATTTTATTATTGTTTACATGTAATCAATTCTGAGTACCACTACAGGTTCCGAAATGTCAACTCGAATTTTTATTTTCAGGTTGTTACATAAAGAATGTTCTTTACACATTCTTTTACTCTTTTTAAAGTCTCACTTTTGTATTTATTTAATCCTATTCCTATTTACTTTTCGGTTCTCCGTTAAATATAAAGAATTTAAAACTCTGTCGTTAGAGAAACACTTTTCTCATTAAACACTTCGTTAAGTATCAGTACCTAAAAATCGAAAACAGTTGTCTTGTAGTTTGTACGTTTTATTTTAGACAAGTCAATATCTCTGACAGTCCCATGTTAAAAGTATACAAGATTGAAAGCATCGACTGATCCGATTATTCATAATAAATTTTATAACAATTATCCCAACATAATTTTTATACAAATAAGTAAATTTATAAATGCTCACAAATGGTACATAGTCTGAGAGAGGTATACACCCCCTATCTTGTCTTTTTACATACAGAAGTACAGTAAAGAACACACATAAGATAAATCCTTCTACCTACGACCACCGTCTCCGTTCTACGTTCGGGTTCGAAGGAGGTGCATAACCGAACCAGCTAGAATAAGTTCAAGTAGTAGAGAAAAGAAATCAAAAGAGTAGATTTCCCATCCAATAAAACTCCTAATCCATACGAAAATTTAATTTATACAGTTATTCACATCTAGTTACAGATCGTGTAACGTTCAGGACGCATTTCCAAAGAAGAATATTGTAAGAGATTTAACAAGTATGAAATCCTACCTTTAACTTGGAACTTTCATTTTATTGTCTTTAGGTATTAAGTACGAAAACAGTGTTATATGAATTTGACATCTAATTTTCTTTTGTTAAAGTTTGTTTATAAATGTCAACTGATGAATAATCTCTAAAATTCCACGAAGAAAAAATTTATAAAAATAATAAAGAGGGATCTCTGTGAACACAACGAATCATATACAAAGATACGAGACAACAGGTATTAAACAAAATATAAAGGTAATAAAATTACACACAGATAAAGAAGACGAAGTAATGATTATTCTAAAGACAGTTACAGACGATACAATAAATAATGAAGGGTATAAGGAAAATTTACTTTGTAACGTAAAGTCTGAGGAAAGTTAAAAAGGTACAAGGATTTAAAAATAAAATAAAAATCGATCAACTGAAAAGTGGATTTAAACGAATAGATACTTAGAGAGAAAGACAAAGTATAAATGTTAAATAAAAACTACAGTAAAGTAGTATAAAAATTTCTAAGAAAAAAAATTCTAACAATATTTTTTGTTAAATTCGTCGAAAAATTTGAGAAGACTGAGAAGGTATTATATCAAAGGAATAAAACGTCATACAAACTAATAAAACGTCGTGAACCGTCATGAAAAGTACGGTTCATAAAAATATGTGTATAAGAACTCACTCAAACAAAGTCTTCGTGGTGAACTTCAACCTCCAACCTCCGTTCCATAATTGAAGACAGCCTTACCGTCGTAAAAAGATACTACCCAATTCTAACCTGTGTTTTTGGACGGTATCTGTTTTAATAGAAACCGGTCAACCGAGACCACTATTGTTTTCGAAATAATAAGAAGTGTTTTAATATTTTAATAGATATGAGATAATGTTAACTACCTATGTCTTATGGGGTTATCAATATATCCGGTTTCCAAAACGTCCATGAGGTCATATCGACGTCACTGAACGTTAAGGTCTAAGGATCACTGTGATCTCCGACTGGAGGAAGGACTTATGAGACACCGTGTTATTTACTAAAGAGACTATCACAATAGTTTTTAGGTTTCCCTTTTAGTGTCCCCTTTATGTTTCAATGTCAACTTCGTATTTATATAGTGTACTCACCAAAAAGGTAGAATAAATGGTCTTTAATAGATGTGGTAACAAAAACCCTTAACTCTATCCATAAATGGATTTCAACTTATAAACTTTTAGTCCTTTTTTCCTTGATAATCAGTTAAACACTGTTATATTTTATTTCGAAATTAACCGTTAACTTACAATAAGACATGGGTCATGAGAGGATTACTAATTTATCATTTTAAACAATGAGTGTTAAACGTACACTTCTTTAACTCTATGTTCGTACGTTTAATTTAACGGTTTATGTGGTGTATCAAGTACAGTCTCTGACAGTCTCTGCCATCGATTTACGTACAACAGAGGATATCCAAGACACAACAAGGAGATTATCTACGAACATACTTTATCAAATCGGAACAGACTACCCTTTTGTTTAAATGGTTTTAGTCGATTAGTTTTGGTAACTTGGTAAAAGGTTTTACCGACTTGCTAAAATGTCAGGGTGGTCGTCTCGTGTCCTTAAAGTATGGAAACAGTTGTGAACAATAAAAGACAAAAGGACAAGTAAATAAAAAATTATGGACGATAGGATTACCGACACTCCACTATAGAGTGACACCTAAACTAAACTAAACGTAAAGGGACTACTAATCGTTACAACTTGTAGAGGAAAACCCTAATAACTGGTAAATATATTGAACGAACCTCTTCCGTTACCGTGGGGTGAGGTCATGAGAACGGACCTTTTAGGGTAGCTGTCTCCTCGGACCATCCGACGTCAGGTACCCCAGCGATTCTCAGCCTGTGCTGACTCACTGAAGTGAAAGTGAAAAGTGAAAGTACGTAACCTCTTCCTTTACCGTTGGGTGAGGTCACAAGAACGGACCTCTTAGGGTCCCCGTCCCCTCGGACCGCCCGACGATAGATACCCCAACGTGTATCAACCTGTGTTAACTTCGCTGAATCGTCGTCGTCGTATATTGAACGAATCTCTTTATAGAGAATGTTAGTCAACGGTAAAAATCGGTCAAAAGAAAAAAATTATTATTAGTCATTTTTTTAGCGAATTTTTATTTGAAATTTGTAGTTAAAGAATTTTTTTCACCTGTAAACAGAAATACAAGACCTTCAAATTAAAACTTTATAAAACAATCAACACTGTCAAGATATCGAATTTCCTGTTTTATGGACATTTCGTTAAAACAAAGAACCACAATCTAAACATCAATATAATTGTTCAGGAAAATAACTATTTGATTTTGAAAAGAAACCGAAATATCCGTCTTAGAAGTCAAGTGAAGTCAGTGAGTCAGCACAGACTGAGACGTTGGGGTACCTGACATCGTACGATCCGGAGGGACAGGTAGTGGTTGAGGACCTCAAATGGGTTTGAGTACAGGTTACTCGACCACTACGGTAGGTTGGTAGAGTAGGAGACAACAGGGGAAGAGGAGAGCGGACGTTAGAAAGGGTCATAGTCTCAGAAAAGTTTACTCAGTCGAGAAGCGTAGTCCACTGGTTCCATGACCTCAAAGTCGAAGTTGTAGTAAGGAAGGTTACTTATAAGTTCTGTCTAAAGGAAATCCTACTTGACCAACCTAGAGGAACGTCAGGGTCCCTGAGAGTTCTCAGAAATGGTTGTGGTGTCAAGTTTTCCTATTTAAGAAGACGCAAGTCAAAAGAAATATCAGGTTGAGAGTGTAGGTATGTACTGATGACCTTTTTGGTATCGGAACTCCTCTGCCTGGAAACAACCGTTTCATTACAGAGACGAAAAATTATACGACAGATTCAACCAGAATTGAAAAGAAGGTTCCTCGTTCGCAGAAAATTAAAGTACCGACGTCAGTGGTAGACGTCACTAAAACCTCGGGGGTTTTTATTTCAGAAAGTGACAAAGGTGACAAAGTGGTGGATAAACGGTACTTCACTACCCTGGTCTACGGTACTAGAATCAAAAGACTTACAACTCGAAATTCGGTCGAAAAAGTGTGAGGAGAAAGTCAAAGTAGTTCTCCGAGGAGTAAAGAAGTGAAAGACGGTAATCCCACCATAGTAGACGTATAGACTCTAATAACTATAAAAGGGTCGTTAGAACTAAGGTCGAACACGAAGTAGATCGGGTCGCAAAGAGTACTACATGAGACGTATATTCAATTTATTCGTCCCACTGTTATATGTCGGAACTACATGAGAAAAAGGATAAACCTTGGTCAGACAACAAGATACAGGTCAAGATTAACAACGAAGGACTGGACGTATGTTCTAAAGAGTTCTCCGTCCAGTCCACCAGACCATAAGGTCTCAGAATGATCTTTTAATAGTCAAAATGGATTCATAGATCCACCGTCACTCAACATGTTGTTCTTCAGAGTGTATATGGTAAAAGAACGAGAGAATTTTAAAGTCATATCTATAATAGAAACTAATGCCCAAGAACTATCCTTATAAAAATTTATCGGATGACAAAGAAGGTTCGATGTTAATCTGTTATATTAATTATCAAATGAACTAAAATTTTTGATAATGTAGTTAAAGTAGGGTGAGAGGGGGGATTTTCATTTCTACTTTTGTACCAAAATACTAAATCCTAACCTTTACAGTTATACAAACTCTTATTGTAGAGAACTCAGGTACCCGTATAATTAAAAAAGTTTAAACTTAGGGGAGAAACAATAAAGGAAAGGAAAATCTTTAAAAAGAGTCGTGGTGGTACTTAGACCATATCGTTTTGTGCTGGTGGAAGATTGGATTTGAGAGTATATGACTCTTTAGGATCCTTATCAACTAAGACGAGGTTTTGAATCTATTTTAACAGGAAACAAACCGTCTGGAAAGGAAATAAAAATGAATCGAAAAGACATAAACTGTACTTTCATTATGTTGGAGCACTCTACCCACTTCGATCCCTTCTCCTCGATTCCTCCGACTACGCCAGAGAAAACTCGAAGCGGACGTCTATAAAAGGGTCCAATCTTTCTCAGAAGGACTGAGTATGAGGTAAATCAGGTACCACGAACCTTACACTTAAGTCCTACTGTGGTATTGACCGTTCATAGTCAAGAGTCTGAAGAGGGGTTGGAACCTCACTCTACGGTGTCAGACACGAAGGTGTTCGGGGAATACAACTTATCTATGTGTAATTGTAGACTCTTAGATACCTTTCAGGTTCAATGATCCCGATTCGGAGAGTATCCCTAAACTCCAATATATTAATCTTATTACCCGAAGAGACCACCGAGTCTACCATTTCTTAGAGGGACATTGTTCCCTTACCGTTGGGAGAGGTCATAAGAACGGACCTCTTAAGGTACCTGTCTCCTCGGACCACCCGATGTCAGGTACCTCAGTGTTTTTCAGTCCGTACTGACTCGTTTAAAGTGTGTGTGTCAATCTCATTATCGGTCTCACTAAACAAAAGGTCTCAACAACGACATCCTATTTATCAAAAAGACAGTTAAGAACCGTCATCGTCAATCAAACTTTAGGTCTAACGAAAATCTTCAAGTTTAATATTGGTAAAAAGCCAGAAAGAAAGTCCAAGTTATATAGGAGTAATAAACAATTAAGGTATAAGTACTTAAACAGAGGAACGATGATAAATAAACATTGAGATTTTAGTAAAAAAATTTATTATTGTCTATGTGTGTATCACCGTTTTTAAACTCAACGGGTTGTAAGGGTCGACTCCAGTTTGTGTCTAAAAGACGGAAGAGAAGAGAAACGTCGAGAGTAAGATATTTGTTCACAGGAAAGTACCAGAAAAACCACTACACACAAAAACGTTAAACCCTGAAAAACAACTGCTAAAACGACAAATTTACTAGGAATTCGTATTCCGATTTCACGATATAAAACAAGGATCCCTTTTATTTCCGTTCTTTCTTATCTAAATATCTCTTTTTATACACACCAGTTATTCGAAATAAGTCCGTACTGAAAATCATTTAAACTGACACTCAAGTTACAATGACTCAGTCGTTATATGTGATTCTAACCTATTATTTTTATACACTAACCCCCGAGGTCCTTGGATTGGGACATAAAAGTAATTTCGTTACCAAGTCATAAGTGATTAAGTAACAAATGTTGAAATATCTTACTTTGACTAAACTTATTACTCTTAGTTACCATATACTAAAGAGTAATAGTCAATGGATGAATCGAAAACAGGTGGACTACGTTTCTCGACTGAGTAAACTTTTCTGGGACTACGACCCTTTCTAACTCCCGTCCTCTTCTTCCCCTGTTGTCTCCTACTTTACCAACCTACCGTAGTAGGTGAGTTACCCGTACCCAGACCCACCTGAGGTCCCTAACCACTACTTGTCCCTCCGGACCGCACAACGTCAAGTACCCCGACGTTTCTCAACCTGTACTGACTCGCTGACTTGTTTTGACTTGGTTGAATGTTTTTATTGAGGTAAATCATAACCGAATTATCACATAACAAACGGTAACTGAATTAGAACATGACGGGTTTAGAAAAATTCTAACTCAATTACAGACTGAAAGTTTACAAAGGACCTGTTAGAAATTACCGAACAAGTTTACAAAAGAAAAAGGAGACCACTCACATATTAAGTCATGTTCAAAGTACAAGTTTTTTTAAACTAAGGTCTTCGTAGGTTTGTACATAGATAATAAACTATTTCTCCTTGTATAAGACTAAGACTAGGAACTCCGTGTACCTTGTCTACGTTAGATGAGATAATTTTGTATGAATTCAATATGACCTTTAAAATATCGATTTTTACAATTCCTTTGTCTAACCTTCTTTTCATCTAAGACTTTTCAGTAGATTCGTATTCTGTGTAAAATTGGAGGTACTTAAAATCTCTGTCCGGTCACTGGTAGGGGACCGATAAAAATATGAACACCTAACAAATTAAGATAATCCATTATATTTTATGGTTCTACACCTGACATAATGTTCTAAGAAATATTCGATATACGAAAACTTAAAAAAAGAATAAATGACAATTTACATTAACGTAAAATGTCAAATTAGGAACCCCGTGAAGAACTCCAAAGGACAAAAAACAAAAATGTAAACCTATATAGAGAGTAGTCGAACTCTACCTAAATCTTCACCTCACTTCTTTATTTCTCGGTTATATAAATAAGTGAACTTTAATCCTTAAAACTTAATCGTTTTCGTTTAACGGTCTTATTATCTGGAACAAAGGTGATAAATGAATATATCAACATTAAATCATTTTTGAGTACAGACAATTAGTAAGTTGAATATTACTATTGATTTAAAAGTATGTTTTGAAAGTTCCCACTTAGTTATTTACGGTTAAAAAAAACAAGAGTCTTTATATGATACCCGTCGTTTCGTTAAATTTATCGGGTGGGTACTTTGGACACCATAAAAGTAAAATAAAATAAATCCATATTTAAAGAAACACTTAGTATCCACTTAATAAAAATTACTATTTCACCTTTGTAAAATATTAAAACCAATAAACATTTACCCAGTATATCATTTATAAGTTAATCTTAAATTCTACTAAATATAAAATTGCAGTCGTAAAGGAAACCGAAAATAATAAAATACATAAAATACTAAATTGAAATACATCTACGGATTCAGTAAATACTATCAAACGACCTTATAAATAACACAGACAATCTTCTAGAAATTCTTACTGATTTAGAGTATTACGTTGTAGTTCCAAAATTTTGAATCCCTTTACCGTTAAATAACTACAATGTAGTCATAATATCCGTTGAGAATAAAGTATTGTCTTCATTTTAGAGTATTACTTGAGTTACTCTTATTACTACTCTTCCGAAAAATTTTTATAATAAGATTATACAAAAATTAGTTAATTAATAATCAGAAAAAAAAAATTGTTCTTGAGTTTTTTATTCTAAGTATCGTACTTCGGGTTTCTAGACTATATAAAACAGGTAGTTTCGAGAAATTGAAGTCTGTTATTCCCAAACCCGTTGTACTATTAGTATAGGGGAAACGATGAAGTACTAGTCTTTATGCGTATCCTTGTTTAAGACCGGTTTTCGTAAATTCTCTGAAAAGAATTTTAAATAAAGAGTATAGATATACTCTTGGTATCATTTTTTTTTTTTTTAAGGAATTCTAGTGAGGACGTAAAATGTCTTATTGAACTACTATCGTAGGTTAAACAGTAGTGGAACTCTTTTTCGGGTAGAGTTCCGACCCCCTTCGTTTCCCCTTTTGGACGAAAATTACTTTATAATTCGGTGATCCAGGTGACTACGACCTTCGACGTGTTTGACATTTATTTATGTCTCTCGGATAAAAAATCCGTACACTTCACTTTCAGCGAGTCAGTACAGACTGAGAAACGCTGGGGTACCTGTTTCAGGTACCTTAAAAAATCCGGTCTTATGACCTCACCCATTGGTAGAAGAGGTCCCCTAGAAAGACTGGGTCCTGAACGTGCCCCCAGAGGACGTAACGTCTCTCTAAGAAATGGTTGACTCGATAGTCCCTTCGGGAAAAAAATTTCCGTACGGATCCCCAAAGACTCCCAAAGTTAGTTTTAGTAGAATCATCAAAAATTTTATTTTTATAAGGAAAGGTTACTGATTCTAGACAATAAATAAAGTTGTATTAGTACGAAATATTTCCAAATCAGGAGACTCTCAGTAACGTATAATATCAAAAAAGACATTTAAAGTAGGTTTCGTTTATTTTTGTTATTTGAAGATAGGATTTTACACCATCAAAAAGGTTCTCTTTCCAAAAAGAAAAATGAAGATGATGGTATACCACCAATCTATAACTGAACAAACCATAACTGAAGAAACGGTTTTTGAGGATTGTGTGAGTATGTCAAGAGAACACGGGATTGTGAAGAGAGGTTTATACACCAACTTTACCTTCAATATAAAGTTTTTATATAAAGGGAGGAGTGTCGAATAACGAGGTCCCCAAATGTAAATCATGTTATGTTTACGTTGATCCGATATTCGAAACCTGAATTCTGGTTCGTCTCGTACAGACTCAGAGAGAAACTACCATTTATAAAAACAAAGCCCTATACACCGACTCCTCCCCTTGCAGAAAAGACTGTCACTTCGGTTGTCAGTCTCTTTTGGTTTCCGTTCACTTCCTCTCTCTTCATTACTAAAAATTACTTTTAGGGAAGGACGGTTTTAATCCGTTTTCTATACTTGTCTACATTTATGTTAAAAGGTGCTCCTTTTAGAGAAAGGGTAGAGAGATGTGACAAGAATACAGGATGTGGTGGTGTAAAGGAATACCTGTACCTTTAAATTGTAAGAACTACAAGTTTAGTATGAATGATTCAATAGAGACCGGACAGAACAGGGAGAGGCCAATAAAGAGAACAGAGACACTTCTGAGACCCGTCGTGACCACCGACGACGCCGGTGACCTTCGACTCCTTTTTCCTCGCGTCGTCATCGTTTCGTTATAATCGTATGCTAATCCTTTTCCTCTCCTTTACTTCCCCCTAGACGTTGATCACTTTCCGTTAATCTAGTAGTCTTACTCTTAGAAGGATCCTACTTCTACAGACATTCCGAACAAAGTCTTATGGACTTTTTACAATCTTTCTGACGGATTTTAAAGAGGTCACTTTTCTCTTTACTGTCATCTAAAGATCCGTTAGTACTCATTTTTTTGAAGTACTAACATAAGTTTACTCAATACAAACAAGTTACACTGTCAATTCCAACATATTACACTTGTACCTAACATTTGAGATTCCTAATTTTCGTTGTCCGTATGTTGTGTCTTATTCTATGTATGTTTGTATATACGACCGATTTAATTACTGTTATCATCCTGATAATATTTTCGACTATAGCTCGTTCATCTAATGTTCATTACCGTTGAATTTCAAATATAGTCATTTACCTTATTTCACAAATTTACTACGGTCCTTTTTTATTTCTTAAAGTTATAATTAGTACTGTTGTCCCTTTACGTAAAATGTAATAAAATGTTAATATCGAAGTTGTAGTGTATGTGTATGTACGTTTGTGTGCGTATGCCGACCGATAAAAAACCTCGTGTTATTCATTATTTGATAATTGTATCAAAGTAAATAAATGTGGTGTGTGAGAGTTAAGAAAGATATAAATACTTGAACATAACCCTAGATTCCCTTTTACAACTAATTTTTACATTACTAAAATAGGAGTTCGTCACACAAAAGAAGAGCCCCTTTTTCACTTTATTGTTCCACCTATACTACGTCACACAGACAAAAATGAAAGATTGTTTTGTTTTCCACTCTTTCCTACTTCCCATCGATGATCTGTTCCTGAGAACTAGTTTTAATACGGGTCGTTTGTCAGCCTCAAATACATCCCCACTCAGTATTCGTGATTTCGTTTCTTTATTCCTTCACTGTCGGTGGGAAATTTTTTTTCAGACCTTGTCTTACTCACCACCACTTTTCTCCGTTCCCTCTTTTATTATTCTGTTTTCTCAACACGTCCTTTTAGCTAGTACTGTCTAAAACGTTACGTATATCGTATCTCAAACATTAGATTCTCGTTCCACTAGTCTTCTTGTCAAAGTTCGTACCTTCACTATGATTTTACAAACAAGTTATCTTTTTGGTAAAACTCAATTGTTCTGATTTTCGGTCCACCTCTAATGAGACCTGGTTTTATTGTTCTATAACTTTTTTTACATTTTTGGTTCGAAAATTACGTAGTGACTCCATTACTCTTTCGATCTTTAGGTATTTCAAGAGTACATAAATCAACACAGGGTATGGAAAAATAGAATGTAAAATAATCGACAAAACAAGATGTTTACACAGACTACTATTTACACTACTAGATATATCTACTCTATTCTTTACTTCTCCTCCTAAATTCCGACCTGGTTACCTGTTTAGATGTTTCCAATGACTATTTCTTAATGTTTGAAACCTTACTATGTAGTCAAACTTTTCACTATGTACTATAGACAGAATGACACTTTCGAAACACAGTCACTCAAAATGTACCCGACTGTCAGGTTGAACCGTATCAAGAAATCCAACAGACACCCTTAAGTTTCACGTTTTTAAACGGTCTTTTTAATTTCTTTGAATAAAATACTGAGTCAGTAAACTGTCTATTACGATGACTATTGGAATGTCAACTAGGAATTTGTTACACTCCCAATCCCCGTGGTTGGGGACGTGTCAGTCTTTGGACACTTGACGATAAAGACGGAGTCTTCGATTACTAAATTATTTCCGAGTGTATTCCCGTCCTTCGACTTTGTCAAAAGTATCTTAGTCCTGTTTGTCAAAGTATCTTATCATCAAGAAAATTACAGCGTATCATACTTAAGATTAGTTTGTGTTTGAAACGGGGTGTGAATCAATCTCTAGACATTTTACTTTTATATCCATAATATAAATAACTCTTTTAAGTCACATATACACCTTTGTGTGTTAAATTTAGGGAGAAGAAGTTCCCAGTTGGAATACCGAAAATCTCAGACTTTTATTTCAAAAGGAATTTTTCAAGTAGGACATTTTCCCTTAGTTCGATAAGTCATCGTCTCTTATAACAGGTCTTATACTATTTAGTGTGTCAACAGTTTTTGGACTATTAAGGTCGTACATTTTAACGACCACAACAAGTCAACGATTCAGTACAGGCTGAGAAACGAGTACATAACGTCGTACGTTCCGAAGGGACAGGAAGACAGAGGGTCTGAAACGAGTTTAAGTACGGGTAACTCAGTTAATACGGTAAGTTGGTAGAGTGAGAGACAGTGGTGGAAAAGAAAGGGAGTAAAAGAGGATCGTAGTCCCAGAAAAGGTTACTCAGTCGAGAAGTGTAGTTCACCGGGTTCGTAACCTCGAAGTCGTAGTCAGGAAGGTTACTCATAAGTCCCAACTAAAGGAAATCCTAACTGACCAAACTTGAGGAACGACAGGTACCCTGATAGTTCTCAGAAGACGTGGTGGTGTCAAGTTTTCGTAATTAAGAAGTCGAAAATCGAAAGAAATACCAGGTTGAGAGTTTAGGCATACACTGATCACCCACACTGTTGATACTGATCGATACTGTTTGGATTTGTCGTATAATTTTTCGTCTCTGTAGTGAAACGGTTGGTTCCACGTATTTCAGTTTCAATACCGAAAAGGTCATTATAACATTTTAATATCACTCCTTTAACGATTCTGTTCTACGACTTACTTTTAGACTTTCCGAGAAAAGAGTTCCTGACACTAGTGGTTACATAACTACTATACTGTGTCTTGTAACCTCTTCCGTTACCGTGGGGTGAGGTCATGAGAACGGACCTTTTAGGGTACCTGCCTCTTCGGACCATCCGACGTCAGGTACCCAGTGATTCTCAGCCTTTGCTAACTCGTCAAAGTGAAAGTAAAAAGTGAAAGTACATAACCTCTTCCTTTACCGCTGGGTTAGGTCACAAGAAAGGAACTCTTAGGGTCCCTACCCCCTCGGACCACCTGACGACAGGTACCCCAGTGTGTCTCAACCTGTACTGACTTCGCTAAATCGTTGTCGTCGTCGTATCTTGTAACCTTTCCTAAATATAATAACAACAAGTCAACGAGTCAGTACAGGTTGTAAACACCGGAGTACCTGACGTCATGTGGTCAGAAGGGACAGGAAGTCATAGAGGGCCTTAAACGAGTTTGAGTACAGGTAACTTAGTCACTACGGTAAGATGGTGGAGTAGGAGACAACAGGGGAAGAGGAGGACGGAAACTAGAAAGGGTTGTAGTTCTAGAAAAGGTTACTCAGTCAAGAAACGTAGTCCACCGGTTCCATGACCTCGAAGTCAAAGTCGTAGTCAGGAAGGTTACTTATAAGTCTCAACTAAAGAAAATCCCAAATGAACAAACTTGAGGAACGACAGGTTTCCTGAGAGTTTTAATAAGAGGTCATGGTGTCGAGTTTCTGTAGTTAAGAAACCACGAATCAGAAAAAATAATAGGTCGAGAGGTAAGGTATTTATTGATAATCTTTTTGGTTTTGAAACTGATGTACCTGGAAACGACTGTTTCATTACAGAGACAAAAAAATTATGTGACAGATTCAAACAGTATCGAAAAGAAGGTTCTTATTCACAGAAAATTAAAGTACCGACGTCAGTGGTACACGTCACTAAAACCTCGGGTTTTTTTATTTAGGAGAGTGAAATAATTTTTATTTAGGAGAAGGTAACAAAGGGGTAGATAAACGGTACTTCACTACCCTGGTCTACGGTATGCCAAGTAAAAAACCTTACAACTACAGTATCCTGTAACTTTTTTAAAATGTGTTATTGGATTTTTTGTTCTCGAAGTGATAAGTCCAACTACTCAGTTGTCTACGATAGTAATTATAGTAAGACATTGTAAACATCATACACATTTACCACTACTTATAATAATATCCAAGGGGACACGTCTCACAAGAGACTTTGTTCGTTTCCCGATGTACATAAACCACAAATTAGAAATATTGAACCCGTCTTTAAGATAGAACCTCCTTCACGTAACCGTATAGACGTCTCAATAGGGTAGTCACTAACCGAGGGTAGACATTATTTAGGTCTCAGGGTCGTAACAGTATTTTGTTACGATACAAGTGTCTATACAAGACTCCAAATTTTTACGTACTTTTACTTTATAATTATTCATCTTACCAGTTCAAATAATTTGGTTCTTGAATGAGTTTCGAGAAATTTTCTAACATATTTAGTTTTTGTTTTTTTGAGTCCGTTTCTTATATATATGTGTTTTATATACGTAGAGTACAATGTGTTTCCTTAGAACACCAAATTATCTCTTTGTCAATAACTGTCCTACGATATTGACTTTCCCTTTAATATCCTCGTGAAAGTTTTTTTTAACATCCAGTCGGAACCTACTCCTGAAATCCACTTTTTACTGACGTTTTTACTCGGATTAACCGTCTGTAAGAAGTAGTGCACTAGGTTAAATTAAGAATATTGTTCAGTAAAATGAAGTTTACTATTCTAAAAACATAAATTTTAACTTTTTCAGTATATAAACGTTTTAATACAATATTTTCTTTTAGAACTTTAAGGTGACAACGAACCTAAACCTCACTCTTTCTTACTCACCACCACCACCGACTCAGCGATTCAGTACAACCTGAGGACTCTGGGGTCCCTGACATCGGGTAGTCCGGGTAAACAGGTACCCTAAAGGGTCCGTTCTTATGACCTCACCCAACGGTAAACTCTTTCTTATCCTTGTTCCGTTTTTCGAATAACTTTTTGTAGACCTCTTGATGTCTCTTCGTGACTTGTCTTAACAAAGAAGGAGAGTTGCGGTTATATACTGTCACTATCTGGGAAAGTGACTGTGAAGACAAGTCAGACGTATGAACTGAAACTTTCTTCTCTTTCATAAAACACTCGACGTCAGACCAGTCTGTGAGTTCTAGTCTCAATAGTTAGACAGAGATCTGTTCAAGATATCTAGACACTTTCTTCTAGGGAATACAGTCTTCTTTCGTGACTCGTAAAAGTACATCAAAAAGGAAGGTCAAAATAATTAAATATTAACTGTACGTTGTGACATATGTATGTTCCACATGTCGTATTACTAAGCTAAATATAGCACCTTACTACTGATGTCATTCAAATCATAGAGTATATCTGTGTTTTAATTTCCCTTTTTCCACCTTATAAAAAGAATCACTACTCTTGACAATTCCAATGAGAGAATTCTTGCAAGTATATGTTATATGTCGTCACAATTAATATAAATAGTACAATCGTTACATAAAGATCATAAATAGAATATCGACATTTAAATATAGAAAACTGACGGAAGTAAGTAACTCCTTCGAAAATTGAAGAAAGTACATATAAGTTTGAAGAACAAATTGTCAGTAACTGACATTCTTGTCTTTAACAGAGTAAAGACAATTTTTAATTTTAGTAGACAATCGACATTTCAACTAGTAGTAATTTATTGACACGTCACTTTTTTTTCGTGTGTAAAATATGAATGATACATTCTCGGTAAGAAATGTCGACTAAAGTCTTATTAAAATACACATATCTCTTATTAAATTTTCTAATACATTGGTTGTTTATTCAGATTGTCAAATATTGACTGTATAACTCATATTATAGTGAATCTTTTACAAAAAAAGTTTGTGTCATTTACTATAAAATATGACATTAAAATTAAAGTACGGAAACCAAATACCAAAATCAAAATAGTAAGTCTAGTTAGGGAAAGTATACCATTGTAGTTTATTATAGATTAATTTTATGAACGAATTTATAAATAAAATACTCAATATTTTATAAACTTTTCCTTTATTACAGTTTTTGCAATGTGGTTCGAATTATGAAGGAAAAAACAAAAAACTCTTCCGAACCAACTTCTCAGTAAAAAGTTGAAATTCTTCTCCTTCCTTTCTTCCTGTTGAGAACGTAAAAGCTTCCCCTGAAGGGACCACGAGTCTACCGTTGTTCGGACGGATGTTGTACCCTCTGGGACCAAGTGTCTATTGAAGGAATCTTAAGATTTATCATCTTTACACACCGTTTGGAAAATCCGGTTGATCCTAACCTAATTATTTATTCAATTAATTTCTCCTTCTTTTTACCCTCATAGATGATAGTTGTAATAAAAGAAATCATCGTCCTTCCTTTTTTAGTATGTTTTTATCACACTATTAGTTGTTTACCTCGATGTCTTTTTGTAATGAGATAGGTTTTTCCTAAATACTGATAATAACCTAATAATATAGATATTAAATAATTGATACGATGTATTGTACATGTCTATATAACTTTAAAAACGTTCTTAGGGAACTCTATACAGTTCCAAGAGAGAATCCATTTTTTCTAGCCCTTACCGACGATTTTATCTACATTGACGTTCGTATAGGTATTAGTATATTTACTTTTACTTTATTTGGAAAGTTTTACTTCAAGTTTCACTATCTTTATACATTAGATACTTACATGAGATTTGCATTAAAAATAAAGTTTTATGTTGGGATTTTACATTCACATATTTTTTATTTTGAAGTTTCTAATTTTTCTACATATATTTCGTCTTTGATTCACTTTCTACGACGATACCTGTTTAGTTATAGTCTTATTTTTTAGTGTATTCATTTTGACACTACTGATTTCTATTTTTCTAGTGAGAAAAAATAGAACCAATTTGAAAATATTACCAATTTGAAAATTAAGTGTACACTCAAACTGTCAAGATTTACACCTACATCGATTACTATATTGAACTATTATAAGTTTCACGTTAAACACTCTTTAAGTTCCTTTACTGTACTTTAGATGATTAAATCACCTATGAAAATTTATGTATAGAATCCTTAACTATCAATTTTAACTATTTTTATTAGTGTTTACTGTGTCCTCTGAAGTTTTCTTATCAATAGTTCTTACTTGATTTTCATGAGTGGTCAAACTCTTATACGTTTTAGTTTCTTGTGAGTGCCTTGTGACCTATGACTTATTACATTGTCGGGTTTCTCGTTCGTAGTTGTTTAGTTGTTACTGTTTATTAAAACGGTTTTATATCTGACATATAAGACTCGTGTTATACATATACACATATATGTGTATTATTATATATATAAAGATAATATATAAGATCTTTAAGGTTTAAAGGAAGAACAAATCTCAATGTAAGGGTTCTTTTTTTCTGACGTATGGCACGTTCCCACAAGTATTTTCGAAGTATAGATTTTTGGTTTTTCGACCTTTATTTAGTTTATAAATAGTCGTTATTATTATTATTTATTTAACACCGTGAAGGAAACCTACTCGATATCCTGACTTGAAGACGATGTGTTTTGAACGTACTCAGTGTGTCTACTTTAATATTCGTTTATTACAGTCCAGTTTTTTAATGTATAATCTCACCCCTCTCCATAGGTCTTTCGAAGACCTCCTGACTTGTACCGAATGTATAACTAGATTCACCACCATCAGTTTACCTGTAAATTTAAACATATATAGGTAAGTAAATTCTGCTGGTGAAGACTTTACAATAAGACATTGTTTTTATTTGAGGAACCCGTTTATTCTTTGACATTATTTTTAACCTTTTATGACTTTCAACCCTCTTTATTTTAATGAACAATTTTCAAATATCTTACGTTCCTAAACCTTATTAAGTTTTGGTTTATCCTGGGATTTCTATTCTCGTTCACTTTCACTTTCAGTGAGTCAGTACATGGTGAGAAACACTGGGGTACCTGACATCGAATGGTCCGAGGAGACAGGTACCTTAAGAGGCTCGTTCGTGTGACCTTACCCATCGGTAAGGGAAGAGGTCCCCTAGAAGGGTTTGGTCCCTAACTTGGGTCCAGACGTAACACCTATCTAAGAAATGTAGACTTTGTGGTCACGTTTCTCGTTGTATTATCCTACTTTTTATATACAATCACTAATTATTTCCGTTGTAATAAAAATGAAAAATAATTTTTTGTATCAAGTTAGAGATCGTTTCAATTATTTTTTCGTTCTCGTTTTCTATAAAGATTCCCATGTTTTCCTACATATCTAAAATTTTCGTCGATTCTCATTTACATATTATTATGTCACAATATTATATAACTTAGTTAATTAAAATTATCATTTGTCTTGATTAATTTAAGAGTCCTTTTCATGTTAAATGGTTTTGAATAAGTCCTCATTTATTTTATTGTTCTCATTCATTTTATTAGGAAATTTATTAAGTTAGTCAATAATTTTTAAAGAGATCTTTTCTTAGTAGTGAGGATCTTTCGAAAAAATCCCCTACAAAACTTTGTGACTTTCTTAGTACTTAATATTAAAGTGTGTAAGAAAATTCTTTATTCTTCTTTGTGAAAAGTTGAGTAAAATATCCTGTTCTTTTGATAACTTTTATTATAATCAATTTCTGTCATTTTCTTTTAATAACCGGTTTATGTAAATACTCATATCTATGTTATAGTATTTTTAATTACTTCATTAAGTAGTTACGAAAATTTTAATCACGTAATATTATCAGTTCAATCTCAGTATGTTCCTTAAAGTCTAACTCAATTGTAATTATTTATTAGTCATCCACTTTAATGAGATAATTTTTTATTTCCTTTTTTATTATAATGGAGTTTTATACGTACTTTACTTAAACCGTTTTACATAATACTAAATTTTTCCTTTTGAAGAGAATCTATTGACTAATTTACGTTGATACTCTCACGTTAAGGGATCAAGAAAGTGTAAAGGTACATAAAATGAAATATTTAAAATCACCTTACATTTATCCAGACATTATAAAATTTAGACTTCTGAACTCACCAACTATGAAAAATTTACAGAGTAAATGACTGACTTGTAAAGTCGAAATAAAACCTATTGTAAAAACGGGTAAAGAAAAGTAAAAACAATTGGAAAGACACAGCTCAACCCAAAACTGAAAGAAAATAAAGTCATACCACTATAGACACAAAATTAATTTCAAAGTCTTATGTCATTTGAATTAAAATAAAAAAATATCACCTTTCTCTTACGATAAGATTAAAAAAATGAAGTTAAAATGAAAGTGACATTATAAACATAGACTCAAATATTGAGTGTAAGAGAGTCAAAAAAAGACAGACTAGACAAAAAGATGAACTAGTCGAAAAAGACATTATTGGTTCATAATAATAAATAAAACAAAAATAATAATGATAGTAGCAGTAGTAACAGTAGTAAATCACAAAGAAGACGTTATAACAGAATAAATATGGAAATCAATATGATAACAAAGTCCCAAATAGAAGACATTATATTATACGGAGATGAATGATTTAATAATATATTTCATCCTGAGAGAAGGACCTTTTACGGTCGTAACCTCTTAGTGAATTTACGTAATTAGGAGGAAGGTACAAAACGCGATAGTAACGGTACATAAAATAACGTAGTGTATAACCTTGGAAGTGTTCTGTTACGTTACGTCAGTCATACGTTATATAAATGGATAGAGTAACAAAGAGGAAGGCAAGAACCAAGGACACGAAGGAATACCCTGGTAAATATAGACGGACTCCTTTAGGAAATCATAAACAGTCCGACGTCAATCCTTTGTCTTTCGTATGATCATTGACTTCGTCCCTCTTAAATTATATTTATAAACAATTAATGATTTTCTCCAATTTTTTTTCTTACGATTCATTAAGACTTGATCTTTTGTGTCTTTTGTCGATAATGGAGATCCCGACTCCCCCTCTAACTTGTTTTTTTATTAATTTTTGGATTTAATTCGGAAGCATCGATTATGTCTCTAAGTTCGTAAAAACCGTTCCTTTACCGATGGTATTTTTGTACGTCTAACTATCACCATTTCTTCCAACGACCTCCAGTATTCGTTTAGGTGTACCATCACTTTTTAGAAAGTTTTCCCGTACCGGTGTCAGCAAGACGTCCTCACTGGACGAACCACTGTTTTTTCTTCATAGAATCTATGAATCTGGTGACGAAAAGAACACCTGTCGACTTCACTCGTGATGGTCCGAAGGGTCTACGGTGACAGAACCGAGAGTCCAACTTTTTGTCGTGTCATGCATCTCCTTCCTTCACGGAAAGGTGGAGAGACCAAATGTCCCAGAAAGTTCTTGGTAAAGAATTTTCTGGGACTGTTTCCACTTTATAGATACTCCAGATCAAGATCATAGTATATCTTCTTACTACTTAATACTCTACTTTCCGTAAAAACAATTACTCGTACCAGCCGGGAAAACCGAGAGGTCAAAGGTTTACGTCGGTAGTATGTCACCCTTAAAGCTATTTCGTTTATTCGTCGAGATACTAACGTAGATTATTTTTTTTCACAATAGGTAATATGTCACACTTTAGGACAGGGAGAGTGATTTTATTACTGGGTGTCTCAAGTCAAGGTTATAAGTAATTACCTATATAATTAATGATTAGTTTAAGTCAACGTTAAGGTGTTTAAAAGACAATAGACTTCTGATTTAAAATTTTATTGGTGATTATATAATAGATATCTTTATATTCTTTATTTTCCTTTCCCTTTCATATTCATTATGTGTGGTTGTTCATATGTGTATTAGACGTTTTCCTTTGACGTGTTTTATTGGTATCAGGTATAAAGTCATTCACTACGATCTCCATTTCTATGGTGGACGGTTACGTCCTCTGTATTTTATGAGCCCAAACTAGGGACCAAGTTCTTCTACGGGACCTTCTCCCATACCGTTGGGTGAGGTCATAAGAACGGACCTTTTAGAGTACATGTCTCCTCGGACCGTTCGATGTTAGGTATGCCAGTGCTTCTCAACTTATGCTGACTTTCACTGAATTGTGCACATAAAGTCATTTACCGGTACAGGTAACAATTATAAAAACTGAGAAAAAAAGATATTTGAAAGAGATACGGTGTTTCGAGACCCCTTTTTTTTTTAGTCGAACATATCTAAAATCATCTATCACACTGATTTGACAGTAAGACCTCCTTCACTCAGGAGTTTTCCGGATGGAAAAAATAAAAATAAAAACGAACAGGATAGTAATTAGAAATGATGAATCATCTTTTATGATTTTCCATGATGTCTAAGGAGGTACACAGGGTATGAATAAAGAGAAACGGGGGTATTCTTTTGACTTTTAGTTAAAGTATTAGTGATAGTTCGTCGGTTTTGTCTTCTCATTTGGGGAAAAAACGACACGATCCAACCAAAAAATTCATTTTGTTTTACTGTTCCACCTTTAGAGTAGAAGGTTTAGTTATTTTGGTGAGAACAGATTGTTCCCCCATCGGAAGGAGGTGATCCTTTTTACTTAAGGTGTGATCGTATTGAGTTTATTATGCCAGAGAAGTGGGGTAAAATGTACTGACGTACTGTTCTACTTTCCAGAACATCCCCGTCCTTAAAAAAGAAGTTCAAACACACCTTCAGGATACGTACGTGAATCACGTTTACACTTACAAAGGTCTAGTGACCTAGTGATAACAGGATGACTAGGAAAGAGATACGTCCAATGGGTGTTTTGTGAAATTTTAACATGACATACCTCATTTGACGAAACCAAAAACCAGAAATTTAAAGGGAGAGTCTCCTATGATAAATTATAGAGGTGGAGGTCTTTCTACATAACATCACTATTGTCTATTCTACGTCCGTCGTCCAATTTATATACTTTGTATCCAATCACCTCTATTTATTGTAACAATGTACGAACCGACATTTAAGACTCTTTTCTTCACATTACCTAATTTCTTTAAACAAAGAGACACCCATAACCGTCGTCCCCCTCCCCCTTACAAATACGCCAATTAAAATCTGTTTGAACTCTCGTGAACAAAAGATTTCTCTTTACTAATCACATCCTTTCTAATGTTTACCCCTTCCCCTATCATTAGATATTGTTTCAAGAACGTTTGAATCTTTCTACCTTTTAGATTTAATGTCCCCTTCCTTATACAAATGTGTACACCTTTCTTCTGAAAAATGACTCCAATGTGTACGTATTCGGTTTTACCAACATCAAGTCAGTGAGACAGTACAGGACAAGAAACGTTTGGGTACTTGACGTCGTACGGTCCGAAGGGACAGGAAGTGATAGAGGACCTCAAACGAGTCTGAGTACAGGTAACTCAACTACTACGGTAGGTTCGTAGAGGAGGAGACAACGCGGGAAAGACCCAAACAAAAAGATATTTACTTAATAATCATCGTTTAATCATAATGACTTGTGAGTACGGTTAATAAGATAATAACCAGTTATATATGTAAATAAATAAGAAATGTATAAATCAGTTAGTAAATAGTAAGTAATCAGGTAAATAAATTGCTTGTAAAGAATGAATGACATACATGTTGTGTAATCGTTTACCTCCGAATTTTTGAAACTACCGATGCTAGAGGTTTAAATACCTCTTTAGTTTGAACGACATTTCTTTGTCTCATTTTAGAATTTATATTACTCTCTCCTACCTAGTTTACTTAACCCTTCGACAACTCCCCGTTTTCACCTTTTGTTACGAAGAAAAGAACCACTTATTCGATCGTTAGGTTAATGGTTCAAACTGTTGTCTCAGACTAAAAGGTTGTCACAAAACACGTTGGCGCCCAATTAAAACCCACAAATCTTCGACGATATCTCTTTTCATCTTTTAATATATCGTCCTATGTTGTAAAGGTAAGTAGGTTTCGTTCATCTGAAACTAGAAAAAATATTTACCTCAGAACGTATTCTAAACTATATTATCCATAAAGACGGTAAATTTATTTTTTTTATTATATAGAAGGAATTCTTAAAAAATTCTTCCTTTTACCCGACGGTTCCGTAATCATATGAAAAATCTATTAAAAATTTGTCTAATCTAATAAAGACCAAAGTTTATTAGGTATACCAATGAAGTATACCGTCTCAATTAGTTTTTAACGTAAAGAATTGTATGTTCCGAAGGGTCCACCGTGATCATCATTTCTTGGGTGGACGGTTAAGTCCTCTATGACCTCTGAGTCTAAGCTAGGGACCCAACCCTTATAGGGTACCTCTTCCTTTACCGTTGGGTGAGGTCATAAGAACGGACCTCTTAAGGTCCCTGTCTCCTCCGACCGTCCGATGTCAAGTACCTCAGTGTATCAAAGTCTGTACTGACTAGTTGATTGTGATTGTATGTTCCATGTTTGAACTCTTTTTGTCTGACCTTTCTTTTTTATTCGGGAAATTATACAAATGAATGAAACTAAAACAACGGGTAAATTTCATTTAACATTTACGTTTACTTATTTCCATTTCTTTATATTAAGAAATTAAATGTGTTAAATTTAAGAAATTAAAAATTTTATACTTTACAGTCTCAAAATTGTAATAAAGACTTTCGTTAACAAACTCACTTCTTACGTTTTACGTCGACCTTTTAATAATGTGACTTTACAAACTTATAGAAACTCTCTGTTTTTATTTCATTTACACGATTACTCCTTTATCACGATCGATGTTAAGGTTCTTGTTCCTTACACTATAAGTCTTTGCGCACTATTAATCCTTACACTCAGTAAAATTACAATTTTAACTTTTAACTTAGTATAATGTCAATAATTTCACTTTTCAATGCCAAGGAATCATTGTGAAAGGTTAAGTGTAACGGGTATACATGATAAAGGAGAAGGACAAACCGAATAAAACCGAGGACAAACCAAATAAAACCGACACCAGAAGTCGGGAATTCCGTTATACTTAGTTGTAACATAACAAGAACAAAAGTTTCTAACGAAAAACAAATAAGTAATTTTTACTTTAATATTTTTACAAACAGTCTGTCAAATAGAAACAAAGTATTTATGTCCACAAGACCTTTATGACACATCTACTTGAAGTAAGACTTTCGTTAAAAAAAAAAGTTATCCATGAAGTTAAAAAATAAACATAAATCTTTCACGTTTTAAGGTCCTTAGTACCCGTTCTCTATTTTCACCGACTTGATTTTACCCGAACTAGTAGAAAAGGTGTACCCCTTTCTATGGTTTTAACGAAGTAAACCCGTAAAATTGACTGTTTTTTTATCATTTGTTTTTCTCTTTTTTTTTGGGTGGTTGTAAAAAAGTAACAAGAGGGACCCGTTTAAGGTTAGAATCATGTTATGAAATGGGAGAAGAAATTACAAAAGACTCCTCCTCTTATTAAAATTAGATTTATCGAGTTACCGAGGGGTCCACCGTATCACCATTTCTTGGACGGACGGTTGTGTCCTCTGGGTTCTCTGTTCCCAAGCTGGGAACCCAATACGACTCGGAGACCTCATCCTTTACCGGTGGGAGAGGTTATAAGAACGGATTTCTTAAGGTACCTGTCTTCTCGGACCACCCGATATCAAGCAACCCAGCGTCTCAGTTTATTCTGACTCGTGTGCACCTGTGTGTGTGTGTTTATAGAGTCATTTAGAGTTATAAAGTTTTCAAATGAAGGAGTCTATGACCTTAGAATACTTCTACTTGTCCCTAAAAAAAAGTTACAAGCATTTACTTTATATAGACCAAGATGAATTCACATCGACTCAATGAAATACTTATTATTTTGTCAGTGGGAATATGTGTTAGGAGGTGATATGACGTTTATGACAAAGTTTACACTTTGTCGTAATTAAGAATTTTTTTTCATGTGTAGAATTAACTTTAATAGAATAAAGATTTTTTACAATTGTTCCGTCTTAACAGTTTTTGGAAGTTAAACATTTTATACGATATAGACACTTCAAGTTATTTCGTTTCGTGTTATTTAAGTCCAAACGGACATTTACATAGTTCCAAAAAAAATTTTACTTTTATACTTAACATAGAAAGATGAGAAGATCAGTCCTTACAAAGGACTTTCACCAAAGACTTTTGTAGATGATACAAAATTCGTAAATATTATAATCTATCTCTTAAGGACTGAGTCCGACATTTCTTAGACGGAGATTACACCCTCTGGACCCAAGATAGGGACCGAACCCTTCTAGGAGACCTCTTCCCTTGTAATAGATTGTAATCTATTACTAGTATGATGAATAGAAACATACATCACCGTTACGTACGTTCCAAATCTAAATTTCGATACCCTTCTTTCTAAGTCTATTTCCCTTACTCTTAATCTATGAGATGATCAATACTTTGACCTTAACCGGTTACATCAAAAGTCAAATCTCGAAACGACAATTGGGTAATCCTAGTAACTAGGGAAACCCAAGTATTTATTTTTCGATATGGACCGAATTTAATCGAAAGAGAAAATAAACTCTTATTGTTCTTCTTCTTACGTCACGAGTTTATTTTAACTGGGGTACGTTGAGAGTTTTCCAAAGGAATCCTTTGTAAAAATCGGTGAAAGTTGTCCTAAGTTGACGGGGAGAATTCCCGGAAAATATATTACTAGTTATATACGTATCTCTTAACTATGGTTAAGTGAATAAAGTTCGGTCGGTCTTTTTGTCTAGTTATTTAGTACTTGAAAAGAAACGAAGAAGAGAGTTGAAATTGTTTTGTTAATAAGGTCGTTCATTCAGTCGTCGTCATAACTGACACTATTTCGACAAAGACTCCAGTCTTACAAGACTTCAACTTTCTTTGCGGTCTCATGTACATAAATACAAGTTCATGATTCCCTCTTTTTATAATTTTGACTTTAAAAACATGAGAGAAGATTGTGACTCGTAGTCCTCTACTACGTAAAAAGGTAGTTCTTTATAATACCATTAATCGTCCCCTCTTATTCTATAAACATAATGAGTGAAGGAGAGATCTTCTCTGACACTATCGTCATGTTAAGAATCATTCGAGACGACGAATATTAGATCCACTCAATTATATTAAATTATTCATTAGTATTAAAATATATTTAGACTATATTTTAATACCGTTAAAGGGGGACTTTATCCCACTATGTTTATTTCACTATGTCACACTAAAATTGTTTATAAATCAGTACATATCTCTCGGTATAGTGACGGACTCTATTTGAATTTTCCACTACTACAAACTAGTTTTGAAGATCTAATTTACTCAATAAACAAGACCAAAAACCTCCTTCTATACGTTTCTTATTCATATTTTAACCGTTCTCTCTTTTTTGAAACTGTCTGCTAATTGGATTTTGTGTAATCTTTGTTCTAAGATACACTTGACATAGTTTTAGTATTAACTTTTTACGGTACTTAATAGTTGCCACACAAAGATTCATACCTTATTCCTTCTAGTTCTAGTGTCTTTGATTAAACTTCTGACCGATCTCTAAAATCATCTGTTCAAGTTATGAGTAATTATCACACCACTCAAATTTTTCTCGTTTATGACCGAATTCCACTTGAACACTTACATTATAGACCCTATTACATTTGTTATCTCGGAAATAAGAGGAATGGATTATCCGCTAAAGATTTTTTACAAATAGAATCTTACAGTCTACATGTTCCCTTTAATTTTCTCGACCTCGTCACCTACCATTTACAATGTGTTTTACATCTTTAACACTACCTGAAATCGAATTGTGGTACGGTCTGAAGGAATACTTTATCAACTATTGTTCTCAGTTCTACTTTACAATATTGTCACATCCTCAGTTCTACTTTACAATATTGTTACAATCGTTCGTCACTACTTTTTTTATAATTCATTTTTAATTAATACCTGATCTTCTGGCTACTTTAAGAAGGTTTAGACTAAGATACGTTCAACCCAGACTTCTACTTACGAATATTTTAGACTCTATTATCTTTATTTTAACGGGAAGGATACTGATGACACACCACGTTTTGTAAGAAAAAAAAAATAAAACATAGGTCCTGTCAACCCCTATACCTGACTTTGTTTGTGTTGTGTGAGTGACTTGGAGACGATTATTCACCGAAGCAAAAAGCTCAGAAGAGATTGTACAAAAGCACCTTGTGTAAATCGACTTCACCCTCATCGACATGAACAGGCTGAACAAAAAGTTCTTATAATAAGAAAACGACTAGGTCACATCAATTTACTACAGTAATTTCTTCTTTTTTTTCCTTCCAAGATAATTAGAGGTCCAGATCTATAGTAGGGTCCTAAAAGGAACTGAGTTTCATTAAATTACTGTTGTTCGTGGATCACCCGCTATAACTCTTCTAAAATGAATATATGAGTATCTTTTGAATGACCCACCAAAAAGGTAAAATCCTAACCTTAAGATCTCCTATAAATAAAGGGAGACGAAGATGAACTTATAAAGGGAACACTGTTTTTATACGGTTGAATAAACGAATACAAGGGTTAACACTCCTTTTCAAATACATATACTTATACACTAGATAAATATCGACCTTCATCAGAGAATACCAAATCAGAGAGAACGTTAGTGAAAGTTTTTATTAGATAGTTTATTGTTGGGACTAAAAGAAATATACCGCTAATACAACTATTTGTACATAAAATCAGTTTTGTACGTTCAGTCAAAAACACACGGATACACGTAAATAAAAGACAACTACAAAATGTATACTTTTACCTGGACCGTAAAAAAATGAAGAGACTAAAATCAAAAGAACGATTGAAGTGTAATCCGTTTATCTAATCAATTCACGTTTCATTATAATAATCTCCTCGACAAGATTCTTACAGACACTTTAATGTAAAGTTATGGGTAATCTGTACCAAGAAAAGTGATATTTGGAGAGTGACAGTGACTTTTACGTTAAGACATCACAATTTGTTTTCCGTATAAGTTTTATTTCGAACCGAAAAGTTAGTGACTCAATGTCGATGGAGTTTACTTGTAGTCTTGGTTAATTTTTCTTAACTTAAGAAGTCGAACTGGATGACGACCCAAGTCAAGAAAAGAAGCATAAAGTTTTCAAAGTAATCCCTTGTGTCTGAATTTAAACTAAACCTTTTAGACCTACCTTCACCGACTGTTCTTTTACAATTCCTCTACTCCTCCTTACCAGAGACCCTCAATCTTTCCCACCAGTCTTACCGAAGATCCCTTTAGGAAAGGATTACAGGTGTGAACTCCTTGTATTCATTTTTACCCCTTCAGATACTTTCCATCAGACCATGTCTCAGTATCGGGATCGTCGGCTCACCTCTCCATAGAAGAGAGACCTGGAACCGTCCCCGGCTCTAAGATCTCCTAGATGATCATTGTTTTTCTTGAGACTACGACTATTCCTTCATATTAAAAAGTCCTTCGTCCACCGAGATTTCTTCGAGGTCCTTCCATCACGGAAAATTGTCAAAACAAACGAACACATATGAGTCTTCGTCCACCACGCTGGGGAGACCCCAGGTCTGGGGTCTTCTCTACTCGACAATACAGGTCTTTCATTGTTCGAAGGTAATAGATGATACCAACAGATACGTCCGACACGTATATATGTCAGTCTCGTCTCTTCTTCTACGGATATAAGATATTTAACGTTTGTAAGTACAAATAATCATACCAGAAGGGTACCAAGTCAAGAGAGACGAGGTTTCTTCCTGGGAAGGATACTACCGATTAAACGGTCCACTTAACTCACTTTATTTCAGTCTATTTTAAATTGTTTTTATATAAGGATCACCGTAACTCCAAAACCTCCCCTCTACATAAGGTATCTCGTGGATTCTCAACTCTGAATGGGTTAAAATATACTAAACAATTGTTGATCTATTCGACATTAAAGAAATCCTTTACAAGAAACCGAAATTTCTACCTCAATCGTAGATGAATGTCTTCGGTCAAATTTTTATTTATTTACTGACTTTAATTTTTTTTTCTTTTTGAAATTCCGACTTCTCCAGAAAGAGTATGAACGTCCCTGTGGATACTGTCTAAACCAAGCCAGTAATTTTACAAAATAGGTAAACGGGTCTAGAGATGTACTTTATGGGTTTTCATTGTTATTTAAGAAGGTCTCTCTACTAACATATTAAAGATTTAGAGTACGATGTGCCCTACATCATAGTTTAGAATGTTTATAAAAGTCTTCAAATCTATGGACATATTCCTGAAATTGTACCCTAACTTGTTTTCATATCCTAAGAAAATTCTTACCGGATTGTGGTGTTCTTTCGAATTCCTCTTGTAATACTTTTGCGACGAACATTCCAATACTTTCCGAACATAGTTACAGAGTCACCTGTCGTTTACCCGTTTGTAAACCATTCTATCTAGACGTGTAATTTAATGACTCACAGGTGGTCTTTGGTCCTCTTTATAAGTTCTACACAGACAACCACAGTCTGTACAATGACTGAGGTTCGGGCACGAACGTTGTTCTGTCCTGTTATTTAACTCTCTGTTCAACAACTCTGTTCACTATTGTCGAAAAATCTTTCGATCTCTGATTCCTCTACCACCTTGTCACAGGGTTTCTTGGCATAAGAGACTCAATATTAAGTCTGAAGAAAATATGATTTTCCCCTCTCCCCTTCAGGACCGAAGTCAGTCTGAGACTTCCCTATACAATTAAAGAAGGACGACGACAAGTGTCCACACAAACCAGTACTACAAAGGACACTCTACTCCTTTCCATAAAATGTACAATTATGAGTAATGAACCCTCTGTCCCAAGGGTCTCCACCCGACAATAGGTGTCAAATTCGAATACCCGTTGTAGGGAAATCAAGACGTATGGAAATCCACACATTTACACGTATTTACATCTAAGTGTGTACAAATCAGACAATCAGTCAGAAAATTGGTTTTAGAGTAGACTATCGGTAGTTCGGTTGAGTTTATCTATAACAACGACAAGTCAGTGAGTCATCACAGACTGAGAAATGTTGACTCACCTGACGTCGTACTTTCTAAAGGGACAGGAAGTGGTAAAGGGTCTTGAACGAGTTTTAGTACAGGTAATTCAGTCACTACGGTAAGTTGACAGAACAGGAGACAAGCAGGGGATGAGGAGCATAGAAGTTAGAAAGGGTCTTAGTCCCAAAAAATATTACTTAGTTGAGAAAGGCAGTCCACCGGTTTCATACCCTCGAAGTCGAAGTCGTAGTCAGGAAGATTACTCATAAGTCCTAACCAAAGGAAATCCTAACTGACCAAACTAGAGGGACGTCAGGTTCCCGGAGTGTTCTCAGAAGCGATTATGGTGTCAAGTTTTCGTAGGTAAAAAAACCACCAGTCGGAAGAAATACCAGGTTTAACCTTTAGGACTACCGGTGTCCTCGGACCACCCGATGTCAGATACTTCAGTATACCCAGCCTGTGGTGAATTGTTGATTTAGGAAGAAATACCATGTTTAGAGTGTTGGTAGTACTGATGGTCCTTTTGGTATCAAACTGATGTACCTGGAAACAGTGGTTTCACCATAGAGCCGAAAAATTATATGACAGATCCAACCAGTATCGAAAAGAAGCTTCCTCGTTCACAGAAAATTAAAGTGTCGACGTCAGTGGTAGACATCACTGAAACCTCGGGTTCTTTTGTTTCAGAGTGTGACGAAAGTAAAGAGGGGTAGATAAATGGTCCTTCACTACCTTGGTCTACGGTACTAACACTTAAAAAAATTATAACTTCAAATTCGGTCGAAAAAGTGAGAGGAGAAAGTAAAAGTAGTTCTCCGAGAAATCAAGAAGTGAAAGACGGTATTCCCACCGTAGTAGATGTATAGACTCCAATAACTATGAAGAGGACCGTTAGAACTAAGATCGAAGACGAAGAAGGTCGGACCGTAAAGCGTACTATATGAGACGTATCTTCAATTTTTTCGTCCCACTGTTATATGTCGGAACTGTATAAAGAAAGGGTTGAACTTTGGTCAGACAACAAAGTACAGACCAAGATTGACAACAAAAAACTGGACGTATGTCCAAAGAGTCCTCCGTCCATTCCACCATATAATAAGGGTGGAGAACTTCTTAGAAGGTGTCAAACAACACTAGGTGTGTCAGTTTCCGGAATTGTATAGGTTACTTCGTCTTCACTTACAAGACCTTAGAGAATAAAAAAGTTGTATGTTTTCTACAACCGTTAAACTAGACAAAGAAGACGGAAAAGATTTAGGTCAAATTTGCAAACCTTCAAGAGACAAGTACAGGACAATGTCGGAATCTCTTACAACTCGTAGTGAAACGATCGTACACTTTACTTACGTTGACACGCCATTAGACTTTTAAAAAACGGTCAAAGGAAGAAACCCTGACCTTACTTTTGACTGGAAAAGGTCAGGACACCGGTGACGACTCAAAAGGTTTAAACGACCTTATAACTCATGTCGTGAAATTGTTGTAGTAGAAAATCCTAATCTTTATTGAGTCGACTTCAAGGTAGTGGAGGTGATCGAAAAAAGTACCACTACTAAGGTTTCCGGGTAAACTGAAGTGTGAGGTTCTGTAAGTCGAGATTCACTCGTTAGTATGGTAGTACCAATAGACCCAGTACTTCTAGAAAAACATATCAAGAAGACACATAAGAACGGTGTAAAAGAAGACGAAGACAATCCAGGTATGATAAAAACACTGGTAGAAACGTTCTTTATAAGGGAACTATAGAGATTAAAAGAACTTTTCTAGGGAATCAGAAAGGGTAAGAAAACAAAAGGCGATAAAGAAACGTAACAAGTGAATCCTTCCGAAAGAATAGAGAGGAACGAAAAAAAAAAAACTTTGAGACGTAAGTCTACCCATATAGAAAGGAAAATATGGAACGAAAAGTTAAGAGAAGAAAAAAGCCGATAAACATTCCGGAGAATTCTGTTGGTAAAAAGGAAAAACGTAAATAAAAAGAACCCCCTACTAAAACCAGTGACGGAGGACATGTTATAGTACTTGTAGACAGGTATCAAGAAGTCCGTGAGACTGGTAGTCTAGATTAGGGGACTTAGATAAAGAATGAAGGTGACATATTAGTATTCCCTAAACTAAATCCAGTATGGACTTACCGGATCACCAAAAGGGATGAAAGAAGTTAAATTCAGACTTAAACCGTTATTCCTCAAGTACTAGACTCGGTGTCAGTCCAGGACTAGAACGAAAACGGTCAACATATTTCGAAGAGGTAGAAGTGGACTTTTCTTAATTTTGTCAGACTAAAACCATAACTTGTAGACCACTACAGGTGCAGATCTCAGAAAAGAACACAACAACCTTCTGCCACAAACGAAACTGTTCACGTAAGAGAACCGTTTTGAGACAATCGAAAACGGACGAAGTAAAACATGAGGTTCCGGTTTGAAAGGGTAATTAGGTAAATACAGCACTGAAAGATGAAAACGTAAGGTCACTGGATACTTTTTCCTGTAGAAAAAACCACAATTAAGATCTTCCAGGACATCCAGAAGTATCTTGGCAAGTTGAAATCGAAGAAGTCGTAATCACCAACCTGTATCTGAAACTAATGACACTATAACTTACCAAACGGAACCTTTGTTTCTCTCTAGTAAGACAACAAAAATTCTAACGTGGGTTCTTGATGTAAAACCTGAGAAAATAACTGAGACTCCCGATGAGACAAAGAAGATACCCTAAGAACGGGTGTCATCATTACATTACCAGTAGACTTAATTTAAGTGGGTAAGGTTAGGTAAGATCAAGTGACTAAGGATTTTACGGTTACAAATGAGAACGGTCGAGGACAAACTGGTGAAGGTTATATGGAACTAAGGTCCAAGGATACGTTAATTATAACAAGAAATGTCTTAGATCCGAAATGAAAGTGGTGGTCTGTGTAGGTGTGTAACTGTAACAAAGACGAAAACAAGTCGAAGAAGTAAAGAATACCTCGATAAAGAGACCAAAAGAGATCATCGTATAAACCGTGGATAGTTGGACCCCTCGAGTAGAAAGTCATTAGCTGTTCTCTTTAAATCTAGAGTGGTTTTTTCTATGAGGGAAAGGTTCCCGTTTCCTTTTCGGGGTTGTTCTAACATCCTCCCCGTGTTAACGTAAAAAAAAAAAAAAAAAATGCTAACGTAAATTTTAGTTTAGGGACGGTCTCTAAGAGCCTCCTACGTTTGCTTTGGGACACTCGTGGTCCTGAGTCCCCTTCCTCGTCACTGGGGGTCTTCTCTGACTTGGTCTGGACAGAAACTCACGAACTCACAGAGGACGACTCCGTGTCCAGACATCACTGGACGGTGTCCCTGTCCCGAGATCGACGTCGTGTCGGTTTGATGTCCCTCCTTTGTGTCGGGGTAGGTTTTTAACCCAATTTCTAAATGACTCGTATCGGAACGGGTATTCCCGTCCTGGGTCAAAATGAGTGTCGATCAGGGAGGTTAGTTTTCGAAGGTGTTCGGAGAATCCCGAAGGGACCACCCAGTATACCATTTCTTAGAGAGGCTTTACGCCCTCTGGACCTAAACTAGGGACCCAACCCTTTTAGGGGACCTCCTCCTGTGCCGTGGGGTGAGGTGAAGAACAGAAGTCTTAGGGGGACCTGTCTCGTCAGACCTCCCGATGTCAGGAACCTCAACGTCTCAGCTTGTACTGACTCACTGATTCGTGTCGTGTCGTGTTCGTAGAATGGGAGTAGGTAGTCTCCCGTCTGTCTTACTTTTGGTTTATCTGTCTCGTACCATAATTACGATTTCTTAACCTCAGATCTCTCTATCTCACTAATCGTTTTTTAGTTTCAAATAGATTGTCTTTGTCTTCACGGAACTAACACAAATTTTTACATAAACTGACTTCACAATGGATACCACGTAACCAAATGTGGACAGAGGGAGGAGTGGATTCCTACAACCCCATTAGAATCGGATACTGATATAACAAGATCATCAAGTCTACCATTTCTCAACTGGACGTTACATTCTCTGGACCAACGTAGGGACCGAACCCTTCTAGGGGACCTCTTCCTTTACCATTGTGTGAGGTCATAAGAACGGATCTTTTAGGGTACCTGCCTCCTCGGAGCACCCGATGTCAAGTGCCCTAGTGTTTCTCAGTCTGTACTGACTCGTTGATTGTGAAGTCGGACACGGATCTCAAGTTGTCGATACGATCTTATTGCCGGTAAGACATAACAGAGTCCGATTTTAAGAGGTTCAACCGGGACCTAAGAAGTTTTGGAAAGAGGATCGTCCTGTTCGAGAATCATGGGATCCATCACACCCCTCTTTAGTCATCCCTTCTTGTCACGTTCACCTCGGGAAGAAGGTTAAGTATTGTAATTTTTCGAAACTTTTACTAATAGGATAGGATTAGACATAAAATGTGTTTCGGTAATATCGGGAAATGGACAGGGAATACTATAGTCAAGATTTTGGAAATGAAAGGAGTTATGGAAGACTTTTACACGATAAATCAACCATTAAAGGGTTCGAACGAGACTTGTTATCTAAGTGTTACGAGACTTACGAGGGGTAGGATCCTATACGTTCGAGGAAATATAGAAAAAGAAAGTAACACCAACGGGTACTTTTTGGTAACGAGAAAAAGAGGTACACTAATAACAATGATAAAGTTATAATTTGGAGGAAAGGGTAATAGATAAAACGGCGACTTTAACGAAGGAAGAATTATGATAGAGACGTGGTAGTAAGTGTCATTACTCAGTAAAAGATTGAGAATCAATTTAGTCGAAGACGACAGAGATCCAAACATAAACTTAGTGACTAAGAGATAGTATTCATAAAGTTCATTCATCAAGATCAACGGGTGTCTTTACTCATACGTAAATCATAAAATAACCACAAATAGTGAGAATCAATCGAGATTTAAATTGATTGGTCGTGGGGAAATGGATCTTTCTCATTTTTTTTTTAAAAAGAGATCATTATAGTTGTATTCGTATAAACTATTACTTATTGTTATATACTTTTCTATCACTACTGAAGGACTAAATTAGGAACTAAGTTAAAGGAGAGATCTGGGTCCTCCGTCAATAAATTCTCTAGGGTTAATCCTTACTAAACTTAATTAACTTCGTTGTATTACATGTGTGACGTGACGTAAGGGTTAATTCAACCTTTCTCTATCTTCTATAAGACGACTGTCTTACAGAAATAACTCGATTATCAGTAATAAATACACAGTAGTCAAGAAATAGATTGTAGTTCACAAAACGAAAAAGACTTGTGTTATACGTAATTCTTTGTTTTATGGTCACTTATCATCCAACCAACTCATTTATCCTTATTCGAAACTTGTATGTCGTACTTGACTACTTAAAGTTTATGGGTCTAAAGTGGAAAACATATACACATACTTAACTTCCAGTTATCATACATACTTAACCTACGGGGAGACTTGGGCGAGCTCCTCTTCCTTTACCGTTGGGTGAGGTCATGAGAACGGACCTTTTAGGGTACCTGCCTCCTCGGACCATCTGACGTTAGGTACCCCAGCGATTCTCCGTCTGTCCTGACTTGCTGAAGTGAAAGTACAAAGTGAAAGTACGTAACCTCTTCCTTTACCTTTGAGTGAGGTCACAAGAGTGGACCTCTTAGGGTCCCTATCCCTTCGGACTACCCGACGGCAGATACGTCAACGTGTCTCAACCTGTGATGACTTCGCTGTCGTCGTCGTCGTCGTCGACTTGGGTGAGACTGAATTATATTTCGGGTTTAGATAACCTAGAACTATCGAGAGATAAACAATGACTTCGATTTTACACAGTCTCTCTTGTGTCTCTAAGAATAACACAAATCCTGTAAGTATTTTATTTTAATAAGAGTCCAAAATTTTCGAAATTATGACTGTAAAGTCTTATTTCTCATAAGAAAAGTGTTATATTTGTGAATAAAAATAAATGAAGTTTGAACATCATAAAATTGTTCTAGAAAATAACAAAAATCCTAACACAAACGAAATATTATTGAAAAAGGAGACTATAAAATACAGAGTCTTTATTTATTTACATATTAAACTTAAGTGTTGTGAGTCTGGATTAACAAAACTTTGGGTCCGGACGATTAATATGGACACACCGTAACGTATTCAGTAAATCGTATCTAGTTACTCTAAGAGTAAAATAAGTACGTTTCAATTATTGAGAGAGAGAGAAGTTCACTATCAACTCACTCTTTCTGTCTCCGTCTCTCTCTGTTTCTCTGATCCTAATAGTAAAAATCTAGTTTTATTTACGTTGGTACCTTACAAGAAACACTTTCAGTGAGTCAACACAGGATGAGAAACGCTGGGGTACCGATGTGTCAGGTCCCTTAAGAGGTCCGGTCTTCTGACCTCACCCATCGGTAAAACCTATTTTCGTTTAGGGGTATACATTCAACATCTTGTCAAATTATTCTACGATACCAAAAATTTCTCGTTAAAATTAGTTTATTAAAAACATTATATAGATATCTTAATCTGTAAGAAGAAGGTGTATTAGAGACTAACTTCAGTTAATGTTGAAGATCGACTACGGATGTTTTACAATTGAGTTACTTGACTTTTGAATAAAATTTTCTTTAGTTAAAAAAAGGGTTTTTTATGTAGAACTGTCGGGTTAATTACCAAAGTGACTTATGGGGTGTGGTCAAATGGTCAACTTATCAACACCAACAGCTAATACGTCTGGACCTGAATTAACTTCGACTCATGTTTCAGAATAAAGATTCTCGTCTACTTCGGAAGGACAAAGGGTTTTCGATAATATCAAAGTAATATTCATCAAAAGACTCCGTTCATGGGTCTGATTACTTCAGATTAAAGGATACCTAATTTTTTTTTTTTTTCCGTTTTTCTATAGTGACTACAATCCATTTCTTTAAGACTTATATTGTGTAAATAAGACAATTTAATGAGCACTTGTGTTCTCCTGTACCGACACCCGGAATTCTCGGTTACCACAAAAGAAGGTCACCCTCGACTCTCCACATCCCTTAAGTTCTCGGGAATTTCGGAAAAATCATTATTGGGACACCCACTAGAGTAAAGATCTATTTCGACTTGATTATAGTGTCCAGTTTTGAACGGTCGATTCTGTAGATTCTTTTTATATATTCATAGTGAAGTATAGAATAATATATTATCCTTAGGAGTGTTATAAAATATTGGTTCTTTTGGTACTTTCCTCTTACAAGAAATATCGGGCCGATTGGAACGTAGATAAAACTTATTTACTTACTATATACATATATTATATTAACCTATATAAGATTTGGGTTTTAGTGTAGTCGTTTAAATATCAAAGTCCTGTATAGTCTTCTTTTAGTTAACAGTTAAACGATCTTTATAGTCAACAAAGTTTCTGATAGGATACAATATTAGTCAAAATTTTCCGTGTAATGACGATGGCATTTGGTAATTTCCACCAAATATTGGTCCCCTTTTTTAGGAAATTTTAGGGAGTGACGATGTTGAGTGTTCGGTAACGATGTTAAGTGTTGAGTAAACAATCAGAATTGGCGGGAGTCGAAACGGAACCCGGTAATTGATTGTTTGGTTAGTAATTGACAATCATTACTGGTAAAAAGGGTCCCTAATAACGAATTAACTTGAGAACATGTCCTGGGTAATAAAAGACTCTACAGTTTTATTGATACGAAATGATGTAAAAAGATATTATAATTGTGGAGGGTTTTATTCGTTATCGTCACAGTCTCTTAATTTAACAAGTTACATGTGTGATAAATTTTTTGTAATGAAATTACTTGTTAAGACTACAAAGTCTCCTTGAAAGAATCAAAGAGTAAGAGGACTCGTATAGGTAGTACATTGAATCTACGTCTGAATTACACATAAAGAGAAGTCATTATATGTGTTACAGCTCTGTAAATATAATCATTTGACATAATATATAAGTAGACCCATTTCGTGTAAACCAATAATCGTAAGACGAGGGCTCTTTGTTCTGTGCTAACGAACAGACAACGGTACCTTTATTTAATCCTTCCTATTGGACGGATGAATAGTTAAAAATAATTACGTTAGTCGGATGGACGAATTGGGTATTCATTGTTATCGTGTAAATTTGATTCGATTATTTCGTGACATTGAGATCCCCACGGTCAATTTCATTTATCTTATCTTTTAACGACTTTATTTTTCAGACTCAATACACAGTATCAAGACCTACACGGGGTAATTATAATGTCCTATTTCTTACAACGGTAAACTCTCCAGAAATTACCACTGTAATGGTAGTTGATTATAAATGACTCTCCTTACATTCTGTTCTTCGGTTCTCACTACATTATTTTGTGTTAACGGGAGGATGACACAACTTTGTGAAATATCTGTACACAATTTTAAACTTGATTCCTTAGGGTTAGGTTACGATCGGTTCGTTTCTACTTGTTACGTCTTCTATAAATTAACTTCTAATTTTGTATTTAATATCTTTGGACATGACCTTACAAGTGGAAACATATTAGATTCTTCTTTTTATTTTAATGATTAGTTAGTTATCGCTAAACATTCCAGTTTTTCTGTCAATTGGATTTTTTATCTCACATGAGTAAAAATTCCTGAGATCTGGGTACAGATGAGTAATATCTTCAAGATTACTCCGAATCTATTTTAACCATAAAAGAGAAAGATTAAGTCTGACTGAATTAGGAGTTACGGATATGTAATTATTATAAATGTTTTTCACAACAATAGTTCCTTTAGTTGTCGTTTATATGACAAAGATATTCTTTTTTAAGTGTACTCATATACATAGATCGCAGAAACCTCCGATTCTTATGTAAAAAGAGTAATGTCTTTGTTTTAACAATATAAAACTTTTTATTACGAATTCGAAATCCATTATTCAAATATTAATTTTTTTTGATCGGAATTAACAGAAATTAAAATAAAATAACATCATTCTTGTTGATTGTACTCTAGTTGGAAGTATTTAAAACTTCACATGGTTTGTAATACCAACTGATATCTATGGTACACTACGTTACTTAAAGAGGTCTAAAGAGTAGCACGAATTGACCTTAAAATACTTGTAACTAAACATGGAGGATTGAAAGAGGAGGGCAGTCGAAAATTATTAGTGGTGTAAATTTTCGTAAAAATTAGAAGTTTACATAAATGAACTAGTCTCAAATCATAAGTCTTTTTCGATTTAAATTATTGATTAGTAATGTTTCAAGAAAGTACAATAGATGTCAAATTTTGATTGTTTTCAATAAACAAGATTGAAAGTTTTTTTTTTTTTTTGTCGGTTTGTTTGTCTGTTATTTTTGAGTTCAAAGACAATATTAAGTTAATGAATTATATATTACCTACTAAGTATGTTTCATTTTTCTTTTTTATAGTACAGAAATGTGACCTTTCTTCCTTTAATAGTTTATTTCCTAGTAGGGAAGATAGACAGGTCCAGATGAATTAGTGTAGACAAGTATTTCTAGTGACGTTATAGGGACTATAACTTTCCTATTGTACCCATCTGTCAATGATTCTCAAAACACGGTCCCGGTTCTACTTCGGATTGTGTATATAATAAAGTAAGTAGTTGTTGTACTTTGTTACTTCTGTCTATAATTAAAATGAAAACATCTATCCTTTTACTCACAATCTTTTCTATTTAAAACACAGTTTTAGTTGTTTATCATTTACGGTCTTGATCTTGGTTTTAGTTTTGAACATAATAATATAACGCATAAACTTCTACATACAGGGAAAAGAATTGACGAGAGGATTTTGATACGTTATTGTGACTAAGGTCTATCAACAACTTCTTCTTCTTTAAATACGTGTCTATCAAGACCCCTATTTTTTATATAGTATTTGTCCCAAATACGACATTCTTTTGATTATTTCCACATTACGTTTATTTATGTTCGCATTGATCAATATCCGGACATTTACTTAAATGATTCTTTCTATTATATCAAAAGAAAGTAAAAAATTTTTATTATATGACTCTACGTTCCGTGTAAGTACAATTACCTTAGTACATTATGTCTTACTATATACTATACTAAGTTTATATAGGAAACACTACACCTTAGTATGTTTACCTTAGAAAACTATAACCGAAGTAAACCATATTATTAAAATAGCACATGGTACATAGTTATATAAGAAAAAATACTGACTTATAATTAAGGTAGTACACTCATATGGTGAAAAACAAATTTGAAGTTTCTATAAAGTCAATAAAGGAAGAAACTAATCTCTAGGGAAATTCTTTTAATCTCTATGGTTCCCTTGTAAAGTACGTTCAAGTCAAGTCAAGTCGGCGAGTCAGCACAGGCTGAGAAAAGCTGGGGTACTTAGCGTCGTGCGGTCCGGAGGGACAGGTAGTGGTTGAGGGTCTCAAGTGAGTCTGAGTGCAGGTAGCTCAGGCACTACGGTAGGTCGGTAGAGTAGGAGACAACAGGGGAAGAGGAGGACGGGGGTTAGGGAGGGTCGTAGTCAGAAAAGGTTACCCAGTTGAGAAGCGTACTCCACCGGTTTCATGTCCTCAAAGTCGAAGTCGTAATAAAGAAGGTTTCTTTAGGGTCCCGACTAGAGAAAATAAAAAATAAAAACAATAAAGACTACGATAACACTTACCTTGACAAAAGAATTTAAAGTAAAAGTCTAACAGACAACGTTCATATATATTTATATAACTTAAAACGTATAATTTATATGACGTTGGAACGACTTAAGTAAATAATCACGACTACCCAAAGAACCACTTAAGGAGTCTTAAAAAATACATTTCACAGTACAATCATTTCTTTCTTATCAAAAAGTGGTTAGACTTACGTAAATAAAAAGAAAGGATTATAGGACCGATCTTGGAGATAATGTTTTAATTTGTCTTTACCACTCTTGTTTGTAGGAAAAGAAAAAGTACCAAAACACCCCTTCCAAAGGTCAGAAAGTGGCAATTGACATTACAATCGATACCCCAAAAGTATCTACGGAAAATAGTCCAACAAAAGAAGTCAAGTAGGATCAAACGAGTCATGAAAATAATACTTTCACACAACCCAAAACAGTTTACGGAAAATATATAACTATATTAGAACAAATTTTTCACTAACTATATCATGTAATTGATAATAAACTATAATTTGACTAGAACACATGGACCCCATTTAGATTAAACCAGTATTTCATATCAAGAAAAAAAAAAACGTAACGACCTAAGTGAAACGATCATACAGGAACTCTAAAAAACACGGGTATAAAATTTTTTCTATAACCAGACATAGAAAGAATACTACAAATAGAGTAAACCCGAACTCCCATTATGATCTGAGTCTCTTACTCAGTCCTTTACGATAGGTAAGAAGATGAAAAATCTTCTCATATACTTATAAACTATAATAAACATAAAATTTTACAAACCAGTTTAAGTCAACGCGTTGGTAGACCTGGACTGAAAGAACACCTATACAGGTCTTCTAGGGGACCTCTTCCACTATAGGTGGGTAAGGTCCTAAGAACGGACCTCTTAAGGTACCCGTTTCTTTGGACTGTCCTGTCAGGTACCCCAGTGTTTCTCAATCTGTACTGACTCGTTGATTACGAAAGTGAAAGTCACAAAACTATTAATTAATTTACGAAAATGAATTATAGAAATTAACCTAACAGATAAAGAATTCAGTCAAAACCATCAAACATAGAAATTTTCTATAAAAAATAAAGTTGATTCGATTAAGTAATTATACGTTAAAATACAAAAAAACATTATTTGAAATAAAGAGATTCCACTCATTATTATAGTACAGAAAATGAAGACTATACTAAGATCACTATACTAAAGATACATAAACGGAGACACTAAGACCAGTCGACTCGATTTCTAAACAGACAAACAACGAAAAACTTCTTAGTCGAAAATGAAAGTAACTAGAAGAGATAACAAAAAGATGAGAGATAAAATAATTAAACAAGATTAGAAATAGTAAAGGAAGGAGAAGAACGAAAAAGGAAACGGACTTCTATATTCTAATCTAGTAACCAAACTATTGAAAGAAGAAAAAATCCTATCCGTAATGACGGAATTTAAATTAGCATTCGAGACGAAAAAGACGTAAAGTACTTAAGACGATATAACGGAGAGTAAAAGTAAGTAAAGTTTCTTTAAATACTAAAGGATAGACAAAGGAAGAAACTGAGTAACCAATAAATAGTCATACAAATTAAACGTGTATAAACATTCATAGGATTTATAGAAAGACCTTAACTAAAGATTAAATTAAGGTAACACAAACTTCTTGTATATGGAAAATGTGAGGGACCACCGAGTTTGTCATTTCTTAGGTGGACGTCACACCCTCATACCCCAAGATAGGGACCCAACCCTTCTAGGGGATCTCCTCCTATCCGTAGGGTGAAGTCATAAGAACGGACCTCTTAGGGGTACCTGTCACCTCGGACCACCCGATACCAAGTACCCCAACGTCTCTCAACCTGTTCTGACTCAGAACTGAGTCAACTGAACTGAGTCAGTTCTGACAAGAACTGATTCTTGTCGTGTGTAAATAACTTCTAAAAGATACCAGAGTATATACCAGATATTACCTCTTACAAGATACACGAGAACTTTTCTCTATCTAAAACGACAACAAATCACTCACGATGAATATCTATGGACGATAGATTAAACAAACATCACATCAAGTTCAGAAACGAATAGAAGGAACGAGATAATGACTTTTAATCTAATAACTTGAAAGGTTACTAATACAAACTTAAAGATATACACAAGTAAAAATCTTTAAAGAAGATACAAGTCCACGAGACAATAATCCACGTGTATGTAAATATCCCTGAAGGGACCACCGAGTCTCCCTTTCTTAAACGGACATTACGTTCTCTGGGTCCAAACTAGGGACCTCGTCCCGTATCGTTGGGTGAGATCATGAGAACGGATCTCTTAGGGTACCTGTCTCCGTGGATCGTCGGACAACAGGTATCCCAGTGTGTCTCAGTCTGCACTGTCTTCACTGACTCGTCTTCGTCGCATGTAAATATTGATAAGATGGAATACTTCCTGACCGTGATAATAGTACTATTTTACAAGGAGCATAGTAATCATTGTAAAAAACAAAATTTTACATAAAACAGAATATCACGATATCAGTGAGGTCGAAAGAATATCAACAACAGACAGAGAGAAACGGAAACTTAACTTTACTAAAAATTCTCGTTTATCCCTGAAGAAACAGGGTAGTGGAGGGACGGAAATTTTTGTAGGGTAAAGCATGTCAAGGAGCCGTGAGGGGAGATGACTGATCTACCCCACGACAAACTAAATATTAACAACTTTCTTCGGTTAATCTAATAGTTATTTTTTCCGTTTATCAACCTAGAACATAAAAAAGGTAGGTCAGACTGAACTTACCTACCAATTTAACTAAGTGTAAATTGTGACATAATTACATTAGTCTAAACACTGACGGTAACATGACAAATAAAGGATTACAGGAAATGGAGAGGGAGGTAAAGAAAGAATGAAAAAGTGTACCGTAATTCATTTATGAAACATTACATAGTATATACGAAGAAATTATTAAAAAGTGATCTATAGAAGTCTATAAAAAATCACCTAGAAGATCCCGAAAGGTATATGAGAAATGATATAGGTATAGTTAAGATCTATATATGATCGAATTAAGGATAAACTATCTCTTTACAATATGGAGATAAGAGAAAACAATATTAATAACGTCTTATATTAAAGTATAGAAAATTTCTTCGACTCACCTCTCTTCGGTCGTTCGTTTATAAATGTCGAAAACAATATAATTAGACTAAATGGTAAAGAAAAAGAAAGGTAAACAATAATACCTAAACTCATGGTAGACCTTAGTAAAGGAATCGGGTTATGTCTAAAAGAGGATGGACAGAGAAAACATAACAAAAACTTTTTTTATAATGTAAAAATATACAATAGTTGTTACACATATATATATACATATATTATATATATACTTACATACAGACTTTGAGGTCATGAAACCGGTGGAGTACGTTTCTCAACTGAGTAACCTTTTCTGAGACTACGACCCTCCCTAACCCCCGTCCTCCTCTTCCCCTGCTGTCTCCTACTCTACCAACTTTACCGTAGTGGCTGAGTTACTTGTGCTAAAACTCATTTAAGACCCTCAACCACTACCTGTCCCTTCGGACCGTACGACACCAAGTACCCCAGTGTTTGTCAGCCTGTACTGACTCGTTGACTTGACTTGACTTGACTTAATAAAAATGATACGATTAAAAAACGAAACACACACACCTAAATTAAAAGATAGACCTAATTGAACTAAAGTCGGACTTCTTGAAGGAAATCTTAAAGAACATTCCATCCAGAGGATCGTTGTTTAAACAAGTCAAAAACTAATAGACCATTACAAAAATAAAGTGAAATTTAAACTTTCTATCGAAACAACATTTATCCTAAGAACCAAATGACAAAGATACTCGTGAAACTTACACTATACAATAATAATGTAACGGAAACTCCGAAGTAACAAAGATTGTTCTTCGACTAGTAGAAAAACCTCGAATTCACATTCGCTACGCAATAAAAAGAGAAATGAAAATCCTAAAAAAGGAACAAAAGCTAAAACCGTAAAAATGACACTATACAAACGTCTAGAGAAACGAAAATACGACAAACTTCAAATAACTTGAAGTATTTACACGTCTAATAACAAAAAGTTACTTAAACCTCTCCACACTTGATCGTTCAGAAACTTATAAAAAGACGAGGAAAGAGAAAGAAGAGAAGAACATTATAAGAGTAATAAGAATGTGACCATATTAATTATTACGGGTGAAAAAGTCTCTAAAAAAAAAATTAAGAAAGAAAAAGAGAGACAAGAAGTCAAACGTATTGGAGATAGTGAGATCGAAATGTACAGGATTAAAAAAGGAATACTGGTTGGATCTATCATATAAGTTTTCGTCTCTGTAATGAAACGACTGATTCCAGGCAGATCAGTTCCGATACCAAAAAGGACACCAGTACATACCTACACTCTCAACCTGACACTTCTTCCGACATGTGGCTTCTTGACTACGAAAACAAAAAAAAAAAAAAAAAAAAAAAATTAAAAAATAAAAAAAAAATTTTAAAATTTTAGTAATTAAGAATGTACGCAAGGGTTTGTACTTGGGGGGAGGGTGGAGGGAGGGGTGTTGTAGAGAGACCCAGTAGGGGTACGTGGTCGGGGTTCGTTCGACGTGGGATGCAGTCTGTACCTGACCGCTAAGTTAAGAATGTACTGTCATATGTACAAT
>SJYO01026388.1:60632942-60848198 GCA_006410555.1 Capra ibex | reverse complement strand
TTACTTTTACTTTTGTGTTGTTGGGTTTTGGACACCCTGTGATATTTTCGTCACGATTCTCCTTTCAAGTATCGTTATGTCCGTATGGAGTTCTTTGTTCTTTTTTCAGTTTATTTATTGGATTGAGACGTTGATTTCGTTGATCTTTTCCTTCTCAACCTCTTGGGGTCTCAATCATCTTCCTTTCTTTAGAATTTTTAATCCCGTCTTTATTTACGTTTTCTTTGTTTTCTCTGGTATCGTTTTTAGTTGTTTCGGTTTTCGACCAAGAAACTTTCCTATTTATTTTAACTGTTTGGTAATCGGTCTGAGTAGTTCTTCGTTTCTCTCTTTTTAGTTTAGTTATTTTAATCTTTACTTTTACCTCTCTAGTGTTGTCTGTTGTGTCTTTATGTTTCCTAGTATTCTCTGATGATAGTCGTCAACATACGGTTATTTTACCTGTTGCACCTTCTTTACCTGTTTAAGAATCTTTTCATGTTAAAAGGTTTTGACTTGGTCCTTCTTTATCTTTTAGAATTGTCTGGGTAGTGTTCGTGTCTTTAACTTTACCATTAGTCTTTAGAAGGTCGTTTGTCTTGACTACGAAAACTTGACACCACAACCTCTTCTGAGAACTCTCAGGGAACCTGACGTTCCTTTAGGTTGGTCAGGTAAGACTTCCTCTAGTTGGGCCCCTAAAGAAACCTTCCTTACTACGATTTCGACTTTGAGGTCATGAAACCGGTGGAGTACTCTTCTCAACTGAGTAACCTTTTCCGACTACGACCCTCCCTAACCCCCTTCCTCCTCTTCCCCTACTGGCTCCTACTCTACCGACCTACCGTAGTGATTGAGCTACCTGCACTCAGACTCACTTGAGGTCCTCTACCACTACCTGTCCCTCCGGACCGCACGACACTAAGTACCCCAGTGTTTCTCAGCCTGTGCTGACTCGATGACTTGACTTGACTTGACTTAAAAAAGGAAATCGGTCAAGTTGAGATAACAAATTAGAGAGATGACTTGAAAGGTGAAATTAATATGAAAATATAAGGTTTTAAAGGTGAATTAACAAAGGTAATGTAGATAGAGAGGTAAATATAAAACAAATTATTTTATAACAGTAGTATAAAGAAAATAAAGAAATTAACATCAAAGAAATAAGAAACTCGTATAAATGTTATCGTAACACTTCAGAAAAAGATAATTTAAGATTTGTATAAGTGATACTATCCGTCGAAGACAACGGATAAAAAAGAAAGTATAGAGTAAAAAACGACTACTTTTCCTATTTAAAACGTATTACAAAACATTGTGGAGACCCATGTAAGGGAGAATTTGAACAATAAACATAGACAAAGAATAAACAAACCACTAATCGGCTTAACAAAATCACCTTTGAGAAGTAGAGGGTTCTTTCAAAATTTGGAAACTACAACGAGAAGTGTCCCTGACAATCGTTAATGTAAAAAAGGAGACTTTAAGTACACAACCTCATGATTAGGGGTCATGGTGTCTTACACTAAAATAATCTGTTATTCTAGTAACGTCTACATTAATCAACAATCCTACTCCATCATACTTTACTTACAAGTCAGTGAGTTAGTACATCTTCAGAAACGTTAGGGTACCTGACATCGGTTGTTCGTAGAGACAGGTACCTTAAAAGGTCCGTCCTTATGACCTCACCTAATGGTAAAGGAAGAGGTTCATACCTCATCTCACCTGGAAATTAGGTCATACCGACCACAGGAATCTTTTTCTTCTATAGACCCGTGACTGAACGTATGTTCTCCTCGTGACACTCTTCTATTTCCTACAAAGATTCTCTGTCCCTCGTGGTTTCTAACGGTCGTTTGGTTATCTTCGATCAACTCTCCGTACCCTTTCTAACAGACAGTATTGGGAGTCTCTCTTAGTTGGGACAGTTGTGAAATAAGACCCGAAGATCGGAGACTCAAGTCAAGTCAACGAGTCAGCACAGGCTGAGAAACGATGGAATACTTGGCGCAGATCGGAGACCTTGACATTTTATTACACAAAGATAATAAATTCGGGGAATCAAAGTCAGTGAGACTATACTATCACGAAAACTGTCCCGATAGAATCAAAGAAAGGTACTGGAATAGGTCGACAATACAAGATTTTTAACGGTTGAATAACGAAATATTACAAATAGTCACACGACCCTGTATTTAACTAGGTATCTACTTCGGTAAATTCAAACACGAGGAAACTTCCCTATTAAGACCTCTAATTTCAAACCCCACAAAAAAAAAAGGACTGAGATCCACTTAGGAGTGTTAACAGAGAAAGAGACTAAGAGAGTCCTGTTTCATTAATCGTGTGTTAAATCGGACACACGGGTTACTTGGATAGTTAGAGAAGTGTTTAAGGGAAATAAAAACACGACAAAAACCGAGTTTTAAAAGGTGTGAAATAAAGTTCAAGTCAAAGAAACTCTTCTCTGAGTCTCGATAGTAAACATACTGAATGAAGGGAGATAGGGTAGTGGGGTTTGTTTTAGAGACTCGGGGTAGAGACCTTAACCTATACTTCTGTTACCACACGAAAAAAGATTCACTGTGTCAACGAAATCCTTAACTCACAAGGTCCCAACCTCTTTCCTCCCCCTTAAACCGATTTTAGAAGAAAGGATTGTGAAAGTCACACCTTAGTTATGGAATTCTCGATCCGTGTTAGTCCCGGAATTATAACAACTACCGTGGTATAGGTTTCATCTCAAAGGTTGGGTGTCACACCAGGACTCACTTTCTTCCCTCGAGGATGAAGGGTCGTTATATATGTGTATAGAATTGGAGTTGTTGTACATCGACCCAAGTCTTACTTCTTACGAGTACAGGACAGGGAGAACCCTTTTATAGAAGGACTAACCTCGACCTTCTTCATCGGGTCACGAGAACCAACGTGAATAGATCTCGTCTTAAAAATAGAAGGTCCACACTTCCCCGTTAATTCCGTCGTTTAGAGTCAAGTTTACGTTGTCTAAGAGTCAGAAGAATGTCATTAATACAAAGGAACTTATTAACAAAGAAATTGTAGAGATACAAGGACTGTGGTAAAGGACTCTAAAAATCAAAAAAACAAACAAACAAACAAACAAAAAATTAAAGAACGGTCAAAACGACCTGTCCAAGTCGGTCACGGAGTAAGACAGTCAGACATTAAATAAATTATGGTAAAACTTATGGTAAAATTTTACAGACAAATTTTTGTCTCTAATAGTACTCTAAAATATTATAACAGGAAATAGAATTTTTTTTGAAATCGGTCTTTATGAGTTCCTTTTTCAATGTGACCTTTCTTTATATCGGAAATTCAGACTGTTGACGAGACTGGATAAAGAGAATATAAAACAAAGTTCTAGTTGGGTTCTAAAGAATGAAGTACTAATTTTTTTTTTTAGGGAAGTTCAAGTTTTGAGATGTGAACCAAAAGATTGAAGGATAAAGGTTTTACATTATACAAAACCATTTATTTATTTTATTATTTCAAAACTCATTAACTTACCAGGTAAATACTATGTTAATTAAAAGTAACAGAATAAAAATATACGAACGAAAAAAAATTAAGTCTCTTTCACTTTCTTTTCGTTCATACTGTATAATAAAGGAACACTTGTCTTAAATTAACCTTTTTTCGATTATCACAATATTTTAAACTCCAACCTCCTTACTCAATATAAATGATTGTATACATCATTTAATCTTCTGACTATCAATGTAAAAGAAATTAGAAAACGTGGTGACGAAAATTATTCACTTAGTGACCCAAACAAAGTATGTCGAATATTGAATTTTCATAAACTTGATTAAACTCTTATAGTCAACGGAAAAAGGTTAAAGATCTTTGGACCTTTTAAATAAATATGAATTTCTTTTTGTATCCCGAGATCCGAGTTGATAAGAATACTACAATTTAAAGGACTTTTTTTTTTAACGTTAACAATGAAAAATCCAAGTGTCACTCTTAGTTTCCTTTATTCCCTCTTTTATTTTATTTCTCGTCATAGTATCTATAGAATTATAGATCTGAATTAGTTCGAAACTTTTCACGATCTACTCCTCGTCCATCGTATAGTGACCGTCTTTCATTTAGTCAATTACTGAATATGGTTACAGTAACTAAAATCCGAGAGTGGTATAGATATTCATACTGAAAAGGGTGTTAGTAACATATGTTACTGTAATGTTAATAAAAACCTTATCTATAACCGAGTTCTTTCTAAAAGTCGGTAAATACTGATAATAAACTACCATTCGCTCGTCTTACGGAAAACTTTTTAAATCCAGACATGTTACTGTATTTTATTAAATAGTGTTTACAATTATGATGTAACATTTCATTAATCGAAGGTTAAATTTCTTGATTTATTTTTTAATTTTTCTAATATAATAATATCAATTGTACAACTATATATGATTTGTAAAATATATGAACTATGTTTAATTAACGGTTGTTAAAACAGTAGATCTGTAAAAAGTTTAATATATATTCTTTTAACTTCAGATTGTTCTAATTCCTTCATTAAGTTTCAGTGTATCTCTTACTGAGTTTCCGTGTATCACTAAAACTCCTAAACTCACACGTATGTTGATGATAAATGTGTCATAAAATTATACAGAACTTCTGTGTTAATATCATATAGTCTTTTTCTTTTGTTGGGTACATCGTAAGAAATCGGATATATCTCTCTCATCTTATGCACACATATATTAATTATGAGTTAATGTATTAATTGTAATATTAACTATTTTGTAGTTTGATACACAGTGGAGTAAAAAATACAGACCAATAAAATTTTCAGAATAATATTATATAAACTGGAGAGAAGTACTCGAACTCCCTTTAAAATTAACGGAGTGTTATCATACTTTAAACAGTACCTTGTATTAATTAAAGTATATTATTAAGTAAAAGTCAAATAAATTTTTAATTAATAATAAATAAGAATTTATCTAAGTTTAAAAATTTAATCTATGTTTAAAATAATTATATACAACATAATTATCCATTGTATATAATTTTTATCTATCGAATCAAATAGTATGTACTCATGTAAAATTATTCATATCATAAGACTTATGTGTGTTCTTCTCTACAAAATATTAATATTTTGTTCTATTGTGTACTTTTTTCACTTGTCGTCTTCGGGACATTCGGTTTGACAAAATAATAATCATTAACGTATTCATTATACTCTTTCGTTCGTACGATTACTTATTATGGTATTTTATTTTGTGTTATTATAAGGAAGAAATAATAGATTTCTACAACGTCACAATTTATTATTAATACATTAGGTATTAATAAATTACTTCAAGTTATTCTTTGAACAGTTAGTTGATTCAATTTCTTAAAGTGTACGGGATCTTTAAAATCTATAAAATCGAAATTCGAATGGTTGACTTTATGACCTAAGACCTACTAGAATCTTCAATATAAAAAGTACATTATGTGTGTGAACATTTAAGATATTTCTTGTCATCTAAAACATATATTATATATAATATATATATTGTTTAATAAAATAGTTTATGACCGTTGATTTATGTACAGAACGATTACCTGTATCCTCGGACCACCAGATGTCAGGTACCCCAGTGTTTCTCAACCTTCATTGTCTCACTGATTTGTGTGTCGTGTCATGAGTGATTAATTGTTATACAATAGTATTACATAGGATTAACTTTTAGCCAATAGAAATAAAGTATTTTACCATTGGTCTTGTTTCTTTGTTTAACTGTACATGTTCTATGGTCCATGTTTTTTTATAAGTATAAGTAGTTTTCATCGTAAGATCAATAGTGATATATTGAATCTCAGTGGTTAAGTCTGTGTGATTACTTTTATATAGATAAAAAATAAAAAACCGAAAGTATCTTTCGGAAACCTATACAACTCTCTTTACAAAATAGATAAGATTTACATAAACGAAATCGTCAAGTAAGAATAATGTCTTATAGAGACTCCAAGAACTTGAACTCGTGTACCTTCCGACTATAAGAAGACGTCTGTGACTAAAAAAATGTCTCTAGGAGAGGTCCTTCCTCGTGGTACAAACATAAATAAAACGGTAGGAAGGAAACAGTGAACGGTAAGCTAAACGTATATACATATTGTTTACTGTGTTTTTACGAAATTTTTAAATTGACGTATTTATTGATATAAGTATCTAAACCCAAGGACAAAAACTAACAGACTAGTTTTTATATAAGTCTCATTTCGGAACATCCTTGACTCAACTTACATATACAGTAGTCTCACTAAAGACTAAGAGAAACATGTTAAAAATGAGACGACGAGGTACTTTCCGATAAAAAGGAGAGTTTCAAAGAATCGCTAAGATTACTTAATCTCATACCGTTATACAAATTTTTATACATTTTTAACTCGATCTTCAGTTCTTATATCTGAAAACTTTGTGTGAGGTAGTGAAACAGTTACTGGTGGTTCTCCTCTTACTTCCTTGGTGGAAAGGTCAAGGACATCACTTGTATTTTGATCTGTAGTCACCTACTTTACTAACGGTCTTTTGTTTAAAGTTCAGTGTTGTGAATGAAATCCGAACTGACTAGGTGTTTATTAGTCATAAAATTTCATCCTCTAACACAGTATGAAATCGAACTAAACAACAATGATTTATATTAGATATGGTTCATATTGTTAGTGATTATAAGACAAAGAATACTATACCATTTTTAAAATAATTGAATAAACTTTATATCTTCATAAAAATTTGACATTTCCTAATAATATTCTAGAAATATTTTCATAGTACACTCTTTACTATAATTCAGTTTAAATAGTGAATAATAGAAGGGTACAAAGATTATTAAGAAACCCACTGTATAAAAATTCTTTAAGGGTTATTATTATTGAAAACCTTTAGAGACATTTACATTGGATAGTAAATTATAGAACAATAGAAACTTCAAATTTATATATAAACGATATCAACGAACACAAGAGAGTGTATTACATACTTATATTGTCGACATGAGACCATGAGTTAAAATAATGTAAGTGAATAATTACTTTATGTAAACACGAACCCTTCCATAAAAATCTTTACACAAGTGACTTTTACTAGAGAGTAGATATTAAAGATGGTATTCCGTCGATTCTAAGGGAGAACTCATTCTATGTACACGTTTAAATCATAAAATTACTCTTTCAGATTTAAATAAAAGTTCTTGTGAAGTGAATAGGGTACAATAAAACTTACACATATTTATGTCCGTGAGTCACAAAGTTTCCCCCTGGTGATCAACTAATATCAAGATCCTATGTCCATGAGTCAAACCCATGTTAAATTGGAAGGGACTTCTAGGGAAATAATACTAAAGAAGGTCTCGTATAAGATAAATAAATGGAAAAGGACTTGAACATGAGTGGAGACTTACTGGAGATAAATCGAACACATCTTATGGAAAGACAGGGACCCCAACTAGTCGTCTATTGTTTCCTTCTCGTAGGTTAGGGGGTTTGGGAGAGGACTCCCAGAGAGATCTCTCGACGGAGTTAGGGTCCTCGTCCTAATGTTCAGAACTTGATTCGGAACATGTCCACCATCTCATTGAGTTCATTCTGTATTTTCAACCCGAGTGGTGAGCGACTTTCTTAGGTGTACTTTATCGTTACCCCTCTAAAGAAAGAGAGGGTAAATAGGATTACAAACTTACGTCAAAAGATATAGGTCGTTAATGTACAAATATCTCCCATGTATTCTACTTCTAATTTTCTACATGCGTTTTTTTAAAAAATTTACGTAGAAAATAACCCTTTTCACAATATTTAGAATAAAAAGATTTCAGACTCAATAACAGTGTCTGGTTTTTCTCTGTATATCTTCATTTATCTACTAATATGAATTCAACGTTTCTTTTTGATAAAGGTCAAACCTTACTTTTACTACCAACGATATACCGTTGACAGATGAACCTAGTTCTGTTGTAACTTATCTGATTAATTATTTTCTCTTTTCTACATTTCACAACTTTGATCTTCTTATATAAAGGTATATCTTATATCACGACCCAATATTTCTCTATAAAGAAATTACATATAAGGGTATGTCTGTATCTTAACACATACATATATACATAATACATATACAGTTATTATTTAAAGTATATAACTTAATAAAAGAAGAAGGTTTTTCAAATACTAGACTTAAACTCTATAACTAAGGGATATCTGTAACTTAGGATTTACTGTTTTTGTGTCCTCTATAAATAGTATTTTTGACGGAAGGTCCTTGTCTACTTGAGGGGAAGGTTAATCGTGGTCTAATTTTGATACAAAAAAGTACATCTCAAAGAACAAACAAACGTAAGTAAAAGACAGAGATTAGTTTTCCCTTTTGTCTAGATTCATTCTGGTCTAAAGAAAGTACCATAATTGTATAGAAATGTTGTTACTTACATATACATTATAAACATTGTTACTTTCCATTAGAAAGGAGACTCCTTTTTAAAGTCTCAATGGGTAGTAATAAAAATGATACTTTTAAAAGTTTATATGAATTTTTTATCTCGCCGATTGTACCATTTTGTGACAGTACGTGCCAGTCAACTCACTCACTATCAACGAGTTAGTACAGGCTGAGACACGTTGGGGTATCTGACATCGGACGGTCCGAGGAAACAGGTACCTTAAGAGGTCCATTCTTATAACCTCACCCAGCGGTAAAAGAATACAGTGAATAGAAATGGTTTATAGTTGACACCGATTAAATAAAGATGAGAGGGTAAAGAGGAAGTTTTGAAAACCCCTTTTTGGGCCCACATTATAATGAATGAGGTCTTCATAAGGTCATATGTAGACAATTTTGTGTGTTTTTGAATTTTTTTTTTTATCTTGTATTATATTATGTATACTCAATGTTTGAGTCATATAACGGTTTATGTACAAGTTACACTTGTAAAAGTATTAGTCGGGTTTTGTAAAAATAAAAGTATACACTTAGTCTATGAGTCCATTCCAAGTATACAAGTTTGATCAACTACATGGGTTCTATATATGAAAATAGATATCTAAAAGAGACAAAGGAAACGAACAATAAATCATTTCTTTCCTCAACTAACAGGAATATCTCAAAGGGTGTTAATAGTAGTAGGATATATATGATGTCAGAGACATTTAATCTCAGTACGGATCTCCTAAATAGTATAGTTTCAAAAAGAAAAAATAACATTATTAAGAAGTATCTGTGAAAAAGTAATAAAGGAGTTCTCTATCTATTGTATATCAATGAACCAATAGTTGTTAACTATCCATAACGGAGTTACGTAATTATGTGACTCGAAAATTTTGTGGAATTATTTGAACCTGATGAAGAAGTTAGTGATCGTCTTATAAGAAGACTGTATTTTTAAAGTGGTAATTGATAAACCAATGTGACTTCATATAAAACATATCTTTTACGGCCTTCATAGGAATAAAAGGAAAAAATTTAGATAAAAGAAGAAAACTTACAACTAAGGGATGGTAGAAGGATTACACTAACAAGATCTATGGGTGACAGTACGTTGATATTATGTGACGTTTGGAACCACCGAATTTTGTTACCGTTAGTAAACAAATGACCGGTACAAAGACACCCAGTGATCAATCCCTCCTCAAGTCGATCCGTTAAGACCAAGAAGTCTTGAGATTACAATAACCTCAGTTTCTCGCAGGTATTGACCTTATCATCCTCTAATCCATTACCGAACCGGTCCGTGGACGAAAACACACACTTACAATACGAAGGTACGACTCATCAAATTTAAAGTACAGTCTTCGTCTTTTTTAATTCTCCTCCACCGTTCTTATGTGTCTTGACATGTTTCTAGAAGTGTTGGTTCTATTAGTACTACCACACTAATGAGTGGATCTCAGTCTGTAGGACCTTACACTTCAGTTCACCTGAAATCCTTCAAAGTGATACTTGTTTCGATCACCTCCACTACCTTAAGGTCAACTCGATAAAGTTTAGGACTTTCTACTACGACACTTTCACGACGTGAGTTATACGGTCGTTTAAACCTTTTGAGTCGTCACCGGTGTCCTGATCTTTTCCAGTGAAAAGTAAGGTTAAGGTTTCTCTTCGTTCCGGTTTCTTACGAGTTTGATGGTGTGTTACTGTGAGTAGAGTGAGCGATCATTTCATTACGAGTTTTAAGAGGTTCGGTCTGAAGTCGTAATGTACTTGGCACTAGTAGGTCTACAAGTTCGACCAAAATCTTTTCCGTCTCCTTGGTCTCTAGCTTAACGGTTGTAGACGACCTAGTACCTTTTTCGTTCTCTCAAGGTCTTTTTGTAGATAAAGACGAAAAAACTGATACGAAAACTGACACACCTAGTGTTATTTGACACCTTTTAAAACTTTCTCTACCCTTATGGTCTGGTGGACTGGACGGAGAACTCTTTGGATATACGTCCAATCCTTCGTTATCAATCTTGACCTGTACCTTTTTGTCAGACGAAGGTTTATCCTTTTCCTCATGTAGTTCCGACATATAACAGTGGGACGAATAAATTGAAGATACGTCTCATGTAGTACTCTTTGTGACCCGACCTTCTTCGTGTTCGACCTTAGTTCTAACGACCCTCTTTACAGTTACTGGATCTATGCGTCTATTGTGGTGGAAATACCGTCTTTCACTTCTTCTTGATTTCTCGGAGAACTACTTTCACTTTCCCCTCTCACTTTTTCAACCGAATTTCGAGTTGTAAGTCTTTTGATTCTAATACCGTAGACCAGGTAGTGAAGTACCGTTTATCTACCCCTTTGTCACCGACTGAAATAGAAAACCCCAAGGTTTTAGTGACGTCTACCACTAACGTCGGTACTTTAATTTTCGACGAATGAGGAACCTTCCTTTCAATACTGGTTTGATCCGTCGTATAATTTTTTGTCTCTGTAATGAAACGGTTTTTTACAGGTTGATCAGTTCCGATATAAAAAAGGTCATCAGTTTATACCTACACTCTCAACCTGATATTTCTTTCGACTCGTGACTTCTTAACTACGAAAACTTGACACCACAACCTCTTCTGAGAACTCTCACGGAACCTGACGTTCCTCTAGGTTGGTAAGGTAGGATTTCCTCTAGTCAGGACCCACAAGTAACCTTCCTGACTACGACTTCGACTTTGAGGTTATGAGACCGGTGGACTACCCTTCTCGACTGAGTAACCTTTTCTGGGACTACGACCCTCTCTCACTCCCGTCCTCCTCTCTCCTACTGTCTCCTACTCTACCAACCTACCAGGTAACTGAGCTACCTGTGCCTAAACCATCCTGAGGTCCTCAAGCACTACCTGTCCCTCCGGACAGCACGATACCAAGTACCCCTACGTTTCTCAGCCTGTGCTGACTCGGTGACTTGACTTGAATAATAGAATCCCAGGGGACTTGTTTTTATCTAAATTGTAAGTGTAGTATTCTGAGGACTAATTTTAAGACTTTTGACTTCTGTTTTATTCGTTGGTGTCTCGTCAAAGTACATCTCTTTGTGACTAAACTTACTGTCACCTAAAGAGTATATTTGTAGACTCAGGTCTTCTTCACTGTGTAAAAAGTTCACGACTTCCTTTTTTGGATAGTAGATACTTAAGACATAGATCGTTTTTATAGGGAGTCCTTAATTTCACTTTAAAGTCTTTAAAAGACTTGTAGAAGAGACCCTTTTCTTTTTTTCAGATTTTGACCAGAGGTTCAAGTCAAGTCAAGTCAAGTCAGCGACAGCACAGACTGAGAAACGCTGGGGTACTTAACGTCGTGCGGTCCGGAGGGACAAGTAGTGGTAGAGGGCCTCAAGTGAGTCTGAGTTGCAGGTAGCTCAGGTATTACGGTAGGTCGGTAGAGTAGGACCCAGCAGGGGAAGAAGAGGACGGGGGTTAGGGAGGGTCGTAGTCTCAGAAAAGGTTACTCAGTTGAGAAGGGTACTACATAGGTTTCATGACCTCGAAGTCGAAATAGTAGTAAGGAAGGTTTCTTTAGGGTCCCAACTAGAGGAAGTTTACCCGACCAACCTAGAGGAACGTCAGATTCCCTGGGAGTTTTCAGAAGTGGTTGTGGTGTCAAGTTTACGTAGTTAAGAAACCGTCGGTCGAAAGAAGTGTCGGGTTGAGAGTGTAGGTATGTACTGGTGTCCTTTTTGGTATCGGAACTGATCTGCCTGGAATCAGCAGTTTCATTACAGAGACGAAAACTTATATGATAGATCCAACCAGTATTGAAAAGAAGGTTCCTCATTCGCAGAAAATTAAAGTACCTACGTCAGTGGTAGAAGTCACTAAAACCTCGGGGTTTTTCATTTCAGACTGTGACAAAGATGACAAAGGGGTAGACAAAGGGTACTTCACTAACCTGGTCCACGGTATTAGGAGTAAAAGACTTACAACTCGAAATTCGGTTGAAAAAGTGAGAGGAGAAAGCGAAAGTAGTTCTCCGAAAAATCAAGGAGAAGTGAAAGACGGTATTCCCACCACAGTAGACGTATAGACTCCAATAACTATAAAGAGGGTCGTTAGAACTAAGGTCGAACACAAAGAAGGTCAGGTCGCAAAGAGTACTACATGAGACGGATCTTCAATTTATTCGTCTCACTGTTATATGTCGGAAATGTATGAGGAAAAGGATAAACCTTGGTCAGACAACAAGGCACAAGTCAGGATTGACAACGAAGGACTGGACGTATGTCTAAAGAGTTCTCCGTCCAGTCCACCAGACCATAAGGGTAGAGAAAGTCTTAAAAGGTGTCAAATAACAAAAAAAAAAAAAAATTAAAAAATAAAAAAAATTTAAAATTTTAGAAATTAAGAATGTACGCAAGGGTTTGTACTTGGGGGGAGGGTGGAGGGAGGGGTGTTGTAGAGAGACCCAGTAGGGGTACGTGGTCGGGGTTCGTTCGACGTGGGATGCAGTCTGTACCTGACCGCTAAGTTAAGAATGTACTGTCATATGTACAATCTTAAGGGTAAGAGGGTTTAGTAGGGTGGGAGAGGGAGAGGGAGACTCAGGTTTTCAGGTCATATGTGTAGACACAGAGAAAGGGACAGAACGTATGTCCCAGCAGTAACGGTAGAAGGATTTAAGGTATATATACACAATCATATGACATAACCACAAAAAGAAAGACCGAATGAAGTGAGACATATTAACCGAGGTCAAAGTGGGTAGAGTAGTCTTGACTAAGTTTACTTAAGAAAAATTACCGACTCATTATGAGGTAACACATATACATGGTGTCGAAAGAATAGGTAAGTAGACGACTACCTGTAGATCCAACAAAGGTACAGGACCGATAATATTTGTCACGACGCTACTTGTAACCCCATGTACACAGAGAAAGTTAAGACCAAAGGAGCCACACATACGGGTCTTCACCGTGTCTTGATCTTGTTTATTAAAGTTCTAAACATACCTTTATGTTTTTTGGAGCTTATCGGTTTCGTTAGAACTCTTTCTTCTTACCTTGACCTGCTTAGTTGAACGGACTGAAGTCCGAGATGATGTTTCGGTGTCAGTAGTTCTGTCATACCATGACCGTGTTTCTGTCTGTATATCTAGTTACCTTGATTTATCTTTCGGGTCTCTATTTAGATGTGTGTATACCTGTGGAATAGAAACTGTTTCCTCCGTTCTTATATGTTACCTCATTTCTGTTAGAGAAATTGTTCACCACGACCCTTTTTGACCAGTTGGTGAACATTTTCTTACTTTGATCTAGTGAAAGATTGTGGTATGTGTTTTTATTTGAGTTTTACCTAATTTCTAGATTTACATTCTAGTCTTTGATATTTTGAGGATCTCCTCTTGTATCCGTTTTGTGAGAGTCTGTATTTAGTGTCGTCCTAGGAGATACTAGGTGGAGGGTCTTAAGACCTTTATTTTCGTTTTTATTTGTTTACCCTAGATTAATTTTAATTTTCGAAGACATGTTGTTTCCTTTTATATTCGTTCCACTTTTCTGTCGGAAGACTTACCCTCTTTTATTATCGTTTACTTTGTTGACTGTTTGTTGATCAGAGTTTTTATATGTTCGTTGAAGACGTCGAGTTAAGGTCTTTTTATTTGCTGGGTTAGTTTTTTACCCGGTTTCTTGATTTATCTGTAAAGAGGTTTCTTCTGTATGCCTACCGATTGTTTGTGTACTTTTCTACGAGTTGTAGTGAGTAATAATCTCTTTACGTTTAGTTTTGGTGTTACTCCATGGTGAAGTGTGGTCAGTCTTACCGACGCTAGGTTTTTAGACGTTCGTTATTTACGACCTTTCCCACACCTCTTTTCCCTTGGGAGGGTGTCAAATAACACTAGGTGTGTCAATTTCCGAAACCCTATCAGTTTTTTCGTCTTTATCTACAAAAAGACCTTGAGAGAACGAAAAAGGTACTAGGTCACCTACAACCGTTAAATTAGAGACCAAGGAGACGGAAAAGATGTTGGTCGAACTTGTAGTCTTCAAGTGTCAAGTGTATAACGACTTCGGACCGAACCTCTTAAAACTCGTAATGAAATGATCGTACACTCTACTCACGTTAACACGTCATCAAACTCGTAAGAAACCGTAACGGAAAGAAACCCTAACCTTACTTTTGACTGGAAAAGGTCAGGACACCGGTGACGACTCAAAAGGTTTGAATGACCGTATAACTCACGGCATGAAAGTGTCGTAGTAGAAAGTCCTAAACTTTGTCGAGTTGACCTTAAGGTAGTGGAGGTGATCGAAACAAGCATCACTACGACAGATTCCGGGTGAAATGAAGTTTAAGATTCTACAGACCGAGATCTAATCACTAGTGTAGTAGTACTAATAGACCCAGCACTTCTAGAAAAAACATGTCAAGAAGGCACATAAGAACGACGGAGAAAAATTATAGAAGACGAAGACAATCCAGGTCTGGTAAAGACAGGAAATAGCTCGGGTAGAAACGTACTTTACAAGGGAGTCATAGAGATTAAAAGAACTTCTTTGAATACAGAGGTTCATCCTTCCTTTACTTTTGTCTCCTTTAAACTTTGAAGTCTTCCTTCATTTAGTTACTGTAGTTATTCATTCCTTCCAACAATTATACGAACGATAATACTTACTAACACTAAAAGTTCACTTTTAACCTACTGAAAATGTTTTTACCCTTGGTGTTATCAAACATTGGGTACCCTAGGAGATGTAGTTCCCTAATGATGTAGTGATGATTGAAGTCATTAATTTAAACCGAAGTAAGGTAATCCGTTCATTAGTACCGGTCGAGTCCCTTTTCTCTGTTACCTTATCTTCTGTCCTTAGTATTTATAGTAATGGTGGTAAACTGGGTAATGAGTTTACTTAATACTTATAAAAAGAATTAAACCATCAGAGTTTATATAAATATACATATGTATACGTAGAAACTTATATACACATTTTATAGACACACACATAAATTAAAAATTTTAAATAAAGTTGTACCGACTCCACAGTAGACACTGTAAGAAAACATATCTCCCAAAAATACGAAAACCAATATACTCCTTATCAACGTAGGGAATGCACTCTCTAAAAGATATGGAAGTCGACCTTCAATTCGTACCAAATTCCTCAACACACACTTCTTCCCTACCTGTGCAACCGAAACATGAAACGATTGAACCATTACCATGGTGATATAAAGGGTCTTTTAGGGAAAAGACTTAAGAACAGTTATTTCACACACCCCCCCTTACGTGAGTACTAAACTTTCTGTTTACTGTCGTAGACAATGAGAGACTTCATAAGGACAAATCTCCATTACTCTCTGTTTACATCGAACGGGAACCGAAAAAACCTTAATACTATTCAAGAAATAGGACTGAAGATAGTTGTACCTTGATATCCGAATGGTAATCTGTTGCTCCGGTATCCAAAGAAGTCCCCAGTCGGGGAGGGGTACGGGGTGGGGGGTGGGGGTAAAAAGAAGAGTCACACTAAGAGCGTTGATTTGAACAGACCTGACCAATGACTAAGACTACGAGGTCAAGGAACATAGTCTGGGTACAAAGGAGACGAAGAGAGTGGTAAAGATCTTATGAAAGAAACCAGGTATTACGTACGAGATTGACTTGGGACCGACAATGTTAGGGAAACGAGAAACACCTCTCGAAGGGTGAAGACCTCTCTCGTACACATGTAATTACTAACGTAATCTATATCAGCGAAATGTGAAAGACTCTAAGTCAAGTGAAGTCAGAGAGTCAGCACAGACCGAGAAATACTGAGGTACCTGGTGTCGTACGATCCGGAAGGACTGGTAGTGGTCGAGGACCTCAAATGGGTTTGAGTACAAGTAACTCAGCCACTACGGTAGGTTGGTAGAGTAGGAGACAGTGGGGGAAGAGGAGGACGGGAGTTAGAAAGGGACTTAGTTCCAGAAAATTTACTCAGTCGAAAAACGTAGTCCACCGGTTTCATAATCTCAAAATCTTTTCTGGGGAGGGGACCTTCCACCCCTCCTCTTCCCTTACTGTCTCCTACTCTACCAACCTACCGTAGTGACTGAGTTACTTGTACTAAAACTCATTTGAGACCCTCAACCACTACCTGACCCTCCGGACCGTATGCCGTCAGGTACCCCAACGTTTCTCAGCCTGTGTCGACTCGTTGGTTTGACTCAAGTTGACTTAACTATGACATACAATTCGTATACGGAGAAATATATTATAAAAGTATTTTGTGAAATACCTTAAGGTTTTTAATTTCGGTATGATTTTTTTTTAAATGAGTCATAAACAGAAGACTTCAGGAACTGGAGGAAAGGGTTGATTAGAGGATTTAAAAGTTAACTCCAAAGGATACGTAAAGAACCGTTTTGTCCGTCAATATACTTATAAAAATCTCGAAAGGGAATAAGAATGTGTTTTCGATTTTGTGTCTTCACAGAACGTAAAAAGAAAAAGAAAACTTTAGTATCGTATTCAAGTATTTTTAGTGAGAATTAAAAACTTTCATAGAAGTATCATGTGGTAACTCATCTACTTGTTGGTAAGAAGTTCCTTAGAAGGTACATACTCGTAAATCCCGAAAATAAAAAGTCATACAAAATTAACGTTTAATAGGGACTGACTTATTTACACACGTACACACAAGAAGATAGTCGATCTAAGGATCTTCGTTCAACGACTCATTTTTTTATTTCACACTAAAAGAATATATGACGGTTTAAAAAGAGGTACACCAATATAGTTAAACGTAAGATTAGTCTTACACTCATGGACAAAAAAGTATCGGAATGGTTGTTTTGTAAACACTTTAAACATTGAAACGGTTATACTATCCCCTCTTTACCATAGAGGTACGTTAATACAAATTGTAAAGAGATTATTACTGACTCCGACTTGTAGTAAAAAAAATTAAATCGTTAAAAAATAAAAATAGTCATTAAAGAATATTGATTGTTGAAAAGTTAGTACATAAATTTTACAAAAGGAGTGAAAATTTCTCAAGGAATATTTAATATATACGGTAAGGAAAAAGCCGCCAAATACAACATTTGTCAGAGGTTGTAAAAAAAAAAATTATAGAGGTATTTCCGATCAACCATAAAAATAACTCTAATACAACTTATACATTTAGATGAATTTCAATTGTTTATTGATACTATAATTCAGTAGGGTGGGACTTTGTTCTCTCAGAAAATCAAAGAAGGTCAAATAAAACATAAAAAGTCCTCACAAATATAGGTATAAATAAACACAAAACTAAAGAAGTACCATAAAACAAAACATACGTTAGAATTAACCTCTAAATTGACATAGTCAGAAAGGTGAATAATGTAAATTAAAATTCAGTGTGACTTCGAAAAGAAAAAATTATAGGATAAATATCTCCTTAATTAGGACAAAAGAAGATTTCGAACATATCAATGTAAGTTCTGAGACTAGTAAAACCCCGAAGAAAACATATACCACACTACATACATGTTTAAAATAGAAACAAAAAAGGTTTACCGGAAGGTCAAAAGAGTCGTGATAAATAAATTTTTAAGATGAAATTTAAGTCACTAATTCTAATGAAAAATTCAAAAAAATTACTTGAAAGTAATAGAAGATGACTGGTCGTCCGGTTATAGTTAAATAAAATTAACATCTTCAATATACATTATTAAATCGGAGGTCGTCTTGGAGTCTATACGTCTACTATGGTACCGTCTTTCGTTTCTCCTTAACTTTTTGGAGAACTACTCCCACTTTCTTTTCTCACACTTTCGACGGAATTTTGTATCGTAAGTTCTTTGATTCTAGTACCGTAGACCAAGGTAGTGAAGTACCGTTTATCGACCCCTTTTTTACCTTTGTCACTGTCTAAAATAAGTCCGAGGTTTTAACACTACCGTGAGTACTTTAATTTTCTGTGAACGGTGAACTTTCTTTTCACTATTCTTTGGATCTGTCACATAATTTTTCGTCTCTGTAGTGAAACGGTTGTTTCCACACGTATCAGTTTCGATGCCAAAAAAGTCATCAGTATATACCTATACTCACAACCTGGTATTTCTTCCGACTCTCGATTTCTTAATTACGAAAACTTAAAACTACGACCTCTTCTGGGGGAACTCTCAGGGAACCTGACCTTCCTCTAATTTGCTCAGTTAGGATTTCCTTGAGTTGGGACTCATAAGTAACCTTCCTGACTACTATTTCGACTTTGAGGTTATGAAACCGGTGAAATACGTTTCTTGGTTGAGTAACATCTCTGGGACTACAACCCTTTCTAACTCCCTTCATCTTCCCCTTCTGTCTCCTACTCTACCAATCTACCGTAGTGTTTGAGTTACCTGTACTGAAACTCGTTTGAGACCCTATATCCCTTCCTGTCCCTTCGGACGACACGACGTCAAGTACCCCAGTGTTTTTCATCCTGTGTTGAATCGTTGACTTGTTGTTATTTACAAGGATCGAACAGAAGAAATTTCAAGAGGAACGATAAAAACCCTTAACCTAAAAGATTCGGGAAAAATAAAAATATAGGCGTATTTCTAAACAACCATAAAAATAACTTTAATACAACTTACACATTTAGATGAATCTCAATTGTTTATTGACACTATAACTCATTAGGGTGGGTCTTTGTTCTCTCAGAAAATTAAAGAAGGTCAGATAAAACATAGAAAGTTCTCACAAATATAGGTATAAATTTATCTAAAACTTGTAAGGAACAATCTAAATAAAGATTTATAATAGTAATAAAACATGATGAAGTATGTTCCTTAAGAGAGGTAATATAGGAGATGGAGTAAAAATACATATACTTCCCGATAACTAAAATTACACAAATATAAGATTTTTAACATTAAAATCTTAATACACTTCGATAAGTAAAGGACCCTGAAAGATCCATATGACAATGTGACAAAAACATCATCTGTGACTTATCATACAGAGAGCCTAAAGAGGGAAGACCTAGGTCACGAGGTTAACGACCTCATGACCGTGAACACCCGAGGCACTTAAGCAAAGTGGATTTCCCTCTTCGGAATAGTATTCAGTGTGAGAAAACTACTATAGTACATAGGTTTCTAATGACACAAAACCACGTACTCCGGGACCCTGGGAGACCTCTATCCAGTACGTATAAAGATTTCTATCCAGATGGCCAGGATGTACAGACCGAGGGACCGTCAACAACTAACGTTTCTGTAAGGGAGGTTTTATAGGATTTAAGTTTAGAGGGGTAGACACAAATGAAGGACCTTTTGTTACATCTTTTTGGAAGTTTCTCTCCAGAAAAGTCTAGAAGAAGAGGATAAGAACTCTAAGATCAACTGAACTACGTAACCGATTATAAACATTATGTTACAACTTTTCATTACCTTCTCACCTGTAGAAAGGGAAAAGAATTAAAAACACCGGTACAGGGATTTTAAGGGATATTCACTCTACTATCGAATTACCAATAATATATATATATATATATATATATATATATATATATATATCTCTCTCTCTCTCTCTCTCTCTCTCTCTCCCTACTCATTCTTATCTTATAGTAATTAAGAATGAAATATCTCGTATAATTTTTCAAAAGTTACTTACAACTTAAAACGATTTGTAAAAAGTCATAGATACCTGTAAATAAAAGTCGGGAATCCAGATACCTTCGTCACATACTATAATGATCTATGGGGTTGTAAGTTAGTCGAACGTAATATCCTTATTTAGTTAAACCTACCGTGTAGATAAATTTTACACACAACTTAATAAAGTGAATATAAAACGTCATATTAAACACATATGTAAAAGTATTTACTATGACTAAAGACTAAAACAAAGACAGATAGAAATAGACCAAAGTCATAGTGAAAAATTACTTTAATTAAATTTCAAAAATCACAAAAGAAAAAAAATCGTTACGACTTCCTCATCTTAACACACAACAAAGAAAACGAGAAAGTCAACTAGACTAAGTCAAAAGTCAAATCAAACACCTATGACACACTTTTCTAAACAAAATCCGGCTATCGAGTTGATAGACTTTCTGGTTTACAAAATGAAGTGCTAGATACTACTTTTATACTTCTTAAATAAACCGATTTTAAATGTCTGAATGTTATAAACGTAAAATAAACGTTATACACATAATATAATATCGATTTAAAATTATCAGATGGTACATTCCTTACATTTTTAATTACCCCATATAACACTTTCAATCCAGTTCTCAGATTAGTCTCTCTACTTACTTCACTGATAACATTGTTATTTCACTCAACTAGTGTGACTTACGATACTACAACATTGATCACAATGTCTCTATATCTACCTAATTACAAATGAACCGGATGTCTCATATGTCTTAAAACATTATCTGACCTAGTGTCGGAATAACACCACTTCTCCGAGCGTATTGAATTACTTCGATATTCGGTACGACACGTCCCGGTGAATTCTGACTCCTCAATATCACTTCTCAAGACTGTTTTACACCAGGTGACCTATTTACTCATCGTTCGATGAGGACGTAACAACGGTACTCTTGGGATACTCGTCATACTTTTCCGTTTTTCTGTCGTAACCTTCTACTCAGGGGATCTAGTCTTACACGATGACCCCTTTTCACCTCCCTTTAATGTTTATCGAAGTCTTTCTAACTTTACCGACCCAGATTCGTCTTTACTAAGAGTCTACACCCCCACACACCACCACTTCCATTACAAGTTACGATATTTCTTGTTATAACCTGTCCTTGGGGCCTTACAATCCAAGTACCTAGTTACATTCAACCTAATCAGTTCGTCCTCTACTGTTCTCACTTGTAGCTGTAGAAGCCTTAATCACTTGATACTACCTGTCCTTACCCGCTTAAATTAAGTCTCCGGGTAATATAGATGATGATACCCATTCTTAGGGGATCTTCTTGACCTCATCGGGAGTATCAGTTGTTTTCCAAGGTTTTACGTCATGAACCCATGTTAGAGTTTTTGTTCTTTTACTCTAGTCAAGTAAAAGTTCTGTTTAGTAAGTTGTAGTGTATCATTATGTTCAGAGGTGGGTTGTTGACTACGACTTCTCCGTTTTCAATTTAACGAATTTGGATGTTCTGGAAGATCTTGATTATGGCTCTATTCTACAGAAAAAAATAGTATCCCCGACCTAACGTTTTCATCCTTTAGTTCTCTATAGACCTCATTACCCAATTAAACCGACACCTTATGTGTTACTTAATCCCCCTTTCGATTGTATCAAAAGAGTTCTCTTGTGTGACCAGTACTTTTTTATCAGAAAGGTCGTTGTGTTTTCTACAGAAATGTGGACCTATAATGGTCTACCAGTCATGGTTTTAGTCTAACTAATAAAGAAACGTCGGTTTCTGTCTTTTAGGGATATGTCAGACGTTTTTATTCTTTATCTCGACTGACACCGAGTCTAGTACTTGAGGAATAACGTTTTAAGTCTGAATTTAACTTCTTTCATCCCTTTTGGTAATCCGGTAAGTCTATACTGGATTTAGTTTAGGGAATATCAATATGTTACCTTGACTGTTTATCTAAGTTTCCTAAACTACACCATCCATCACACGGACTTCTTGACACTTACCTCCAATCATTGTAACATGTCCTCCGTCACTGGTTTTGGTTGGGGTTCTTTTTGTTTATGTTCTTGTTTTTCGCCAACAGACTCATTCGAGATGTTTATCGACTCCTTTCTTCTCTTTGTTTTTCGTTTCCTCTATCCCTCTCTATATGGGTTGACTTACGTCTCAAGGTCTGTTATCGTTCCTCTTAATTCTTTCGGAGGAAGTTACTTGTTACATTTCTTTATCTCCTTTTGTAATCTTACTCTTTCTTAATCTTACTCTAGAGAAGTTCTTTTAACTCTATAGTTCCTTTATAAAGTACTTTTCAACCCGTACTATTTCCTGTCTTAATTATACATGGATTGTTTTCGTCTTCTATAATTCTTCTCCACCGTTTTTATGTGTCTTCTTAATATGTGTTCTTTAGAATTACTAGACCGATTGGTGTTATTACACCAGTGAGTGGATCTCGGTCTATAAGACCTTACACTTCCGTTCACCCGGAATTCTTTACAATGATAAAAGGAAACAACACGTCTTCGAAAATTCAAATTAATCTAGGGTAAACAAATAAAAACGAAAATAAAGGTCATAAGACCCTCCACCTCGTATCTCCTAGGACGACACTAAATACAGTCTCTCACAAAACGGATACAAGAGGAGATCCTCAAAATATCAAAGACCAGAATGTAAATCTAGAAATTAGGTAAAACTCCAATAAAAACATACGCCACAATCTTTCACTAGATCAAAGTAAGAAAATGTTCACCAACTGGTCAAAAGGGTCGTGGTGAACAATTTCTCTAACAGAAATGAGGTAACATATAAGAACGGAGGAAACAGTTTCTATTCCACAGGTATACACACACCTAAATAGAGACCCGCTAAGTACAGTTACATACCGTTTTGGTTATGTCATAACATTTCATTTTATTTCATTTTTAATTTTTTTATTATTTTATTTTAAATTTTTTTTTCTTTCTTTCTTTGTGATGATTTTTGTTTCGATCACCTCAACTACCTTAAGGTCGACTCGATAAATTTAGGATACTCTACAATGACAATTTCACGACGTGAGTTATGCAGTCGTTTAAACCTTTTGAGTTGTCACCGGTGTCTCGACTATTTCCAGTCAAAAGTAAGGTCAGAGTTTCTTCTCGTTACAGTTTCTTACAAGTTTCATGGTATGTCGACACGAGTAAAGTCTCCGATTCTTCAAATACGAGTTTTAGGAAGTTCTATCCGAAGTCGTGACGTATTTCGTTCTTGAAGGGGTCTACACGTCCTCCCCAAATCTTTCCCGTCTTGATTTTTAGTTTAAGGGTTGTAAACAACCTAGTATCTCTTTCTTACTCTTAACGTCTTTTTGTAGATGAAGACGAAGTGACTAATACGAATGTGGAAACTAACACATTATGTTGTTTGATACCTTTTAAGAATTTCTTTACCCTTATGGTTTGGTGAAATGGAAGGAGGACTCTTTAGAAAACGTCCAGTTCTTCGTTATTAATCTTGGCCTATACCTTGTTGTCTGACGAAGTTTTAACCCTTTCCTCTTGTTGTTCCGACATATAACAATGAGACGAATAAATTGCATAGTCACTTTACGACCCGATCTACTTTGTGTTCGACGTTAGTTCACCGAGAGTAATAGTGACGTAAGACTCCTTCGTTTGTCCCTAGATCGTCCAAACCTATAGTCTGAAACATACATAAGACTGCAAAACCAATGATCCGAAAATCCGACACACTAATTCCTTATAGGGAGGGAACCGTAGTACCTACGATACTAGAGTTTCGGTATATTACATCATCTTAAGGTCGAACGTCGGAATAAGAAAGTGAAGTTCCATGTACTAATTCCCTATAGACATATAAGGGACCATACTAGTTCCACACTATAGGTTCTGAGTATTGACATCGAAAGGTTAGAACACATGGAAAATCCAATCTAGGACTAGAGGGTAAAGAAATCGTAAGGTACCCCGACAAGTTCTCCCGTGTACAGATCGACCTTCCGATAAAATGTTCCTTAGTTAGAACTCGTTAATTGTGTAAAAACTCATCACACGTTTTATGACCATATTAAAAACGGCACTCTATTATTAAAATAAAAATAGAGATTTTTCTAGACCTCTTTCACCCATTACATTATCCTTGTACTCTTTACTGTAACCTATCAGTGAGTGACTATTAGTCGAGTCTTTAAATCCTCATTTGGACTTAGACGTCCTATTTCGTACTAACACGTATTTGTCTCCGTCATCTTTACTTCGTTCTCTACTTTAAAACTGTTTACGTGGTTCGAAGGTGATAAAAGTTTAAATTTTTACATATGTATTCTTTCTCAGTTTCTGGTGTCGAGGTTTACACCTACTTTCTTTTACTAAAATTTCAAGAAGAATTTGTGTGTTAGATAAAAGGATGGGATTAAACATATAACAACAAAAGTGTTGTAAGTAAAAATATGACAATAGTAAAACAACCAAAGGACTGAATTATAATGATTACAGGGCATTGAGAAAAACAACAGATCTATATATAAGATAACGAAATTTAAGTTTATCTGAGAAAATTACAGACAAAAATTAAATATATTAAAGAGAACTCTATTGTAGTCCACGTATCCGTTTCTCGGTCTACACGTTAAAGACGTTTCGAGACTTTAGTATACTTTTGTCCTCTCCCGATCTAAACAACCTGAATGAGATTTTAGTACTCTCCCGTTCCTGAAAGACGTCTCCTTTACGACGTCTCCTTAAATTTGTGACCAAATTTATCGTCACAAAAGTCCTTTGAAATAAAGTTATGATTAAATTCTTTAATTTTTTATTTTGAAATGACAAACTATACTCTCTATAACACCCTTTCTCTTTACTAACTCAAAATTTAACTGTTAACATTACATTTAAAACGTAAAACTGATTACTATATGACAACAATTATAAATACCTTTTTCCTTTGTAAAACTCTGATTTATTTTAGACAAAGAATAGTACAATGTTGGGCAAATTACATACACGAGGAAAGTATCAGTGCATATGGGACTAAAAGGAGAAGGGGAGCGTGCACAGAAAAGGACACAATTCCCTACGAGTGGAGTACTTGTCTATGAGGTATAGACCTGTATGAGATAAAGACGTACGTACGTACACACGCACGAGTCAGCACAGGTCGAGAAACGTTTGTGTACCTGACATAGGTACCTTAAAAGGTCTATTCTTATGACCTCACCCATCTCTGAAATAACGAAGTTGTATTAGGGAGTAGGTATGATGACTATACTACACTTTCAGTAAGTCAGGGTAGGTTGAGAAACGGTGGGATATTTGATATGTCAGGTACCCTAAGAGGTCCGGTCTTATGATCTCACCCTTTGGAAAGGGAAGAGGTCCCCTAGAAGGGTTGGGTCTCTACCTTGGGTCCAGAAGGTGTAGAGTCCACCTAAGAAATGGTCGACTCGGTGGTACCTTCGGGTTCTTATGACCTTACCCATCGGACAGAGAAGAGGTCGTCTAGAAGGGCTGGGTCCTTAGTGTGGCCCCAGAAGACGTAACGTCCGTCTAAGAAATGGTCGACTCGATAGTCCCTTCGGGTATGATGACTATGGTGACAATTTCCAGAGAAGGTCCTTGAAGTACTCTACGTTTAGAGGGACTCTTCTTATTGTACTTTTCAAATTTACTCAGAAAATCTTACATCATATTTAATTTAACACAAAGGGGGGAGGGGGGTCCTCATCTTCAATGATCCATGTCACCCTTTCTTTTTCGTATCTTTTAGTGATCCATTGGTTCCTTCTTGTAACTTCTTCGGTACCCCGGTCTCCGTAGTTCATGATTTACAGAGATAAAAGTTAAAGCCTTTTCCAATTTCTCAGACCTTCCTGAGTTAGTATTAAAAGGACCTTCGACTATTAATAATCCGTGTTAAAAATCATTACTCTAGACGAGTTCACTCTCGTGTTGTGTTAGTACAAAATTACGGAAACGGTGTCCTTATGACGTTTTACTTATGTTTCGTTCGTTGGTCCCTTTTCACCTGGTAAATTTATTTCGGTCTGAAATAGTAAGACCTCTCTACGTCTAAATTTCCGTAAAATTGACCCCTGACTAAAATAGTGGGGTGACAATGTAACATACGTATAGTTTCAGGTCTTTCGATCAACGAAAATGATCCTCTCGTGGTCTAGTGGAACTAAAAGTACAGACTTTACTACCCGAATGTACTCTATATACTTTATCACTTTGATACCTTCGTCTATTAGGGTCAAATTCTCAATAACGGAGTTTGACGATAAGTTTCAAGTTGAGTGGTACGTTAAAGTTGGTATTTTTATAGTAAAACGTATCTGTTACGTCAACATAAAATTATTATAGGGAAAGTAGTACGTAATTCATATATACGAAATTCATGACGAAATTTTTTTCACTTACTTCCCTAACAAAAGAACTTCAACTTCCGTATACCCGTTCTGAAGGTTTTCGTAATATTTGGAAAACCCTTTACGTATCTGAAGAATTTACACGTCTCTAAACCCCGATACTCACCCTCGGTGGTTTGAGTCGAACAGTTAGTCTCCCATCAATTCCCCTTTGTTCTGTTAGACCCGAAACACTAACGCACTCAGCACAGGTCTGAGAAACGTTACGATACCGGACATCGGACGGTCAGAGGAGACAGGTACTCTAAGAGGTCCGTTCTTATGACCTCACCCAACGGTCAAGGAAGAGGTTCCCTAGAAGGGGCAGGTCCCGAATTTGGACGGAGAGCGTAACTGTCCACCCAAGAAGTGACGATCACGGTGGATCCTTCAGGGCCCGAACTACTAATCTCTGTTGGTTTAGGAACGGTCACAATGACTTCTAAAACGTAATAAGAGCCCAAAAGAGCAGTGTAGTGTCAAGAGATTCTATGGAGGTCAAGTAGAATCAAGGGACGACAATAGGAAGTAAAATTAGAAAAGGTACCCTTCGTAAGGGAAATCAAGTGTAGAGAAGTATACGTACCGTCGAAAAAATAGTGGTTTAAAAATGAATTCCTGGATGTAGTACCTAAGATTGATCCAACAAATACAAGTAAGATTCAGGATGAACTACTTGTACTCTACTGTTAATTGTCATTCCTACCAAATACCGTTTATTTCGGTTTATGGTGTATAATTTTTAGAAAACAATAAAATCTCCATTCAATGGAAAGATTTTGACCACATTATATTAAATGAATGAACTGAGACGATCCTAAAAACGAAACCCTGGTTTGTAGATGTATTTAGTGTTTTCGAACTACTAAAAAGATTCGGTTAATATTAAAATAGAAACAAAGTTACGAATATTTATTTATACTTTACCAATTCATCTACTTTCATTGTATTGAATGTTCAACATTTATCAATGACAAAATAATAAATATGTGGTGAGTTTAACTCACGCTAAAAGTTATAAATTACATCTTAATATCGTACGTCAACAGTTCATTGAGATTAGTAAAGTCCTGAATTGTCTATTTTGTAATTATCTCATTTATGATTTTTTGTATAAAAGTATTTTATATACGTATGAAATCAATTACTTAACGAGAATTTATTTTTTCAATGAATTTTATCATAACACTCATATTTAATTTTTACTATCACGGATCTAATTGTATGGTTATTCGAAATCATTTATATAAAGTAAAACCAGTTTTAGTCGTCAGATCACTGTCTCTAGGGTGTGAGGATAAATGAACTTATAACTCTCTTTTAATATTACCTTATACTCGTCCGATTTTTCCATATTGGATGTCTAGTTATGTTTAAAGTTAGTTTATAGATTTCTTACTTTTTATAGATCCGATATATAACGAATATAAAAATTTATGTTCTATATGTACACTATCAACATAAAGAATTGTGATACTACCAAATAGAGTGTATAAAGACTTATTTAAGTTTAAACCATTGACAAAAGAAATTATTAAAAACAAAGTACGACATATAAGAAGGTATAGATGGATAAAGTCATTAAACAACTTTACTTTTGATAAACTTTATTCATAAATCTTCTATCATATTTGTACATGGGTAGAGTGGTGACTCTATATACTTTATATGTAAAACGGTGAAAATGGAAATTGAAACAAAACTCTTTAAAAAGAAATTCAGGTGAAACATGGGAAAGATCTAAAGTAAGTGACAGTGTGGAATGATAAATTCTAAATCATACGAAAGAGGGGTAAGTACGAAAACAAATGGTCGACCGTTCTCGAAGTCCACGTCTCCGTCGAACAGGAGTCAGAGACTTTGCGTTAGTACGGACCACGGGATTCTATTGAAAGTCTTATCTTACTTGAGACGAAGTCAAAATAGAAGGTCTATATCACGTTAGAGAGAAAAAGAATTGATATTTGATTTTGATATAATTTTCTAAGATCCTTAACATCAAGATTGGACTGACAAGTTATGGTGGACTCATCCTGTTCAGTAGAAGGAGAAAATAAGAGAAGGACGAAGGGAAAAGGTGAAATAAACAGGGACCTTTAAAACCACCTTTTTTTTACACAAAGGTCCTCTCAGAAATAGGTATAACGTAACCTTTATCGGAAGTTCAAAATTTATGTAGAGTCAAATAAACATGGGAAGTAATTTTAAAATTATCCAAAAAAAGAACTGAGAGCCAACGTAATTAGTTTTGTAAAATCATGATACATAACACGATCAACCTCTTCCTTTACTGTTGAAAGAGGTCATAAGGACGGACCCGTTAGAGTACCTGTCTCCTCGGACCGCCCGACGTCAGGTACCTCCAACGTTTTCTCAACCTGAACTGAATCGCTGATTTGTTTTTGTTGTTGTTTTAATTTTCGTGACCCGTCTGTTGAGTCAATGACGAGACTTTCGTAATACGGCGACGACGACGATCCAGCGAAGTCAGCACAGACTGAGAAACGCTGGGGTATCTACCATCGGGTGGTCCGAGGCGACAGGGACCCTAAGAGGTCCGTTCTTGTGACCTCACCCAACGGTAAAGGAAGAGGTGACTTTCGTAATATCTATTATGAATTACGTATTTTCCAGGTACTAAGAGGTGATGGAGGGTGAAAAAGTAGAACAAAAGTTGTTCCAATTAAAGTCGTACAATTAATATTACTACCGTAACATAGTAAAGTCTAATTTTTTAAAGAATATGGATATTCGAATTTAAGTTACAATAGTAGAGATTTATTAGATAGAGACTTACATATAGTGTCCGTCTACTCCTAAATTTGATGAGACAGAGTACACCCCCCTCAACTATGGACATAAACATACCGACGTAAGGAAGCGATGAGTGGACCTTCATAGTGTTATAACAATTAGCCGATAAGTGTCCAGTTCTTCGTTGTCAATCTTGACCTATACCTTGTCGTCTGACCAACGTCTAACTCTTTCGTCATGGAGTTTCAACATATAATAGTAGACCGAATAAATTGAATGTACATCTCATGTAGTACACTTTACGGTCTGACTTACTTCGTGTTCGACCTTAGTTCTAACGGCCCTCTTTATAGTCATTGGAGTCTATACGTCTATTATGGTGGGACTACCGTGTATCGTTTCTTTGTTTCTCGGAGAACTACTTCCACTTTCTACTCTCACTTTTTAGACCGAATTTTGAGTTGTAAGTCCTTTGATTCTAGTACCGTAGGTCAGAGTAGTGAAGTACCGTTTATTTACCCTCTGTTACCTTTGTCACTGACTGAAATAAAAGAACCGGAGGTTTTAGTTGGGTCTACCACTGACGTCGGTGCTTTAGTTTTGTAAACGAGGAACCTTCTGTCCGATACTTTTTGTATCCGTCGTATAATTTTTCGTCTCTATAATGAAGTGGCTGTTTTCAGACATCTCAGTCAAGACACACTCTCAATCGAGTATTTCTTTCGACTCGTGGTTACTTAACTGCTGGTCAGTTAGGATACCTTTAGTCAGGACTTATAAGTAACCTTCCTGACTACGGACTCCTACTTTGAGATTATGAAACGGGTGGACTACACTTCTTGACTGAGAAAGTCTTTTTTGGGACTACGACCCTTTCTAACTTTCGACCTCCTTTTCCCCTGTTGTCTCCTACTCTACCAACCTACCGTAGTGACTGAGGTGCAAATACTCAAACTCGTTCGAGACCGTCAACTACTACCTGTTCCTTCGGACCCCACGACGTCATGTACCCCAGTGTTTCTCAGTCTGTGGTAACCCGTTAACTTGACCTGACCTGACTATCGGGTTATGTTTTATTTTTCAGGTTTTTATTTTGTTTTTTTCGTTTATCGTATACACTTTATAGACTTAAGGTGTACTTTAAAAGTCATTAAATCAACTACCATGTCACCATTTCTTAGACGGACGTTACGTCTTCTACACCCAAGTCAAGGACCCATCCCCTCTAGGGAACTTCTTCCTTTACCGTTGGGTTACATCATAAGAACGGACCTCTTAGGGTACCTGTCTCCTCGGACCATTCGATGTCAGGTGACCCGGTGTGTCTCAGTCTGTACTGACTTCACTGACTAGTGAATCGTAACACGATTATAACATTTATTCCGGAAATAATCTTTTCCTATAGAATCTTTATCAGATTCGAATACATGTTGTAAGGATTAAAAGAAGAGTAAACAAAATAGATCTAAAAGATTCTGAAAATCTCGGTATCTATGTAACCTAAAAGACAAATCTACCAATGTAATGAATTACTCTTTGATATAAAACAAAGAATCAAAGGGTGTTGATAGAAGGAATACGGAAATAAATCATGTTAGAAATAATCACAGACATCATTGTCACAGAAACATAATGAAGACTTATATTTTGGTACTAGAAATATAGGATGGGACTTCACATAGAGAAACTATATCATAACTAATCTCAGGTAATGATCCTTCACCAGGGAAAGACAAAAATCAAGGTATTCTCCAAAGACGAGGGATTTAAAGTCACAACCATTTACAAGTCAAGTCAAGTCAGTGAGTCAGCACATACTGAGAAACACTGGGGTACTTAGAGTCGATTACAATACTCATACATTTACATTATCGTTCACTCACAACTTTAAGTTATAAAAGGAATATATAACTATATAAAATTTATTAAGCATAAAATTCTCCAATTACACCGTTTATAGTATTGTATAAAGTTGATAAAATTATCAGTTATAAAAAATTTCATAAGAACGTAAGAATTCTACGTGATATGGATAAATAGCAAACGAACAAAGTACAGTCAACGATCAAAACTAACGACCATAAAATAAAACCTATGAACATAGACACAACTATCAAAAGGAAAGATTAATATAGAAATAAAAAAGAATATTATTCTTTTTAATAACAAAAACATTATTCTCAAATACTTCTAGTAATTCCCAACCCTTTTACAAGATTGCAGACTTAGAGAATTCGTAATATATATTCCCTTGTCGAAAAACTAATAACTACCAAATCATTTTACTTAATATTTCGGTATACATAAACCATAACAACTCTAAAGTCTACGTAAATAAACAAGACACCGATTAAAAAACAAAAAACCTTAATTTTTTTAATAAAATTAACAAATTAATATCCGAAACAACCCACAAGAGAACTTCGTCTCATAATTCATCAAAAAGGTTATGTCACTAACTTAATTTAAAAGAACGCACATAGCTATCTTCCGATAAATAGGATAGGAATTATATTACAAATTTACAAAAGTATAGGTATAAGGTGAAATAAAAGAATTTTAGTACACATATATATACGGAAGAGAGAAAGAAAGCACTAGTGATAATGGTAGAAACTGATTGAGAATCATAAGAACCTCATATGAAAACCAAAATAATAAGGTAAGACGAAAACGAAACGAAAGACAAAGTAAACATTTTAAATATCTATAAAGAAAAAAATATATATTTAAATAAATAAAATTAACCTCCAATTAATGAAATGTTATAACATAACCAAAACGGTATGTAGTTGTACTTAGGCGGTGTCCATATGCACACAAGGGGTAGGCCTTAGGGGGGAAGGAGGGAGGGGGATGGTAGGGAGACCCAGTAGGGTCACGTGGTCGGGGTTCGTAGGTCATAGTACGTAGTTTGGACCTGACAACTAAGCAAAGTATATACTATAATATGTACAAAGTACGGTAAGAGGTTTTAGTAGGGTGGGAGCGGGAGAGGGTGTCTCAGGTTTTCTGACAAGATATGTAGACACAGAGAAAACGACAGAGTGTATGTATAGCAATGGTAGAAAGATTTAATGTATATATACACAATCATATGATATAACCACAAAAAGAAAGACCGAATGAAGTGAGACATATTATCCGAGGTCAAAGTAGGTGGAGTAATCTTGACTAAGTTTACATAAGAAAACTTACCGACTCATTATGAGGTAACACATATACATAGTGTCGAAAGAATAGGTAAGCAGACGACTACCTGTAGATCCAACGAAGGTACAGGACCGGTAATATTTGTCACGACGGTACTTATAACCCAATGTGCACAGAGAAAGTTAAGACCAAAGGAGTCACACATACGGGTCGTCACCTTAACGACCCAGTATTCCGTCAAGATAAAGGTCAAAAAATTCCTTAGAGGTGTGACAAGAGGTATCACCGATATGATCAAACGTAAGGGTGGTTTTCACATTCTCCCAAGGGAAAAGAGGTGTAAGAGAGGTCGTAAATATCGAACATCTGAAAACCTAAAGTCGGAAAGACTGACCACACTTTAACATCGAGTAACACCAGAACTAAACGTAAAGAGACTATTACTCACTACAACTCATAGAAAAGTACACAAACAATCGGTAGACATACAGAAGAAACCTCTTTGTAGATAAATCAAGAAACCGGGTAAAAAACTAACCCAGCAAATAAAAAGACCTTAACTCGAAGTCCTCAACGAATATATAAAAACTCTAATCAACAAACAGTCAACGAAGTAAACAATAATAAAAGAGGGTAAGACTTCCGACAGGAAAGTTGATCGAATATCAAAGGAAACAACACGTCTTCGAAAATTCAAATTAATCCAGGGTAAACAAATACAAACGAAAATAAAGGTTATAAGACCCTCCACCCAGTATCTCCTAGGACGACACTACATACAGCCTCTCACAAAACGGATACAAGAGGAGATCCTCAAAATATCAAAGACCAGAATGTAAATCTAGAAATTAGGTAAAACTCAAATAAAAACGAGTACCACAATCTTTCACAAGATCAAAGTAAGAAAATGTTTACCAACTGGTCAAAAGGGTCGTGGTGAACTATTTCTCTAACAGAAGTCAGGTAACATATAAGAACGGAGGAAACAGTTTCTATTCCACAGGTATCCACACACCTAAATAGAGACCCGAAAGATAAAACAAAGTAACTAGATATAAAGACAGAAACACGGTCATAGTATGATAGGACTACTGACACCGAAACATCATCTCGGACTTCAGTCCGTCCAACTAAGGAGGTCAAGGTAAGAAGAAAGAGTTCTAACGAAACCGATAAGCTCCAAAAAACATAAAGGTACACTTTAATAAACAAGATCGAGACACTTTTTATAGTAACCATCGAACTGTCCCTAAAGTAACTTAACGAAACAAAGACAAGACACAGAAAACAATTAAATAGTTAAACTCACTAACAGGTGGTACCAATAAAAATTCTTACTTGATAAAAAAAAAAAGTGAAAAGGTTTAAGGAAGGAGAAAATAAATAAATAAATAAATAAATAAATAAATAAAATAAAATAAAAAAAAAATCAAAAAATAAAAAATTTAAAATTTTAGAAATTAAGAATGTACGTAAGGGTTTGTACTTGGGGGGAGGGTGGAGGGACGGGTGTTGTAGAGAGACCCAGTAGGGGTACGTGGTCGGGGTTCGTACGACATGGGACACAGTCTGTATCTGACCGCTAAGTTAAGAATGTACGATCATATGTACAATCTTACGGTAAGAGGGTTTAGTAGGGTGGAAGAGGGAGAGGGAGACTTAGGTTTTCAGGTAATATGTGTAGACACAGAAAAAAGGACAGAACGTATGTCCCAGCAGTAACGGTAGAAGGATTTAAGGTATATATACACAATCATATGACATAACCACAAAAAGAAAGACCGAATGAAGTGAGACATATTAGCCGAGGTCAAAGTAGGTAGAGTAGTCTTGACTATGTTTACTTAAGAAAAATTACCGACTCATTATGAGGTAACACATATACATGGTGTCGAAAGAATAGGTAAGTAGACGACTACCTGTAGATCCAACAAAGGTACAGGACCGATAATATTTGTCACGACACTACTCGTAACCCCATGTATACAGAGAAAGTCAAGACCAAAGGAGCCACACATACGGGTCTTCACCCTAACGACCCAGTATTCCATCAAGATAAACGTTAAAAAATTCCTTAGAGGTGTGACAAGAGGTATCACCGACATGATCAAACGTAAGGGTGGTTGTCACATCCTCCCAAGGGAAAAGAGGTGTGGGAGAGGTCGTAAATAACGAACGTCTAAAAACCTAGTGTCGGTAAGACTGACCACACTTCACCATGGAGTAACACCAAAACTAAACGTAAAGAGATTATTGCTCACTACAACTCGTAGAAAAGAAATTACTACAAAAGAAAAAAAAAAAAATTCCCAGAAAAAAAAAAATTTACATTCTTCGTCTGTAAAACATTTTGTCGAAGCCTTACGTACATGTGGGCACCACCTAAGTACAGTTACATACCGTTTTGGTTATGTCATAACATTTCATTTTATTTCATTTTTTTTTTTTTTGAATTTTTATTTATTTATTTTTATTTAGTATGATTCCTATTAGTCAGATCATTACTATAAAAGAATTAGTTAAATTCTGGAAATTTTTCCTTACTTTTTGGAACTTAAAAAATCATCATATAAATTAAGTGTGAATTAAGGACCCTGTAAACTGTAGACTGTCAAAACTTAAAAGGTTTAGTACCTGTAAATCGAGTATAAGATAAAAATGTTATAACTTTTAGACGTTCTTGATATCATTTATCGAAAAAAATTTTTAAGGACTATAACTCAAAAAACACAAAAGAGAGTAATGAACTAACAATAACCTAGACTGAGAAACTCTAGGGTGTCTGATGTCGTGTGGTCCGAAAGGACAAGAGGTGGTAGAGGGCCTCGAACGAGTTTGAGTACGGGTAACTCAGTCACTATCACAGGTTTGTAGAGTAGGAGACAAAAGGGTAAGAGAAGGACGGAAGTTAGAAAGGGTCGTAGCCCCACAAAAGGTCACTCAACCGAAAAGTACAGTCCATCGGTTTCATCACCTTGAAGTGGGAGAACTATCGAGAGAAGTCTAGTTTAAAGTTTCTTCATATTAAATTGTAAGACCAAGATAACATGAGAACAAAGACAACATAAACACCGAGTTGACCATTTCTTAGACGGACGTTACTCCCTCTGGACCCAACGAGGGACCCAACCCTTCTAGGGGACCTCTTCCCTTTCCGATGGGTGAAGTCATAAGACCGAATCTCTTAAGGCACCTGACACATCAGGTATCCCAGCGTTTCTCAGTCTGTACTGACTCACTGAAAGTGAAAGTGAGAATAAAAGGGAAGTATAAAAACGTCCAAATTAAAAGGTGTAAAAAGATCGAAGAACTTTACGTGTCAATTGAGTTACTCAAAGTTGAAAAGAAGAAAAGATTTTACACTTAATTTCGGTATTTAAAACAAAATTTATATCGAATAAACAAGGATTATTAAGATTACATATATTAAGTAATACTAATTAGACGTAATAATAAGGTTAAAACTAAATAAACAAAATATCGATAAAGTCCTATATAATCAACCAAAAATTTTATATATTAAAAATACTAGACAGACGTTAATCGTAAAATAGTAATATTACAAAAAGAAATATAATAAATACAGACACATCGATATAAATACACACACGGAACGACAAATAATCTTCTCGACAACAGAAAAGTAGACTTGGAATCGACTCAATATTAATTACGTTAGTAAGTGTACAAACTCAAATTTCGATGGTAGAATGAAAAACGAAAAGTATACAGGAGATAAAGGAAAAGAAAAAGAAGGGAAAAAATTCTATACAGAGACACACACATAAATTAATACAAAGGAGGAAATAAACAAGTCTTTATAAATGAGAAAGTAATAACAAATTCTGAATCGGTTCTCTAATGTTGTATGTAGGAAGTACTAAATACAGATTATAAGTACAAATGAGACCAGGAAAGGACCGGTTATATTCGTGGAATCCTCTTAACTTTAGTCCAGTAAAAGAGGTGTTTATAGTAACGTCAGTATAAATTCAATGAGTATAAAATAAAATTTACTTTGTTCTATAATAATAACGAATACATCAGTTATAACCTTTAAGGGACCGCAAGGTCACTAATTCTGAAGTGGAAGGTTACGTTTCCCACACTCAATCTAGGGACCAACCCCTCGATTCTAGGATGTACAACGACGACGATGACGATTCAACGAAATCAGCACAGGTCGAGACACGCTGGTGTATCTACCGTCGGGTGTTCAGAGGGGGTAGGGACCCTAAGAGGGCCGTTCTTGTGACCTCACCCAACGGTAAAGGAAGAGGTCACGTAATCTCACTTTTCACTTTCACACACAGGCTGAGAATCGCTGGGGTACCTGACGTCGGATGGTCCGAGGAGGTAGGTACCCTAAAAGGTCCGTTCTTATGGTCTCACCCCACGGTAAAGAGACCTAGGATGTACGGAGTACCGATTTTTTTTGTTCTCACCCCACAGTAAAGAGACCTAGGATGTACGGAGTACCGATTTTTTTTGTTTTGTATTTTCTCTCCATTATAACGTCGTTTAAGTTTTTTCTGAAATTCTTTTTCCAGGTGTAGTTTTTTTAGAAATTTTTTATAATAAATCTAAATGAGAGAAATGAAGAGATACAAAGGTTACCTCTAAAATAAAATTACAAACTTATTATTAGAAATCATACAGAAAATCATCTCTAGACAAACTCGACACAAGAATATTGAGAATAAATAGATTTTATAGAAATGACTGAAACCACAAAGAGTAGTTAGACGACTCCTTATTAAATACATGTTACTTAATATACGTAAATTTGGTTATGTCATAACATTTCATTTTATTTCATTTTAATTTTTCTTTATTTCATGTACGGAAAAACTTCAAACTGTATACATCTTTGGGTACTGTTATGGTGTTTTTAGTTCCGTGTTTTGTTAATGTTGTGGGTGTTTTCTGAGCTGTACGTAGAGACTGGGAGAGACACGGGGACAACAAAAAGTCAACAATTCAGTACAGGTTGAGACACTGGTAGAGGAGGACAGTAGGAGGAGAGGTGGAGACGGAGACCCGGATTGGTTTAATGATTCAAAAGGTTGTCAAACCCAAGAAAACGTATAATGTGTTTAATATTGAACACGAAACATACCAGACCGAGAGTCAGGAAGAAGACGGAGAATGGATCACCTACGTCATTCATTTAAAACAACAACGACAAGTCAGTGAGTCAGTACCGACTGAGAAACGCTGGAGTACCTGGAATTCGTGTGGCTCGAGGAGACAGGAGATGGTAGACACGACGACGACGACGACGATTCAGAGAAGTCACCCCAGACTGAGACACGCTGGGGTATCTACCGTCGGGTGGTCCGAGGGGGTAGAGACCCTAAGAGGTCCGTTCTTGTGACCTCACCCAACGGTAAAGGAAGAGGTTACGTACTTTCACTTTTGACTGTCACTTCGACGAGTCAGCACAGGTTGACAATCGTTGGGGTAGAGATTCGAACAAGTTTAAGTACAGGTGACTCAGTTACTACGATAGATTGGTAGAGTAGAGGGCGGTAGGGAAGAGGAAAATGAAAGTCAGAAAGGGTCGTAGTCCCAGAAAAGGTTACTCAGTCAAGAAGTGTAATCCACCGGTTTCTTAACCCTGAAGTCGAAGTCAGTTTGGTCAGTTAGGATTCCTTTACTTGGGAATTATAAGTAACCTTCCTGGTGACGACTTCTATTTCGACGTTATACGTTTACTGAATAAAAATTAAAATATAAATGAATAGGAAATTCTCTTTTCAAGAAAATCTGAAATATGGGTAGGTAATATAATAGGAATTTGTCAAGAGGTATCAAAGTTGAAAACAATAGAATAAATTATAATAGCTGTACCTTGTTGTCTGACCAAGGTTTATCCTTTTCCTCATGCAGTTCCGACATATAACAGTGGGACGAATAAATTGAATATACGTCTCATGTAGTACTCTTTGCGACCTGACCTTCTTCGTGTTCGACCTTAGTTTGAACGACCCTCTTTATAGTTAGTGGAGTCTATACGTCTACTGTGGTGGGAATACCTTCTTTCACTTCTCCTTGATTCTTCGGAGTACTACTTTCACTTTCTCCTCTCACTTTTTCAACTGAATTTCGAGTTGTAAGTCTTTTGCTTCTAGTACCGTAGACCAGGGTAGTGAAGTACCCTTTATCTACCCCTTTGTCACCTTTGTCACAATCTGAAGTAAAACCCCCCGAGGTTTTAGTGACGTCTACTACTGACGCTGGTACTTTAATTTTGTCCGAATGAGGAACCTTCTTTTCAATACTGGTTGGATCTATCGTATAAGTTTTCGTTTGTGTAATGAAACGACTGATTCCAGGCAGATCAGTTCCGATACCAAAAATTACACCAGTACATACCTACACTCTCAACCTGACACTACTTTCGACTCGCGACTTCTTAACTACGAAAACTTGACACTACAACCTCTTCTGAGAACTCTCAGGGAACCTGACGTTCCTCTAGGTTGGTCAGAGAAGACTTTCTCTAATCGGGACTCTAAAGAAACCTTCCTTACTACGATATCGACTGTGAGGTCATGAAACCGGTGGAGTACACTTCTCAACTGAGTAACCTTTTCTGAGACTACGACCCTCCCTAACCCCCGTCCTCCCCTTCCCCTGCTGTCTCCTACTCATCCGACCTACCGTAGTGACTGAGCTACCTGCACTCAGACTCATTTGAGGCCCTCAACCACTACCTGTCCCTCCGGACCACACGACACTAAGTACCCCAACGTTTCTCAGCCTGTGTTGAATCGCTGACTTGACTTGACTTGAGACTACAAGATGTTAAATAGAGTGTTAATAAATGTGTGTAAGTCTCATGTTGTTTAAACTACACTCTAGATAATAAATTCCTGTATCTTTCTAGATTTTCCTTTAGACATAAAATTTTTGTCTTGTTTAAATATAAAACGAGTAAAGTTCTAGACACACGTATCTACGATTCATCGAGTCAGTACAGGGTGACAAACCCTAGGGTATCCGATATAGAAGGGTCCAAGAAGACAGGTGCCTTAAAGGGTCTGTTCTATGACTTCAACCAACGGTAAAGGAAAAGGTTTCCTAGAAGGGTTGGGTCCCTAGATTGGATGTAGAGGAGACAGAGTACGTAACCGTCCGTCAAAGAAATGGTGACCCAGTGGATCCTTCGGGTTTCTGTCTATCGTATTCTTAAATATATGGTTGTAAATATATTTTTAAAATTAGAGTCTTGGAGTCATTCATAAGAAAATAAGTAAGTTGTTTATAAAAGTTTGTGGAAGAAACAGGATCCACAATATATATCAAATCACTTGTTTCGGTCCACTTTCAAGAACAGAAACACTTCGAATGTAAGATTACTCCCCTTTATCTAGTGTGTGTTTTACTATTTTTTTAAAAAATATTATAAATACTAAATACCTCTTTATTCACGATCCGTTTTTCCTATTTACTCCTTTTATTCTCTAGACTGTCCTCTTAACGTTGAATTAATCTTATGACACAGTAGTAACTTTTTCATTGTAAAAACTTCCTTTCCTAAACAAACGTAACATTTCAACACTATCGGTTCTTTAGTCCGATCTTCGTGTAGACAATCTCAGTAAGGTGAACTTACCTTCGACCAACACACCTACAATGTCGGTACCGAGTCTGTGGAAACTTCAAAAAGTGTAATTCTTTATTCATGAATTAATTATTTTCGTCGTTTGTTGTGTTAAATTTTACAAATGTTAGACAAAATGACAAAAGTTTATTGGTCACTAAAATGTTTTTTGTATTTATTTATGGATTTTACCTTTTTTCACTTTGTTTTCTTTTACAGAAACTAATACTTACTTTGTCCGGTGTCTTTGTTTATTGTTTTACTTACGTGAATCTGAACTCATTCTGGTGTTGACTAGAAAGATGAAATTGTACGTCGATTATCTTAGGAACTAAAACTAGTATCCTACTCTCGTTTTTCACCCTTACCAAACTAGTTATAGAACGGAATACCATTGAAATGTGAAAGAACAGTCTAAAAGATTGGTAAACACCCTCAATATATATACTGGTGATTTAATTTTCTTTATACAAAAAACCATTTTACACTTATTCTGTTTGAACAAAGATGTAGTAGTACGATGCCTGATTATAAAATAAATTTTGTCAGATACTTATAAATTAAAGGTCATAACAGTACACAAGTAAAGAATTCAAACTTCCGTTTTATTATATAAAAGAAAATTTCCTTTTCTCTTAATGGGAGTAAAATGGAGTAACGTCTCAGACTTGTAAAAACACCGTTCGAGGACGTATATATTGGTGAAATCGACTGTGGAAAAGGTATTCTTTATAAGTAACAATACAAGTTTATGGTATATAGTTCACTTGTACATTCACAGGAGTAATAAGTACTTAGTCTGTCGTGGGGTTCACATGGGTCGTAATTTAACGAAAACTTGGTAGATATTAGAGAACTTTACAGAGGAAGGTTTTATGTAAAACGTCTCGTTGAGTTAAACTTAAGACGTAAATGACATCGTTGTATGTTTTCAGATTTCTATCCAAACTTCCAGTAAAACTGTAACGAGGAAATTCATTTTGAAACGAGATAAACACCTTGTTTTGGGTCCTTACAAGACGTACAGTGTCGTATTCTAATATTCTACGAACTTACCAGGAAAAGACTTATTATTACATCATTTGAGTGGGAAAACAATTTTTATCTGTAAACAAGAAAGATTTTGTCTTTGTTGTGTGTCGAAACTTCCTCTGTTCGTCTTTCGGTACTTTACTCAGTAGTCGACACAAACCAATATCACCCAAATAGACATTGACACACACTTTTTGGTGAGTGCTCTTCAGTCGTCTTCACGTCGGTTAACGACTCTCGATTAGTACGACCCAATAAGAACCTCCTCCGACTACAAACATCCCTCGTGACTGTCAATGGTTAATAACGGAGGTGAACCGTTTTACTTACCCAGACTTGCCAATAGAACTTCCACAAGAGTCGTTCTTGATATAAATTTGACGACTGTGGTCATTAACACAGAGAGAGTGGGTTAGGACTCAAACTAGAATTGATAAAATGCCATCCGTCAGTTTGCACGAATGGAACCCGAAAGTAACGGGTGTCTCACCCAGACTATTTGTCGAACGTGACTTCATGTACAAAATGTTACTAAAGAATAGATTAAAGACCATTCATAGTATCTTTACTTTCCTTATAAAAATGATACCAACAATGACTTTATGAGACCATATTTAAAGATAATAGTTTAGTAAAGATTAGGAGTATTTTTTCGTGGACTCTCGTATTATTATAGATATACATCAAAATTTGACTATTAAATATAGACAACTCTACGATATTATTTGAACGGAACCCTTTGTATCAGTTACTTTCCCTACATAATAAAGACAACCAATGGAACTTCCATACGTTGGATTTTCCTTCGTAGTAACGACAGAAACAGTAATTTTCTTTTTTTGGAGAGGAAAGTACAGACCCAAACAAAATCACTACTAGAAATAGTTGCTATACAGTTTTCTCGAATAATGAAAAGCAACTTTGAAAGGTAAAAGTTATCAGGGTTCTTTGTCCATTTTAAATTTATTTTTTTACTCAATATACGTCTTATACTGACGTTTTCTCTGTAAGAAACAAATTTTACTTCATCCTTCTACTTTCCTGAAGGGACCATCGAGTCTACTATTTCTTAGACGGACGTTACGTCTTCTGGCCCCAAACTAGGGATCCAAACCTTCTAGGGGACCTCGTCCCGTATCGTTTGGTGAAGTAACAATAACGGACCTCTTAGGGGTACTTGTCTCCTCGGACCACCCGATATCAGGTACCCTAACGTTTCTTAACCTGAACTGACTCGACTGGTTCGTGTCGTGTCCTTCTATATTACTTAATCCTCTTTTTCAGTGTCTTCACTTCTCGTTGGTGGGAGTAAGAGTGGACTTCCTTTTCGTCTAGTTCCGGGTAGATGTTGAGTCCCCACGATCGGGTAGAGATAGGTACGGAACGGAGACAATAGTCACTCTAGTAGACAGTAAAAGAAGTAAAAAAAGGAGGAAGAATTACCGATAAAATTTAAACGATATAAAACGTTACTGAGAGTTTCAGAGTTACTAGTAAAGAATCCTCTTTTAGGTGTTCATACCTATCAACAAACTCTTTTTCGTGAAAGTAAAAGACAAGTAAAACAAAAATCGACCGTTTCCTTCCATTTAAATCCTTTTATTCCTTGATATTTCTCCTTCAAATTTTTGTTATTAAAGGTAAGGGGAACGGACCTTATAAAATTCATGTGTTTGTTCATTTATTAGTGTGAGAAACTAAGGTAATTAATAGTATTTACTACGAGTCGATTTTCTTGTTATGACTGATCAAATTGTAATAAACCAACCTATAGAGTAAGAAGAAGTTAAGAAAAACAGATACCAAAGTATTAATTGATTCATCTTCACTTTTAATGTAATTGTACAAATGACAAAACTAAAACCGTAACTAAATCCTTATTTAATCAAAACATGGAATTTTATTGTGGTAACTTTTACTTACGTAGTCTGACAACGAAGGTACTTCTACAAGGGTCCCTAACAGAAATAAGTGACAATTCTATTGTGTTCTATACAATGAGAACCCAAGAAATTTATCCTGGATAAATTTCGTTGAGGATTAAGAGACGACTCTAACACACTGTAATGTTTAGAACGATTACGAAGAAAGTGGTCTAACGTAGAGGGAAGGGAGTATATCAATTAATTACTGATATTCTTGGAGACTTTTGTTATTCTTAAAACCAATTAAATCCCATTTAAATGTGTTAGTTTACAACAAATAAATTTTGTCTTTGTTCTTATACTAGATTAATTATGTTTTTCACTACATATTTAAAGGTTCGTCGGCTTAGAGTTCAGTTGAATCGGTGAGTTAGTAAACTCCTTTGTCTTAAAACGGATTCACACTTAGTATACGAAAGAAGAAAGAGTCATAATCGTAAGTCAACTCGTTAGAAAGGGGTCTTTCTACTGGTTAAGAGGAAACTGGTTCCTCAGCCTTCTCTTTAATAAAATATAAAATGTAAAGAATTTTATGATGGGTAGACGTTGTCGTAGACGTTAAGTAGAGAGTAAGTAAAGACGATCCTTACATTTTACCATTTCTGGGAGATCTTTTGCCAAACCGTCGAAACATTTAATAATTTGTATGATAATTAGATTTTGGGTTGTTAGTGTGAGGACTCATAGATAGTATCTTTTTATTTACCTATACTTTTAGAAAAATACTACAAATGTCAACGAAATAAACGTTATAACGTTTAACCTTTAAGGGGGTTTATAGGAAGTTACCCACCTACACCTACCCGATTTTTTCGGTGTTATGTAGGTGTGTTACCTTTTGATGATTCGTTATTTTCCTTGTTTAATAAGTATATTTTTTATTGAATTTAGTTGAGTTCCTGTAACACGAATCTCTTTTTTCGGATAAAGTTTTTTAATGTATGACATCATACTAAAGTAAAGATAGTGTAAGAGTTTTACTGTTTTCACATTACTTCTCTTATCTAGTCTAACGATTCCAAAGGGACCGCTGAGTCTGCCATTTCGTAGTCGGACATCACGTCCTCTGGATCCAAACTAGGGACCCACCTCTTCTATGAGACCTCTTCCTTTACCGTTAAGTGAGGTCATGAGAACGGACCCTTTAAGGTACCTACCTCCTCGGACCATCCGATGTCAGGTACCTCACCGTTTCTCATTTTGTACTGTCTCGTTGAAGTGACCGACCAACCAATCCTAATCCTATTCCGACACTGAACCCAACCATTTTTCTTCAAAGAAACATCACTAACCTATCAGTCATAGGATTAACACCACCACCAATAACTCAGATACGTGTATTATTTTAAAGTGTAATGTGTTAGTTTGAACGTACATGTGCATAAGATCACGTCTATTGTTGACCATCCTTCAGACTTTTCTAGGTATTAAATGAATTATGAAAACATGGTTACAGTTAAAGGACCAAATTTACATATGACAGTAATTTTTCAATAGTCACACTTTTTGACTCACGGTCCAGCGTCCCCTCAGAGACACATGTTAATAACGGTGAAGAAAAATAAGAATTTATAAAATTTTCATGTGATAGATATATTAGATACATATCGGTGTTATTTCACTTTCAAACGTCAACGGATGATTCAGTGTCCGTAATATTCATAAAATATAGCGACTTTTTTCCTGTCAAAGGAATGTAAAATACTGACTTCTTGGATTTTGAGTGGTTAATATAAAAGGGTTTCAGTGTGGATATTTAACCCGGTTGGCAGGTTCGGACAAAAAAAAAAAAAAAAAAAAAAGTTTTAAATAAGACAAAACCCGGAAAAGTAAGATAAGACAATAGAAAAAACAGTGATTTATAAAGGTACTAGGAACTTTGAATCAAAGGGTGAGGTATGGAAGAGTTGAAAAAAAAAAAATTACGAAAGAAAGAAATTACGAAACCCAAGAATTCCTCTTGGTTTATATCATACGAGACTCAAGAAAGAGTTTAATCCCTACCCAAGTTCGTGAAAACCTCCATGAAAGGACATTCAATAACGTGTTTTCTAAACATTTTAATTCTTGGTCAGACTCAAGGTCTTAACATAGTGGTTCTATCTAAATTTAACACGGAACCAGAGGTCTCTTGTTAAGTCCTGTGAGCGATACATTAGTCTCTTCAAAAGATTTCGTGTAACTTAAAGTTTCCGTATTAGAGTAGGTGTAAAAGATACATATTAAAATATTGAATTTTTTACTTTAAAGGGTAACGAGTTTTAAAATTTTTTCATCAGTCAAGATAATTATTAAGACTGTTTTAATAAAACTCTTTTTATCTGCACTTCGTTGGATTCTCGACATTCGAACTTTTTAACAGGAAAAACTTTATAACTAACTTAGAAGTTTGGAATTTCTCTCAAAAATCTCATATGTAAAATGAGATTGCCGGTAACATATACAAAAAGAATATTATATATAAACTATACCTAAATTTCCTTTAAGTTTAAAACACCTTGACTCTCGTTCATTTTTTTAATATAATGTTTGAGTCACAATCAACAAGTCAGTACAGACTGAGAAACGTTGGGTACCTGACATCGGGTAGTCAGAGGAGACAGGTACCTTAAGAGGTCCGTTCTTATGTTCTCACCCAACGGTAAAGGATTAGGTCCCCTAGAAGGGGGTCCCTAACTTGGACCCAGAAGACGTAATGTCCGTCGAAGAAATGGTAGACTTGGTGGTCCTTTCGGGTAATGTTTATTTGGGTCCTCTCATCGTATAACCTATTCTTGCGTAAAAATAGGTCCGATTACGTCCAAGTCTCTGAATAAGATGGTGAATGACCACAACAAAAGAAACTGTTTAGAAACTTTAGAGAAAATAAAAATTAATGTAATTCTGGGATTTCATGATATTCTTATGTATAAAATATTCATAACGTACAATTAGTTTAACACTAGTTATTTTAGTCATAGTTTCTCTTAATAGTGTTTAACCACTCTTTTTACTAGTATGTTTTTTTTTCAGTAAAAAGTTTTCTAAACTACTCAGTATCAGAAGATATAATCTTTAAGTTTGTCTTCCGTAACTTTTTATAATTGTATACATTCTACTTACTTTCTCTATTTGGTAAAACAGGGTATTTTAACCTCTTACATTTTTAATATTATGACACTTCATAAATCATATAAAACGTGTAACATAAATTAGATTTACGATTACAACTTTTCTTTTTTAACTTAATAAATTTTTTAAATTCGAAAATCTCCTTACAAAGATTTTTCCACACCCTTAGAATTTACACCTTTGAAATCAGAAACTAGTTTAAAATATAAATAGAAAGTTATCTTAACAATTTTTATTTATAATGGTATTTTCAGTCGATCTAAGTTCAATTTTTGTTTGTTTTTTTATATCCACATACTCTAGTCTTAGATGATTTGTGTTCAACCTGAATCACCATGTTGTAAAAGAATTTTACCATAAATTGAAATTTTTGTTAAATGACTACTTACTTTACAATTCGTACGAGTGATAAACCAAAAATTAATTCAGTTTACAAACAGGTTTGTAAAATTATTTCTAATAATTTACATTAATTAGTAGTTATCAAAGTTAATTTGGAGACAACGAAATCTCTTTACAAACTAAACGTTTGTCATATTAAGAGAACGAATTTAACGTAATGGACACTCGATTAGATTGAAAACAGACACTATAATATAAAGGTCTCAAATAGTCCGTATTCATCCATGAGAATCTCGGACCAAACTAAGTGGGTACGGTCTCTTAATTAATTGTTTTCTGTTCTCTCATTTTATCAAAATCGTTTAATTCTTTTGTCATACAGATTTAAATCGAATTTGCATCTTGTACTTTGGGAATGTAGTAAAGTAACTGTCTTTTCTACGTCTTTGTAAATTTTCCTTTCTAGTGTAATACCTAATGATTGGTTTTGAATTATACTATATGTTTTTCATATTAATATTCCTAAATCCACTTCTTTCATTTGGTTTACCCAGTAGTCTCTCAGACAAGCGTTACCTTATATCTTTGAGAAGAAGGAGATTAAAAAAGGAAAGAATGATGAGAAGTTAGTCAGTAAAAACAACGTACAAAACACAAAGTAGAACGTAACGTAGAATAAAATAAACTGTTTTCATTACTAAAGAAACTATAGACAACGTTCTAAAAACCAAATCTAATGTATGGGATAAAAACCATAACAGTCCCGTCATTTTCGTACGAAACAAAGGAGATATAACGACTCTTGAACCTAAAGTGGTAGTTTTACTGGATCAGATCCGAGAGTAAAGACATATTACGATCGACCAATGACACCTGGCGATGTTTTTATAGAGAGTCTGAACCAACGGAGTAGACGTTTTCCTTCTGTTATTACGATTGATATAATCAGACGATCCGCCTGTAATTTTTTTCTTTTATGGTGTCTGACCCACTAGATTTGTTGTTTTCAAATAAAAAAGTGTCAAGACCTCCGACCCTTCGGTTCGAGTTCCAGGACCTACTATCTACGGAAGACTGACACAGGAGTTCACCCAAAAAGAAACACACACGTGTAAGAACGACAAAGAAGGAGAATATTCTTGCAGTTAGAATGACCTAGTCCCGGAGTACGTATACTGGGTACATTGGAATTAATGGAGGACTTTTCGGGACTTTCACAATCAGTGAGTCGACACAGACTGAGAAGGACTGGTGTATCTGACGTCGGGTGGTACGAGGAGACAGGTACCCTAAGAGGTCCGTTATTATGACCTCAACCAACGGTAAAGGAAGAGGTCCCATAGAAGAACTGAGTCCCTTTTTGGGTCCAGAGAATGTAACGTCCGTCTAAGAAATGATAGACACAATGGTCCCTTCTTTTCGAAAATAAGTATTTATTTTAGTGTGACCCCCAATCCCTACTTTATATATCTAAAGTCATGTCAAGTCAACGAGTCGACAAAGGCTGAGAAGCGCTGGGGTACTTAGCGTCGTGCGGTCCGGAGGGACAGGTAGTGGTTGAGGACCTCAAGTGGGTCTGGGTGTAGGTAGCTCAGTCACTACGGTAAGTCGGTTGAGTAGGAGACAGTAGTGTAAGAGGAGGACGGGGGTTAGGGAGGGTCGTAGTCTCAGAAAAGGTTACTCAGTTGAGAAGCGTACTCCACCGGTCTCATGACCTCAAAGTCGAAATCGTAGTAAGGAAAGTTTCTTTAGGGTCCCGATTAGAGGAAGGCTTACCTGACCAACCTAGACAAACGTCAGGTTCCCTGGGAGTTTTCAGAAGAGGTTGTGGTGTCAAGTTTTCGTAGTTAAGAAACCGTGAGTCGAAAGAAGTGTCAGGTTGAGAGTGTAGGTATATACTTGTGTCCCTTTTGGTATCGGAACTGATCTGTCTGCAAACAACCGTTTCTTTACAGAGACGAAAACTTATACGATAGATCCAACGAGCATTGAAAGAAAGGTTCCTCATTCGTAGAAAATTAAAGTACCGACGTCAGTGGTAGACGTCACTAGAACCTTGGGTTTTTTTATTTCAGACTGTGACAAAGGTGACAAAGGGGTAGATAAAGGGTACTTCACTACCCTGACCTACGGTACTAGAAGCAAAAGACTTACAACTCGAAATTCGGTTGAAAAAGTGAGTGGTGAAAGTGAAAGTAGTTCTCCGAAAAATCACTTCACTTCAAGGAGAAGTGAAAGACGGTATTCCCACCATAGTAGACGTATAGACTCCAATTACTATAATATATATCTAAACCACCCTGTATTAAGTCAGGAATTGTGTTTCGAACTTTTTTTAATTTATATACAAAAGTTGGAACTTACAAAAAATTTTATATATAATAGAAAACGTTATGTGAACCATACACATTCGTTAGTTGTTTTCGTTGATTAAGTATAAAATAAAACCAATTAATTCTATATTACCATTCATTCAACATCTTATCTTTATAGTCATTCAAATAAAAAATCGAAGACCATATATTTTTTTATCAGGTTTTGGATCACCAGACTTTGTTGATAAATAAATTGTGTACTAAGACACCCAACCGATAAACTCGACCTGATTCAGTTGATCAACCGAGTAGTTTAGATTGGTTCGAATCAACTAACGGTTATTTAAATAAAACTTAAAAATTACTCTACCAACCCAAAAACTTCGACCCTTAAATACTACCAAAAGAGACTCTACTTACCCTACTCACCCCAGAGAGAGGTAGACCAGAAGTAAATTATGAAGTCGTCTATTCCGGTCCGAACAGGTGCTCCGATAGTTTCCCGAGGTTCCTATTGTTCTTTCGTTCGAGGTAAACGTTCACGAATAGTCAGAGGGGAACATAGCGTGAACGATTATGAGATAACTAGTTACATTTATAGGACTTTTTGGGCCTTAGTTCTTCACCTCTTTACCTAAGGTATAGTACCCTTCTAGACCTTCCAGGGTTACATTTATACTCTTCTGTCCTTCCCTTCTGAACTACAATTATTCGATAACGTTTCGGGAACTGGTTATCAGTTACCAGAGAAATGATTACGGACACTAGTGGTCAGTTCTACGGACTAGTTTGATACGACACTATTCTAGTATCTTAAAAATGTAGTTACGGTAATAAAATAAGTCAATAAACCTTATCTCTCTTACTCCACGACAAAGAATCCTTACAAAAGACTTCCAAAAATGTTTCTTTCTGTAATAAAGAAAAGGATTTGAAACTGGAGAATGAAGGGCAACGGTCCTATTATTATCCGTGTCTGTTATCTACCCTGTTATATTATCGAAACTTTAGTAGGTAACATCATCACAATTTAGCAATTCTCGGATTGGGATCCTTTGGTTGTAGATATATGTTTCGAGATGATTAAATTCCTATCAAAAAAGTCAGAAGATAAACACCGACTTTAGTGTAAAAAGAAAAACGAAGGATAAGAAAAGTATCAGTCACAGTGTACAACGGAGTCTCCTCTCAGTCTAAGACCTTACTTTCTTTCTCAATGTAGAACTGAACAATCAAATTTTTATAAAGGACACCAATCGTGAGTTTCCTATATCTTTTTACACTACTCGGTTTCGTCTAAGATAGAAGGGGAGCCTAATCTTTATCTAGAGGTTCAAGACCTTCAAAAGTCATCTGGAAGTAAACACGAAACTTAGACTTTCTCTCCTGTAAATACAGTTCTACGGGAGTATCTAATTCATTGTCTCAGGGAGATATAGGGGAACACACCCTCATCGTCTTATGTACAAGTACAAGACACACATTCGTTTACTTCACGGAGGACCCTCAAAGCTATAAGAAGACTAACTTCTAACTTAAGTTTATCCCGTAACCGAATCAATTCCTTCTATTCTCCAACCCCTCTCCAACACACCAAAACTAACTCGACGTCAATGACTTCGTGTTCTAGATCTCCCCTTCCTGACATACATCTACTTTCGATTTCTCGTCTACGGGGAAAGTCTTGACACTTCGATTCTCGTATTACAGGATCAGAATTTACTCTTCAATATGGCGAACATGGTCTCTGTAAATTTTACAATTAATAGTTTCATTTAAGTTGTGTTATTTTAAGTGGTAAAATTGTACTTGTCAAGTCACTCTAGTAAGTGTTACTCGTTGATGGTAAATATAGTCCAAAGTTTTGTAAAGGTTGTGACGTTTTTTTTTGGAGTATGGGTAGTTAATCACAGAGGGGAGAGGGGTGGTGAGACGGGGATCGTCGTTAGCTAGGTATGTATCAGATAGAGATAATTAAACAGATAAGACCTATAAAGTACATTCGCCCTATTAGTTTATGTACTAGAAAACACAGACCGAAAACAGTGAATCAACAAAGTCTCCAAGTAGGTACAACAACGGATATAGTAATGAAGTAAGGTAAAATACTGACTTATTATAAAGTAACACATATAGATACTGTTTACACAAATAAGTAATTAGATAAATACCTGAATCCCCTACAAAAACGGAAAACTAAAAACACTTATCACGACGATGTTTGTACACAAACTCATGGGTAAAAGTTAAGAAAATATACATAAAGATTTCCATTTTAATACGTCATTGGCATTCAATACTTCTTGGTGGTTTGAGGTGTCACCGAATTGTTAATACGTAAACGTGATCTGGAAAAAAAAAAGATTATCTAATTTCTAGAGATCTTTTAATAACTTTTTAAATCCACTTAACTTATATTTCTACATACTTTTTGATTATTATTTACTTGGATTACTAGTAATACAGTTTATGTTGAGTATCTGATATCTAAATTCAACGTGTTAAATTTATGTGAGTATAGATAGTAGGTAAATACGGATGGGTGATAAAAATTCCGATATTATTACTCTTTAAACGAAGTTACGTATTTTATTTTAGATGTAATGGTTTTCGGGATTTCAGTATTATTATGTCTAATTTATATATCTTAACTGATTTTCTCTACATATAGTTCATCGACTAAAAAAAAAAAAAAAAAACCAGTTTAGATCCGTTTGACCATCTGTTAAAAGAAAATTATAATTCTTTCTAAAGACTCCTCGAGTCTACGGAACCTTTGGGAGGTATATGAAAAAGATTCTTAAAATTCTATGACACTAAATACTACTTAGACATATTTACAGTAACAAATCAGATCGACTATTCAAAAGGATTATTACATGGTTGTCAAGTGATAAATAAAATTTTTTTTATCAAAAATGACCCACTTTTAAGATTTTCTTCGGAACTATTCATGTAAAAAAGACTTTATATATNAAATTATAATTCTTTCTAAGGACTCCTCGAGTCTACGGAACCTTTGGGAGGTATATGAAAAAGATTCTTAAAATTCTATGACACTAAATACTACTTAGACATATTTACAGTAACAAATCAGATCGACTATTCAAAAGGATTATTACATGGTTGTCAAGTGATAAATAAAATTTTTTTTATCAAAAATGACCCACTTTTAAGATTTTCTTCGGAACTATTCATGTAAAAAAGACTTTATATATGTCTACCTATTACTTTAAAGAAAGAATGAGTAGTAGACTACAGACGAGTCAAAAAGAAATTCACCTTAATATTTTACAAAAGGTTTATACTCTGACAAATGACTCGATTATTTCATTAATCAGACTAATTTGACTACCAGTCGAGTCCGTTTGTTTCAGACAGTAGTGTTAGACACACAATTGTGTCTTCTATAAATATTAAATTTTGTTTACACAAGTTTATTTTATAAAATACATCTATCTAGAGACCGGTTGGTACCTCTCGATTTGTTGAAAAACTTTGTACGAACCTTTGGTTAATTTTCTATTTACACTGTTGCCGTTTTCTGTCAATTAGTTCCTATTCGTAGTCTGAGTATATGTTGTTAAATAAAATGTCTTCCACACGTCAAACTACACTTAGACTTTTGTGTTTACTGTTTCCTTTGTTCTTATCCGTCTTATTACCGGGTGGGTTCTACAGGTGTAAGATTAAGGGCTGTTCTTTAAGTGAAACTTGGACACTTATGTAATGGAATATAATGTTTTCCTGAAACGTCTACACTGGTCAAACTCCTAGAATTAATTGTATTATAAACTTACGTAGCATGAAACCGGTGGAATACTCTTCTCAACTGAGTAACCTTTTCTGAGACTCCGATCTTCCCTAACCCCCGTCCTCCTCTTCCCCTGTTGTCTCCTACTCTACCGATCTACCGTAGTGACTGAGCTACCTGCACTCAAACTTACTTGAGACCCTCAACCACTACCTGTCCCTCCGGACCGCACGACACTAAGTACCTCAGCGTTTCTCAGCCTGTGCTGACTCGCTGACTTGACTTGACTTGACTTAGATTTATGGTCTCTATGAACTGTCAACTTTTCGTTCACTCTCCTTCTTTTAGTCTTACTAGGTCACACTCTTTTTGAACTGGATGGAAACGACCAAAATTTTTATCCCTTCTCCGGTGTTCGGTTCNTCAGCGTTTCTCAGCCTGTGCTGACTCGCTGACTTGACTTGACTTAGATTTATGGTCTCTATGAACTGTCAACTTTTCGTTCACTCTCCTTCTTTTAGTCTTACTAGGTCACACTCTTTTTGAACTGGATGGAAACGACCAAAATTTTTATCCCTTCTCCGGTGTTCGGTTCCTTACACTTACGGGAGACCTTCGACCGTTTTAGTTTCTTTTTCTTTCAGGGAATCTTTGAAGTCTTTCTTCACCTCGTTACGACTATCAAACTAAAATAGGCACAATTTGAATACTGGATGTCTTAACATTCTATTATGTAAATTTGACAAAGTTCGGAGATTTCAACATTATTAAACAATATCATAGTCATCTTCTGATTTTGTGTTCTTTACTCACTGCCACTGTACACTCATATTTAAGATTCAATACGGAGGAAACTCCGTAGCATAAGTAATAAGTTGACGTAATCAAAGTAATACTGTGGTCGTGTTTTTATTACCGCAGGTTCGTAGGTTCTAATTTACGAAAAATTTTTAATCGTTGTATCTGTTTGGTCTCTTTACAGACACCATTTTTTTACTAGTATCCTATTGTCATACATGTTTTACCACAGACGTTAATAAGACACGACTTCAATTTTTGTAGTTACTTTACCTACTAAAATGTAAGATGTGTCTCTTCAGTTACTTAGTTATTGATTCTTATTGTGACTTCTTGAGTATTTTAACAAATAATTAACAGTGACTACTTAATAAATTAAAGAATGTCTTGTTTATGTAACTATAAAATATTTAATAAGGTCAAGTATGTTCTATTTTTCGAGGTATTTAGCATTAAACTTTTTTTTATCTACATACAACGTCTTATTAATCGTGTCTTTATCTTCGTACTAAATTGGGTCATAATTATTAAAAGTTTTTCTCCACATTTCTGTAAGTTGTAATCCCTGAAGGGACCACCGAGTCTACCATTTCGCAGACAGATGTTACGTCCTCTGGGCCCAAGTTAGGGACCCAACCCTTCTATGGGACCTCTTTCTTTACCGTTAGGTGAGGTCATGATAACGGACCTTTTAGGGTACCTGTCTCCTCGGACTTGATGATTCTAGGAAATGACACACTCATTTAATTTATTTTTGTAAAATAGAATTTCGTCAAACTGGTTAAAATAAACTGTTTCAGTTGTGTTTAAAGATAAGGTTTTATGATTCCTTTTGATTGTTTCTAGTAAAGGAAATTTTTATTTAAATGAAGGTCGTTTCCTTTAATATCATTCACTACTTTATAGTCATCTCATGGATACTTTTAATCTTTCGAATTGTCTTATAGACAATTTTCGTGATAAAATTCTGCTAAAAACTTTAAATACGAAATACTTAAATATCATTTTGTCTTTATTCTGAGGACATTAGAATAGAAAATTAGAAAGAGGTTTCTAATTTACCAGTAATAAAACACGTTACATACATGTGTGTTTTTAGGAGTCTTTTATATAACTTTTTGAAAAGTATTTTTTTAAAGTCATATCACAGAATGTTATCCCAAATCAAGTCAGTCATGTGAGAGAGTCAGTACAGGTTGAGAAACACTGGGGTACCTGACGTCATATGGTCCGAAGGAACAGGTAGTGGTTGAGGACCTCGAACGAAAATGAGTACAGGTAACTCAGCCACTACGGTAGGTTTGTAAGGTAGGAGACAGTAGGGGAAGAGGAAAATGGAAGTTAGAAAGGGTCGCAGTCCCAGAAAAGGTTCCTCAGTCAAGAAGTGTAGTCCCCAAGTTTCATAACCTCGAAGTCGAAGTCGTAGTCAGGAAGGTTACTTATAAGTCCTGACTAAAGGAAATCCTACCTGACCAACCTAGAGGAACGACAGATTCCCTGAGAGTTCTGAAAAGAGGTCGTGGTGTAAAGTTTTCGTAGTTAAGAAGTCGAAAGTCGAAACAAATATCAGTTTGACAGTGTAGGTATGTACTGATGACCTTTTTGGAATCGAAACTGATATAGCTGTAAACAACCGTTCCATTACGAAGACGAAACATTATACGACAGATCCAAACAGTATCGAAAAAAAGGTTCCCCGTTCTCAGAAAATTAAAGTACCGACGTCAGTGGTAGACGTCACTAAACCCCCGGGTTCCTTTATTTTTTGGAAAAGTATTTTTTTAAAGTCATATGATAGAATGTTATCCCATGGATGTGTTTTTAGTCATCCAAATGACTCCATCTGTTATTCGACAATTATAAGGATATGAACGTTCTTTTTGATGTTATTTTTACAAACAATAAATATTCTTTCGTTTATATTTACTGAATGTTCGTGTGTTAAAATTTTTAATTCCTTTTTCGACAGTACTAAAAAAAGATTTTACAATTTTATAATATTCTAAGTTCATTAGATAACTTAAGTATCTATTTAATATACCTCTGAAAGAACGATGAGTAATTATACCAAAAATTATAAATTAGTAATAATGACTGTTCTCGTTATCCCTCTATAGTTTTTACTACTCTTATAAAAGTTTCTTATAATATTTTCTTTGGAGTAAACGTAAGAGTGATATAATTTTCCATATTCCGTCAGTAGATGTACTGAGGAACGAAAACCAATCTTGAGTTAATAATTCGGAAGATTAAATTTGACCTACAAACCGTTCGATGTACAAAATCTGATTTACAACCTTAGGGGGGTTTAAGTATGAAACTTTAACATTGGGAGTCGGAGGTGTAAACACTCTTTCTGTGAAGACGATAAATTCAGTGAATCAAAAGTCATAAAACTATATCATCGAAACCGTCTGATTCTGTGATGTCAAACATTTAGAGGAGTCTTGGAGTAAATCTTCTATAAGGATCGAAGAAGGGTCTAGTCTCAGTAGATATATTCAATCGAGAAAATCATTCAATCGAGAAAATCAATCATTAAAAAAAATGGTAAAATAATTTTAAAAGTATTTATTATCTTATACCGTTATTATGTTGGAGGTGTACTGAGGACAACTAAAGTCCTGAGAAGGATAGAGATTTAGTCCAACATAGTATAAAATAAAACCTACGATCTAATGTGATAATTCTCCAGAAGAATCTAGTAAAACTATCTAGTATCCTTAAAATCAACATGTTTCGAAAAACATACTTTTCTCACTCTTTTTAGCGAACGGTGAAGTCTTTTCGTGTTGAGTGGCTTATGTTCATCGGGTCAAAAGGTTTACTTTTTCTGGGTTTCGAAGTCTCAATCATTTTTGAACATTTTCATTTATTAAAGAGGAAAAGTCGAGATTAACAGTCCGTTGTAAAATCTTACTCTCGGTCTAGAGTTATGATGATCTTGAAATAAATGTAAAATCGGTTTAGAGAGACTACCCTTCCACGTTTTTTAAGTGTTCAAATTTGATTATTTTACAATGACAAAAGGTATTATAAGGTAGTATTGATTTTCCATAAATTGTGAACTTTTTTGTAATGTCGTTTATTTCTTTTACAATTGTTTTAAGACAAAACGTTTCCAAGGGTATAAATCTTGTAAGAAATTTGGTCCCACTGTTCGATCCCGGGATTCCCGTTTAGATGAGGCAAGGACAGAAACATTTATTTCAAAATAACCCTGTGTTGGAGTGTTTAAAACAATACATGACAACAGATACCGTCGAAAGTACGAAGTCGTCTTAAAGGATTAACGAGGTCTCTGGAGCTCCGACCGTTTCGGTGTTTATAAATAATAGTCCGGGAAACGTCATATTTCCTAAGACTGAGGACTACATTTATTATAAACTATGACTTAAGTCACTAAAATCTTTTCCGTTACATTAATGAAAGTGTATAAACAAACTTTACTTTATGTCACTTCGTCTACTTATGAGGTATACGAATAGTTTACTATAAACCATTTTTAGAATGCAAAGATGACAAAAACCAACAGTAATTTGTACGTCGTAACTCTTCGACCGAGTGGTCAAACAACGGTAACAAAAGTTTCACAATCAGTGAGTCGACACAAACTGTGAAACGCTGGGGTATCTGTCATCGGGTGTTCCAAGGAGACAGGCACCTTAAGGAGGTCCATCCCTATAATCTCACTCAACGGTAAGGGAAGAAGTCCCTTAAAAGGGTTGGGTCCCTATCTTTGGTTCAGAGGACGTAACGTCCGTCTAAGAAATGGTAGACTCGGTGGTCCCTTCAGGAACCCAATTACATAAAGTCTGTACATAACACAATCCACTGTTTAGTGATTAAAAGTGTAAAGAAAAGATTTAATGAACCTTTCTTTTTAAAAATTACAAATTCATACTTATTTTTTATAACTACGAATTCTGAGGACTTAGAAACATTGAAGAATTGTAAGATTCACACTACTTATTCCTGTTTATAACCAAAATTTTCTCAAACCCGTGATTACTTCGGTTCAAAGTTATTATGGATATGTCTCACAAACTTATCAGGATCTTCTAAAATATCAAATTTTCGGGTGTTATCCTTGTACCCGTAAAAAATCACAAATAGGAAAATTCGATAACGAATCTTATAAAAGTAATTTTATTTACAAAATAAAGAATTAAATAGACGAAGATGATTTCAGTATATCCACACTAATATTATGAGGTTGACCAATGACACCTTTAATATTACTATAATTTTTGACTAGTACTGAAGACTCACTCTGTTCGACGTCCTATATCGATTTATATATTTAGGTACTTTTCTTACATAAAAGTACGTTTCAGAACTCATAGTAATTTCTTGTTTACTTTTTCCTTTGTTCCTTTACCCTTCTATGTTTATTTTTATTACTCGTTAATATAAGACGAGTGATCTTAAGGGGGACGTCAAAGTTAGTTACAGAGACGAAGACGAAAGATAAGATTTATTAACACGATCAAGACCATTTATATAGGTCGTACTAGGTTTTGTCGACATTGACGAAAGGACACTAATTAATTAATTAAGAATTAGAAAAAAAAAAAGAGTGATAAAGTACCTTAAAAACTTTGTGAGATATAATCAAGAATAAATACCAGGTTAGAACGTTCCGTACTTACTAAAGTTTTCTATTAAGACTGAGATATATCTCAACATTCACTCGTTCGTCGGTGTAAAAGTTTCTTTGTGAGGTCTTCCCCCCTTCGATACACACTCCCTAAACGTGGGTTCCTCGAGACGTTAGAATCCGTCTAAAGATCAAAGGTCATGATAGGAGATGGTTCTCCCGTATGTTTATGACGGAAGGGGTACCTTAAGAACCCTCTAATTTACTCTCCTATATACATATTTCACCATTCCTGGTACAGGTCATACACCCCTGACGAGTTGTTACAATCAATAAAGTCATGGTTGGAACCTTCAAGATACGAACTAGTTTGTTACTCGTTCGTGATTGTTTGAACTCATTGAGGAAGAGCTCAAATGAAGTTGTTTATCTTGTCCGATAGATGAATGTTCGACGGGAAATTTTCGTAGTTTCTCATGATACAAGGAACTTAGAGGTGAAAAGAGAAGTCATAATTACGACTTAACGATAACCGATAACGGTCTTTGGGTCTCTTCCGTTACCGTGGGGTGAGGTCATGAGAACGGACCTTTTAGGGTACCTGTCTCCTCGGATCATCCGACGTCGGGTACTCCAGTGATTCTCAGCCTGTGCTGAATCACTGAAGTGGAAGTGAAAAGTGAAAGTACGTAACCTCTTCCTTTACCTTTGGGTGAGGTCACAAGAACGGACCTCTAAGGGTCCCTGTCTCCTCGGACCATCCTCCGGCAGATACCCTAGCGTGTCTCAGTCTGTGATGACTTCGTTGAATTGTCGTCGTCGTCGTCGTAACGGTCTTTGGTTTAAGTATAACCTTCTATTGTCGATCCAAATTTATGGTGTCATAATCACCGTCACCATTCCACTGTGGACGTTTATTTCGTCTAAGTTACTCACCGGACTTCTCCACGACTCTTCTCTTTGTCGGTAGTCAACTACAGTACTTGGGTCCTCGGAGGGTCAATGTTTACCCACTCGGAGACTCCTTTCTGGAACACAATGCGTCAAGAGGTGATTTTCGTCGGAAACGCTTTACTAACTATTATTGATTAGAATGGGATAAACATGTAGGTTTGATTAGAGTCTTTTATACTTTATGTAACTATTTTATAAGAATTGATTTTGATTAGACGTAATTTGAACATAGTGGATACTTACTCGAAGGGGTCACCAAGTACCCATTTTTTGTGTGGATGTTACGTCCTTGGTGTCCTCTACACTCAAGCTAGGAACCCAACCTTTCTAGGGTGCCTCTTCCCTTACTGTTGGGTGACGTCATAAGGACGGACCTTTTAGGGTACCTGTTTCCTCCAACCACCCGATGTCAAGTGTCCCACCGTTTACCGTTTCTCAACCGGTGCTGACTTCACTAGATCGTGCGTGTCTGCATACTTACCTGATGTTCATACTGAGAAATTAATCGTATGGATGGAATTTCCAATCCTGGGAGTCTAAGTAAAAGGGATGTCGTTGATGATAATAGATTTTTGTTTTAAATCGATCCGATACATTTTTGAGTCTTAAAAATAATAAAAGTGGATAAACCATTTCGAGACCGAAAAATCGTAGGGACGTTACAAGACAAGTAGGACCGGGACGGAAGGAGGGTCGGAGTAAAGAGTGTGGAGGGTGACATTGGGGTACGAGATTAGATTAGATTTAAAGTGAGTCAGCGCAGATTGAGAAACGTCGGGGTACCCGATATGTCAGGTACCTTAAGAGGTTCGGTCTTATGACCTCACCCATCGGATAGGGAAGAGGTCCCCTAGAAGGACTGGGTACTTAACTTGGTCCCAGAGGACGTAACGTCCGTATAAGAAATGGTTGACTCGATAGTCCCTTCGGGATGTACGATTTCCGATAATAAGAGTCTTAGGATATCGTACTTTGTGACTCGACTTAAATTGACGTAAAAAAGTCTAAATAAAAACAAAGTTTCGTCTGTCAAACAGAATAATCTAATGTCAGTCATTCGTAAATGAGTTATTTACGTAAGGGTAATAGAATAATGAGAGTCTCAGTCTTCTATTAAGGATTACTAAACAGATTTAAAAAGAAAATTTTTAAGTTTACAAAAAGACGTTGGGTGGAGAATACCCTTATATCTAATTTAACGTAGTAATGTGTGTGTGGAAGTATATGACTCTCGACAACGTCTCACTCTTAAAAAAAAGAGAAAATTTGTTAATCACACATACACGAGTCAACGAGTAAGTACAGGTCGAGAAACGTTGAGATACCTGACATCGGGTAGTCCGAAGAGACAGGTAAAATTGTATCGTTAAACGTATAATTATTGAAAAACTTATCACTTCCATCTACCTCTAAGGGAAATCTGATAAAAAGACCTTATTACATTTCTTCTAAATTTCTGACTTTAAGTATAGATAATGTTACCTATCATTAGTAGCGAAACATTCTTTTATACTTTTAATGTTTTATTTACCTTTTTTTTTAGTGTCTGTAGGGTACACAGTCTTCTACTGATGAGATACGTTTACACCTTTCGGACTATTCATAATGTTAAATAAGAAAATTCTCACACCCGTAGGAACTCAATAATAAAGAGATCTCTCGTCATCATTTCACCCGTCGACCATGAGTGTATCCCACATGTATTGTCGAAAGGGTGTTGATCCTATGTTCAAGGATACATTAACCTAAAAACTTACTCCACTGTTAATGAAGGTTCAAAAGATAGTCAATGAGAGATTCCACAATAAGTTTTATGAGATATATTGTTGTCATGTTATTCACGGTTGGTTAGTGTCACGTATGGATCGGTAAGTCTTGTCTGTGGTCAGTATTTGTCGATCGTGTCGTTACACCTAACTTAGTCGGGACCGATACGACCTTAAGAGTAATTTTCTGTTTTAGTAAACGGAAATCTCATGACCGGTTCCGAAGTTTTACAGGGAGAGATTTGTGTTTCTTTTCTTTTAAGTGTGATCTGAAAGAAAAGACTAAAAGAAAAAGAAGTTCGTGTTATTAGACAATTCTCGGTTAGACTAACCACCTATAATCTTCTGTCTTTAACTTGACTCTGACCTTTTCAACAATCTTTACGATAAAAAACTCGTACATTTTAAAAATATCACGTACATTTTAAAAAGATGTCTCATACCAGTAAACCGATTATTTGAAGTCAATTCCTTTTTATTACGGAAAACCCTCTTTGAAATGGAACTGTGATGATATTATAGGGAGTACTTGGAGGTGGTTAATGATATTCAACTTTATTACGTATACTTCTAAAAGTGTGTTAACAAAATTCTTGTATCATTCATAAGATTGTTAAGGTGATGATGATAAAAACAATAACTGTGGTTTCCCGTTTGAGTCCTACTTTAACACGTCGTTCCCCTACCCAAAGTACTATGAGTAGTAAGAGAGTAAGGATCCGATACATGAAGTGAAAGAGAGGTGGGTAGTAGAATGTATACTCATTTTCAAGTGTTTTCAATGTCTAGGTTGGAAAGAAGAGCAGAAGTACGTGACTAGTATACATACATAGGACAAACGGTTCGAGACGAGTACTAACTTTTATGTTAGTAAACTGTAAAAAGAGAGTGTGCGGGAGAGAGAGAAAAAAAAAATTGTACGTAAATAAACCGACATGGTCCAGAATCAACATCGTGTATCCTAGAAATCACCGTTGTACGCCCTAAAACACGGGACTGGTCCCTAGATTGAACCGGAGGACGTTAACCCTCACGACTCAGGAATTGCGATCTGATGGTCCCTTCAGAGGACTTTAAGAAAGTTACCTGTTATTACTAACTGTCATAGGGACAAGAAAAACCGGAGTTGTACGAATGTAAAGGTGTCCTAGAATTTTTAAATAACATTTACAATATAGTTTCTTGGAAACCATTAAAGTCTCTTTGACTTTGACTTTCAGCGAGTCAACACGGACTAAGAAACGCTGGGTTGCCAGACATCGGATGTTCCGAGGAGACAGGTACCCTAAAAGGTCCGTTCTTATACCCTCACTCAACGGTAAAGGAAGAGGTCCCCTAGAAGGACTGGGTCCTTAGCTTGGACCCAGAGGGCGTAACGTCCGTCTACGAAATGGGAGACTCGATGGTATCCCTGAGTTAAAGTCTCTCCCACTGATATTTTTTTTCTTTATAAGACTGTACGTGGGTGTACCATGTCTTCCCACTGAATACGGGAGAAAGTCACTTCTCCTTCGTCTGAAGATTAAATAATATAGAAGAATACGTATACTATAAATAAACCAACATTGAGGAAAATTACCACTGTACTTTGGAGTCCAGTCCTTGTTCGATCGAATAAAACTTAGAAAGGTAATACAAAAGTATCCTCCAAAGATTCTTATTGACTTCTAATATTAGATACCTTTATCAGAATGAGTAAAATCAACTTGTAAAGATCAAAATAAGTATTTCAAGAAAAAAATAAAAAAAAGACGAAGTCTTATTCTTAACATCCCAACCTGGGTAATTCAAATAAAATAGTGAAAATTACGTTTCTAATAATGACATTAAATGTATAGAGTCATTCTCGGTTTTCGAAGGACGACACCGAAAAAGATGGTTACACGATGTTTAATTGTTGGTTTGATGTAATTTCGTTTACTTTTTTTTTACGTTAAGAAAAGTCATACTTCTTTTAATAGACGGGTGCTCTGACATATTAAGAAAGTTATTCTAAAGTTTTTGTTCTTTTGTTTTAAAAATACATTTGATGAAATTACAAAATCAGGGTAGACTCTGTCATTGTATTTAGAACTCTTTTACATCATTTTAGTATAACTAGTGGTTTTTACTTTTGTAATTGAAACTCAGACACTTGATACGAATTTCGGTATTCTCTTTTTATAGAGATTTTCTATAAAATCTCTTAGTGACTCCGTAATTGGTACATCTTTAATAACTTTATACCAAATAGGATAAAGAGTGGTCATGGTTTCGTATTTGAAAACCATTGTTAGGTTATGAAGTTGTTACTCAAGAGTGTTTCTTTGTCGGGTAAGTCTTTAACCTTAATTATACAGTAATGAGTTTTATACGGTCCCAGCTAAAGATACGGAATATAGAATTACTTATAGGGATCTGGTGGATTCATAGAACAGATTGTGACAGTGAGTGTCCAAAATGGTCCTATTACCTTTTTATTAAAGTTCTCAGACAGTTGTCCCTAGTCAGAAGGTTACTGGACGTGAATGACGAGGGAATTAAGTATACAACTTCGAGATTGGGAGTTAGACTACCATAAATCTCATACCGGAAACCCTCCCTCCATTAATTCAAATCTACTTCAGTACTTCCACCCGGAGTACTACCCTAATCACTAGAACAATCTTCTCTCTATGATCTCGAGAGACAAAAGGTATACTACTAAGTTCCTTTTACACCGGTTGATGTTTGGTTCCCTCAACAACGGTCCTTATGTGAGACGATCGTGTAAGTAAAACCTGAAATGTCGGAGGGGCTATTTACAGACAACTAATTCGGTGGGTCAGATACTACAACCATACGGAATTGGAATCGTTTCCGTAAACGGTTCCTAAATACTCTACGATCCCCGAAGGAACCACTGAGTCTATCATTTCTTAGACGGACGTTACGTCCTCTGGGTCCAAACTAGGGACCCGTCCCTTCTAGGGAACCTCTTCCCTTATTCAGACGTGAGGTCGTGAGGTCATAACAACGGACTTCTTAAGGTACCTGTCTCCTCGGACCACCCAATGTCAGGTGTCCTTTTGTCTATCGGCCTGTACTGATTCTGTGATTGTGAAAGTGAAAAGTGATACTATACGACTTGTACCTGCACTTCAGTGAGTCAGGACAGAACGAGAAGAGCTGGGGTACCTGACATCGGGCGGTCCGAGGAGACAGGTACCCCTAAGAGGTCCGTTCTTATGACCTCACCCAACGGTAAAACGTTTAATTACTGAATAGAAAAGATAATAGAGAAAATTACAAATTTTGTTGGATCATACCACTAACGGTAATAGTAACGGTGAAATGTCTATTTCTTTGACTTTGTCTCTTATTTATTAAATGGGCTCCAATGTGTCTATCAGTCACCGTCTTTTTAGAAGACTGGAGTCTGATAATATAATTAATATTACTAAGATAGGGTAATTAAACACAACAAGGAGTTAATTTTAGTCTTCGGTAAAGATTATTTACTGGAGATGTTAAGTCAATATATAGAGTTATCGAATATTAGTTCTTATACATTCCATCTAAAATAACGATTTATTTATTGGAATAAAATCTACCGTTCTTTGTTGAAATTCTTACGATAACACCTTAAATTAACGAAATATATAGTGTATACGTGATAATATTAATATTTTACACGAATATAATTAAGAAGTAAAAAAAGTAAATCATATATACAGTTATTTTGGTTTTTTGTTGGAATATATGAGGAAATGAATTTTTTTTAGTCATTAATCTGTTCTTCTGTCTAATAAATAATCTGTTATATATACCCGAATATCTCTGTCTGGTTCTCTACTTTATCTTTTCATTTTTTTTTATTGATTCAGACCCTTCAGTCTCTTTCAAAAGTTAGTATACACTGTAAAGTTAACTACAAGTTGTTATTACTAGTAAAACGTTAGTCCACTACAGAATTGAAATTTTGACTTTCTGAATAAGTCCAACGGTCCACTAGTAATTTTTATTAAAAGTGACTGAGAAGTGATGTAGTAAAAAGATTGTATTACGTTTTCCTCCAACATCGTCACTATCAAAACATTGTAAGTATATATATCATCTCAATCACGAAATACGGGTATTTTAAATTTCCTATATAATATTTATTAAAAACTGGTAAGGAATAAATTCGTTTCATTTGAAGTAACTACCTACGTGTCCACCTAATATTGTTTTGTGTCAGAGTCATCAATAATGGGTTACAACATTATATTGTTACTACTAAGTCAGTTAACACATGATTAATATTAATATCACTATTAGTTCTCGTTTTAAAAATTTACGACCTCCGAAAATCAGTATTTTTTAATCGTAGAAGTTCCTAATATGAATTTGAGAAACGTACGAACTCATTGATTAATATATTTATAAAGTTCCCTATACGACATAATATAAACGTACTTTGGTACACCCTCTTAAATTTACCTTTTTTCTTCTTTTTCATGTTACATTTATAAGATAGACCATCAGTACATACACACTTTTACTTATTATCCTCCATTGGTTTGGGAAGTCGAAAATCTAATTAACCGAAGTAAAGTTTTTCATCACAATTGTCAAAACAAACTTCTATCGTTATAAAAGTTATAAGACCTTCAATGTGAAAACGTAGACAAATTTCACGAGTTTCCTCATGTATGAAAATTTCTAATAAAATGGTTATTGTGTTCGTTTTATAAAATCACTGTGAATAGACTCCTTACTTTCTATTAAACACTCTATTATAGTGTCATTTACACCGTCATTTCTGTATTACTTTCCTTGTATATTTCAACTCTAATATTCCGTTTTCTCTCGTTCACAAAACTTATAAAATTTATAGTGTTATATGACAGGTAAAGGTGAGATTTTACACTGTCTTGTACCGTGTTAATCAAAAATTAAGTTGACAAACCCGATGATTCAGTATTAAAATAATGAACGTCAGTATGTCAGTACAGATTGTCCGTATAAAAGGATTTGATAGAGGTAATATCGTATGTGACCATTTCCGTTCTTTGTTCATCCAACATATACATCTTGTACCTAGACTTCAACAGAAGACTTACATGTAACACATGGTAAATCCCATTATGTGACGTCCTTAAGAAGACACAGTAACATCCAACCTCAACTACGTACTTGACAAAATCTGTCGTTCTGTCTTAACAAAAGTTACATTGGGAGTCCCTCAGGAAGACTTTTCCCTTTTGTTACTAAAACTTCCAAGTAAAGTCACGGTCGACCGTCTCTAGAATTTCCAATAAGATAAAATAGGTATGATGTATAAATAAATTTAGAGAGGAAAACGTTGTATACTCTCCTTACAAATAAATCTTTATAACCTTAAAATTTTGATACAAATATTACCGTTCTTCACTTTTCGTCTTTTGATACACGATTTATGGTGAAATAAACCGATATAACGTAATTATAATAATAAAATGTTTCTAAATGAAATAAAAGTAATTTTCTAACTTGAGGTTCGACTCTATAAATCGAAACAGAATTGACCACTTACTTCTGGGTGGACCTGTTGAAGATAATAAAGATCAAAGACGGTTTAATTTATAAATAATATGTCCTCATGATAAGATTTCAGATCTAAGTAAACCAGGTTTATCCAAACCTCCACTTATTTTTCTACAACTTTTCTATCTCTTAAGTGAATTTCTATTCGTCAGATAACTTCTTTAGTTCACAGTATTCACTGAAAAGTTCTTTATCAGAAATTCTAATTATGTCAAAGACCCATCCTAATATATTCAAGTGAAAAGAAATTTTACAAGTTTACAATTTATTGACATTTATTATTCATATATTTATCGAGTAAGAGTTTGTTCTTCGACGCTGAAAGAAAATGGAAAAGGTAAAAAAAAATTTGAGAACATACATCTCGTTATAAACCCAATAGGTGACTATCTTCTGTCTAATGATAAGGGAACCATCTCTGTCGAAGTACATGTACGTGGGCACTCTAGAGTATCCTGGAGTATGAACCAAATGACGAAACAATGGTAGTCAATCTTTACGTATTATTAAATGGTTTTTCGTCAGAGCATATAAATAAAACGTGGCCCGGAAAGTTCAATTCAAGGATCCGAACTGACTACTTAAACCCACTTCCATCTGTTTATATAAATTTTTGTTTACTTTTTCGAAACAATGTATTTTGTCCAGAACTACCAATCTAACTTCTACTTTTATACGGTAACGAATAATAAATTTCACTTTCACTTCAGTGAGTCAGTACAGGCTGGAAAACGTTGGGGCACCTGACATCGGGTGGTCCGAGGAGGTAGGTACCCTAAGAGGTCCGTTCTTATGACCTCACCCGACGGTAAAGGAAGAGGTCCCCTAGAAGGACTGGGTCCCTTACTTGGGTCCAGAGGACGTGACGGAAATAACTGATACGGTTTCGGAAACTGACACACCTAGTGTTATTTGACCTTTTAAGACTTTCTCTACCCTTATGGTCTTGTGGACTGGGTGGAGAACTCTTTGGATATACGTCCAGTCCTTCGTTGTCAATCTTGACCTGTACCTTGTTGCCTGACCAAGGTTTATTCTTTTCCTCATGTAGTTCCGACATATAACAGTGGAACGAATAAATTGAATATACGTCTCATGTAGTACTCTTTGCGACCCGACCTTCTTCGTGTTCAACCTTAGTTCTAACGATCCTCCTTATGGTTATTGGAGTCTATAAGTCTACTGTGGTGGGAATACCGTTTTTCACTTCTCCTTGATTTTTCCGAGAACTACTTTCACTTTCACCTTTCACTTCTTTAACCGAATTTCGAGTTGTAAGTCTTTTGTTTCTAGTACCGTAGGTCAGGGTAGTGAAGTACCCTTTATCTACCCCTTTGTCACCTTTGTTACAGTCTGAAATAAAAACCCCCGAGGTTTTAGTGACGTCTANCTACTTTCACTTTCACCTTTCACTTCTTTAACCGAATTTCGAGTTGTAAGTCTTTTGCTTCTAGTACCGTAGGTCAGGGTAGTGAAGTACCCTTTATCTACCCCTTTGTCACCTTTGTTACAGTCTGAAATAAAAACCCCCGAGGTTTTAGTGACGTCTACCACTAACATCGATACTTTAATTTTCTACGAATGAGGAACCTTTCTTTCAATACTAGTTGGATCTATCGTATAACTTTTCGTAATGAAACGGTTGTTTCTAGACAGATCAGTTCCGATACCAAGAAGGTCACCAGTACATACCTACACTCTCAACCTGACACTTCTTCCGACTCGTGGCTTCTTAACTACGAAAACTTGACACCACAACCTCTTCTGAGAACTCTCAGGGAACCTGACGTCCCTCTAGGTTGGTCAGGTAAGACTTCCTCTAGTCGGGACCCTAAAGAAACCTTCCTTAATGCGATTACGACTTTGAGGTCCTGAAACCGGTGGAGTACGCTTCTTAACTGAGTAACCTTTTCTGAGACTAAGACGCCCCCCCCCCCCCNCCCCTAACTCCCGTCCTCCTCTTCCCCTGTAGTCTCCTACTCTACCCACCTACCGTAGTGACTGAGTTACCTGTACTCAGACTCACTTGATGACCTTAACCACTACCTGTCCCTCCGGACCGCACGACGCTAAGTACCCCAACGTTTTTCAACCTGTACTGACTCGCTGACTTGACTTGACTTGAGGGCGTAAAGTCCGTCTGTGAAATTGGAGACTAGGTGGTCCCTTCATGTGAATAATAAATTTCTGTCATTATTAAGTTAACCTTATAAAAACGGACGTTTGTTTAAAGTTTCTGTTATAACACTACTTTACCTAATCTTGTTCTTAGTTCGTGTCCTATACACTCTTCGACCCCCAACCCACCATTGATTACTCTATGTTGATCGGAAGAGACCTCAAAGTAATTTTTTTTTCCTTATAATAGTTTCGTTAATATTTAAAGATACTACTCTTTTGACCGAATTTACGTCTTGTAGATATTAGAGCGAACGAAATATTGAGTCACGACACATGAAACCACTTATGTTGTCATTAGAACCATCGAAAATTTTTAAATCTATGACACTAATAACCTAGTTCATTTTTCGGTAACGTTTGTAAAAATTATTTAAGTAGGTCCACCAAGGCTTATTCTAAGTAGGTACTTAGTATGAACGTTTTTATGATTAGATAGTATTCTCAGTTAAACCAAACTTCTACTTTTAATTAAAAGATGGGAAATTTGTTAGAACAGTAATTCAAAAATTAAGTTCTAAATCGACGTAATCCATGTGTTATTAAAAAAAAATGATATTGTTGTAAACATCAACTCTCAATATGTAACCCAAAATGTCTTTTAAAAGGACTTACTCACCTTTTGAGTCTTTCGAATTCATTTTCTCTGTATATTACATTACCCGATAGATATCAATGTAGATTACTTTTATTGACCTCTTAATACGGAAAGAAACTACTTTAATCGGGGACTCAAATGTTTTCCGTAGAAAATTCTGTTCATCATAAACCTCACCGAAGGGTCTACCGACTTACCCATTTCTTTGATGGACGTTACACCCTCTCCGTCCTCTACGTCCAAACAGGGGTCCTAATCCTTCTATGAGACCTCCTCCGTACTATTGGCTGAGGACCTCTTACGATACTTGTCTCCTCGGACCGTCCGATGTCAAGTATCCCAACTTTTTTCAACCTTTACCGACTTCGCTGACTTGTGTGTGTGTGGTCATAAACCTCGTTTTATTAATTTTTTTTTTTACCCATCTAACTTTACCCTTACTTTGATTCAACATGGTGATGAATTAAAAAAAAGGTAACAGATATTTCTTCCGACCTAATTAAATTATGTGTTACTGTGGTAACATTTTCACACAAAATATGAAACGTAGTAATTTCTTTCGTCGTAATGAGTCTATTTGTACTTATAATTTAAAAAACCGAAAAATATACACTAATTGTCTAAAAAACGTTAGTTCACTTTAACGACATTTTGGTCTTTTATAAGAGTAGAGACAGAGAAAAAGAAATGAGTCGTTGATTAAAATTGGTTGACCTAATAAAATTCATAGTAGAATAAGTTGTATACTTTATTTTTTAGACGAAAAATTACCTCTCGGACGTATATAGTATTTCTATTTTGTTCTTCTCAGAAACCGTCTCTAAAAGAGGTGTCTTCGTCCGATAAAAACAGGACATTTAGATCGTTCGACATTTTTATATTTAAGGTCTTCAATATAATTATAATTTTCTTAAAATTTTTTGGTCTTTCACGTATGTACATCCTTGAAATAACAAAAAAAAAAAAAAAGATAATACCAATTATTTACTTGAAAGTACCCGAAGGATTATCGAGTCGACCATTTCTTAAGCGAAGGTTATATCCTCTGGAGTCAAGTCAAGGACCCAAACCTTCTAGTGGACCTCTTACCTATCCAATGAGTGAGGTCATAAGAACCCGAAGAGACCACCTAGTCTGCCATTTCTTAGTGGGACAGTACACCTCTAAAGATCCAACCCCCGTACGGGATCTCTTTCCTTGTCGATAGGTGATGTCATAAGAATGGACATCTTAAATTACCTGTCTCCTCGGAGCGTCCGACGTTAAGTACCTTACCCTTTCTCAGTCTGTCCTGACTCGTTGAAAGTGAAAGTGTTGTCTGAAAGCCACCGTCTCCCCCTGTAATAGTATTAAGGAAAATAATCAATTAACATTTCTAAATTAAATATGTCTTCAAATCTTCTATCATTTATTAGTTAATTTTCTTTTATTGCAAGTAACAAATGAATAAACCCCTTTAATTTATACACGAATTCCTTCAATATTGCACATGGTCCATCTGTGAGTCTAGTACTTTACTTCCTTTCTAATATAAACTAAACATAAAAATGCTAGTTACAGTGACAAAGGATTTGTGTGTTTAATACCACAATTACGATATTATTACGTTGTCTCTTAAATATAACTTAATGTAAAAAGTCTCTAAGAGGTTCGGTCCCAAGTCGTTATGTACTTGACACTTGAAGGTCTACAAATTCGACCAAAATCTTTTCCGTCTTTTTGGTCTCTAGTTTAACGGTCGTAGGTGACCTAGTAGCCTTTTCGCTCTCTCAAGGTCTTTTTGTAGATGAAGACGAAATAACTGATACGGTTTCAGAAACTGATGTACCTAGTGTTATTTGACACCCTTTAAGACTTTTTCTACCTTTATGGTCTGGCGGACTGGACGGAGAACTCTTTATACATATGTCCAGTCCTTCGTTGTCAATCTCGACCCGTACCTTGTTGTCTTACCCTTTTCCTCATACAGCTCCTTATACATATAACAGTGGAACGAATAAATTGAATATACGTCTCATGTAGTACTCTTTGTGTCCCTACCTACTTCGTGTTCGACCTTAGTTCTAACGACCCTCTTTATAGTCATTTAAGTCTATACGTCTACTGTGGTGGGAATACCGTCTTTCACTTCTTCTTGATTTCTCTCGGAGAACTACTTTCACCTTCACCTCTCACTTTTTCAACCGAATTTGGAGTTGTAAGTCTTTTGTTTCTAGTACCGTAGGCCAGGGTAGTGAAGTACCGTTTATCTACCCTTTGTCACCTTTGTCACCGACTGGTTAAAAGACCCAAGGTTTTAGTGACGTCTACCACTGACATTGGTACTTTAATTTTCTACGAATGAGGAACCTTCCTTTCAATACTGGTTGGATCCGTCGTATAGTTTTTCGTCTCTGTAATGAAACGGTTGTCTCCAGACAGATCAGTTCAGATACCAAAAAGGTCATCAGTACACTGACTTGACTTGACTTGACTCAGTATTGAACTCATATCGAACGACAAAACCACGTCATTACACTGTGAAAAAAAAAAAAATTCAGGGTTGATATTGTTTCACTATTTGACGTCTTTTATGTTTATAAAATTCCTTTTTAACACTCGTCTATGTTGACTGTCGTTTAACCTACACTCATTTTTTAACAAACTATCAAATGATAGACCTAATTTTTATCTTAGATTAGTTATATATACACTAATATACAAAAATAAGATCAACAGTTTACTACTGTAGTTTTAAAATTAAGGGTTATTTTAATCATTAAGACGAAGTATTAACTTTGAGTATTTTATACACCACAATAATGGTAGTATTTCATATTTTATTTATGTTTATTTTACTGATTAAATAGAAGGTCTTTACTTTTTAAAATTAATACGGCATAATGTGTAAATCGAGACTAAGAAGGAACTGATATACAGTGTAGAGGTGGATGTTCATTTCTTTTATTGTACTCTTGAGTTCACTTTTTGACAGATTTTAAACAATGGTGGTTCATTAAATAACTGTGTAGTCATGTTAGAACCAACATAAATACGAGCAAGAGGTTCGTCTGTCTATTGATAAAAGATCTCCCTGTTTCGTTGTTACAACAAGATGATAATTATAATGATAATAATGACTACAACGATAATAATAAGAATTGAGGTCTTCAATAAGCATACAGTGGTTAAAACGGTAATTACAGAAAGAAGACAAAGTATTAGGTTTGGTTCCATTGTACTCTCACAAAGATTTTAACATTTAAGATTTTTCATACAGGTCAGAGAAGATACGGAAAGAGAATGAGACGAATCGGTTGACAAGTGGGTGTGTGTGTGTGCCCAGGTTGGTATAATTGATAAAGTTTCATTACGGGGAGGTCATTTAGTGGTTTGGTTACTTTCTCAAGTCGTTTAACGGGTGTTAGATACAGAAGTGTCTGAGATAAAAGTGGAGTTTTGACACAAAAGACATACAATGTTTCAGGAAGATATATTTAAGATGAAGAGAAAGAACCTTTACAGGAAAGAAATGTTGAAGTTTAAAATCTGAATAAGTCGTTTAGACATAGTCGTTTGAAATGAAACATTCGACTTAAGATCGACGTACAGAGTTTGTACAACAGACCTTTAAAATATGACGTGTAAGGTAGTTATAAATTCGAGTTTGATAAGTCAAGTAAAAAGAGTTGTAATTAAAGACTTAAAGTGATTACCTCGAAAAAGGGGTTTGAGTTTTATGGAAACTAAAATTAGAAAATTGACAGTATAAGTAGTTAAAGTTTTAGAGTAGTTCAGAAAGAAATTTTTAAAAAGAAGGTTAAGAAATGTAAAGATAACTGAGGTAATCGAGTACTGAAAGGTAAAATAAGGGTCTATCCTCCTTTTTTTGGTTGATTAGACGAAAAGAAGTATTTTCGTAAGAAGTTTTTAAGTAGATGTCAATACGTTTATGTAAACTGTTTAGAATAAAAAGTTCTAATAAGGAGATTACTTTTATAACTCCCTAAAGGAGAATAAGTACCCTGGTTTGATACTTGAAAATTATTACCGTGAATTGACGGGAGGTAAGAGGCCTTAGACCAAAGTTAAATGACACGGTCAGGAGGGTCGACATAAGCAATCAGATGAGGTGGACCTTACAAGTGTATACCTCGTAGACACGAACACTTTCTAACGAAAGAAATTACCTCTGACCCTCCATTCTTTGAGTCACTTAGACGAGGAGGGGCTTTCGTTATTTTAATAACTGTTTTATTATTTTTAGTTGTTAATGTCTGGATACCTTTAATTGGTTTAAGTGTCTTATTTACTTATCTACTTTTCGTAGACGAGTTCTGTAAGATGGTTTGGAGTCATTCTTGTCGTACCTGACATACATCGTGAAAATTGAAACTCGACAAACGTAAGAAACCTTTCTTTCACAATCAGGGAGTCAGTACAGACTGAGCAACACTGGGTCCCTAACACCGAACGGTCCAAGGAGACAGGAACCCAAAGAGGTCCGTTTTTATGACCTCATCCAACGGTAAGAGAAGAGGTCCCCTAGAAGAACTAGGTCCCTAGTTTGGATCTAGAGGACGAAATGTTCACCTAAGAAATGGTGATTCGGGGGTCCCTTGGGTCAACGTACCATCCGTACTTTAGGTCGTCCGAATATCGGTTGTCCCTACTGATTAGAGAAAATCCCTCAAGACAACTGTCGGAGTAGGATCTTATGTTAGATATCAAACTGTTTTGAAATCCTGTTAGAAGTCCTTTTAGAGGAAAGACTCTTGAAACTTCGGTAAATTGAACCTCGAATCTAAACTTTTCGTTTTGTTTTTTATTTGTTGTCTTTATCGTTGTTTTTTACAAAAGTTCTTAATGACTTCGGTTATCGTAAAATGAGATTGTATATGACACTCATATCAACCCCGTCTGTTCTCAGACCCGTTTTTAAATTTTCTTTGGTGATTTAATAAATAGAAGAGGTATCATTTGACGGAAAAGGTCTCACCGTACGTGTACCTTAGTTTATGATACGTTGAAAAAGTTTAACCGAAGAAAGTAAATCTTTATACCGAATTTCTAAGTGGGTACCGAACGTAAAGAACTTATCAATAAAGAAAAGTAGTAACCTCTCACAAGGTACTATACAGTACAGTATCAGACAAAATTAAGTTGATGACTTCCTACAGAACCCACGAAGGTCAAACCGTTAATATTTATATCTACGACATTTATGGGTTTGTAACCGAAAACACACGTATGTAAAAGTTTAGTAAACCCATCGAAAGAACCTCTCATTAACGATACCATTCTGATGCAAATGAAAATATTCTTTGACGAACAAAAGTTATATCGATACAGTAAAACATGGGGTGACCGTCACTTACTCTTGAGGAAAACGAAGTATAAGAATGATCGTTAACCATAACAGTCAAAACAAAAAATTAAAGTCTGCAAGGTTGTTCACACATTACCACAACAATAAAGGTGAAGGGATTACTGTCTACTGTTAATCTTAGAGAAATACAGATAGTCTAGAAAACGGGTAAAATTTGATCCAACATAGTATCTGTCTTATTTCTAGGGAAGGTGAGGGTTATGCACCGGTAGGTTTAGGGACCTTGGGAATCTTAATTAAACAGTTATGGTTATTTCGATAACCAAAACCTCATAATTATAATAATAGATATTTAAAAGTCACGACCAAATAATTAAGATCCACTGAATTACATCTAAGAAACGACAACAGACATATTTATTAGTACAGTAGACGTATTTGTTGAAAACAAAGAAGGAAAGATTAATCACATGTAAAATAAAGAAAGTGACTAACGTGTTCGATTTTGAAGAACATACTTTGCCTTGACCTCACTACTCTTTTCCTGTCAGTATGAAAGAAGTACTAGAACCCTCTTATTCACAGATCAAAGAGTGTTAACTCATTTATTGACATTCAGATAACATTTACAAGTAATAGTTCAATTCTTTCAAAATGAGATAATAATCAACGACTCTTAAAAAATGGGACTTACAACCTAAAATGGTTTACGATAAATACTCAGTTAATTTGACTAGTAAATTATAAAGAAATCTTACATCTAATTCACAATTCGGCGAATCAGTAGAGACTGAGAAACATTGGGGTACCTGATATATCGGGAAGTCCGAGGAGACAGGTACCGTTCTTATAACGTCACCCAACGGTAAGATGTCAAATAATTTAGACTACTAAAAATTTTTAAAATCGGTCTAAACGTATCAACTTGGTTTAAAGTGAACTAGTCCATAATTCAGTATCTCATTTGGGGTATTCATACTCTATTCAGACCGGTAGGGAAAAAAATAAAGACTATAATCATTAAAAACAGAAAAGATAAAAAAAGAACCAATTGGACCGATCTATAAGGAGTTAAAATAACTAGAGAGGTTTATCGATCGAAAACCAAAACAGTAAAACACACGACGAAATAAAGGTTAAACAACTAGAGTCAAGATTTAAAATAAAGGAAATAAGACGAACGACATCCGTAGTAGACAAGAAAGAGATGTTAGGATTTCACCTTCGAATCTAAAAATTAAAATCTAGAAAGAAGTAAAGATTATATATGTAAATTATGATGTTTAAAGGGAGATTCGTAACGAAAACGACATAGGGTGTTAAAAAAATTTCAAAAGAAATAAATGAAGACAGACACGACCTAGAAGTGACGACGTGTCCACGAAGAGGTCAACACCACTTACCGATAATGAGATCGACGTCACGTACCCGAAGGGTAACTTCGCCGAAAAGAACAACGTCTCGCACCCGAGATTCCCGCACCTAAAGGTATTAACATCGTGTACCCGGGTCGTCAACACCGAGACTCTGAGATTTCGTATCTGATTCCTCAACACCACGTGTCCGGATCAACGGGTGTCAAACACCCTAGAAGGACCCGGTCCTTAACTTGGATACAGAGTACGTAACCTTCCACTTAATAAATGGTGACTTTGTGGTCCCTTCGGAGAGTGGGTTTAAAAATTATCGTATATAAAAATAAAAATAAATCTATTTAATAAAAAATAAATAGAACTATAATGAAAACTGGGTATACGATGAATCGTCATAGGAAAAAAAAAGGGTTTATAAACTTAAAAGTCAATGGATATACAATAAGTAGAAATTAAGATGGTACCATACTCTTATATGAAACACTCTAAAGTAAAAATTTTTAAATAAAACCACATAAAATACCAGGTCTTATAACAACTGTGACTACTGACAAAGTTCACTTCACCTCTTCATACATATAGGAAGAGACAACCTACCTTATAAGGTATTTACAGTTAATCTATTTCAACTAACTAAACACGTCAAGTCAAGTAGACATAAGAGTAACTAAAGGACGGGCGAACTATATAGTTAATGACTGTCTCCTCACAACTTCAGAGGTTTATAATGACATGTAAATAAAGGGGAACATAACATCAAGACAGTCAAAAACGAAGTACATAAAACCACGAGACAACAATCCATGTATTCGTAATTCTTGACAATACAAAAAACTCCTTATCTAAAGAAATAGTAGTACATCACGACAAGAAGTAGGTATTAAAAAATAAGAATTTAGACGAAAAATACTTTAACCATGTTAATAGGGTTGAAACAAAACTGACTACAATATAAATATAAAGGGAAATTAAAATTGGACAGACACGGAAAGGAAAATTTCACCTAAAAAATGTCTGTTGTATATCGAACCGGAACAATAAGAGTTCTATGAGTTAATTTATTTTGACACAAATAACTTAATTTCATATCGTTTATACAAAGTAGTTTTCCTCTTGAAGTTTTTATTATATCTTTTTTATTACTACTGTTATTACTAAAATAACACCGTTTTTACTTTACATTTTATATTTAAGATTGAATTTACTTTTTAAATGGTCTCTATGGATTGTTGTCTGAACTCGACCGTCCTTTTGTTGATCACTCGAACTTGTATCTAGTTACTTCTTTTAGATCTTACTCCTTGTGTCTCTATTTTCTTGTTTCTTTTTAATTGTCTTGAATTATCTATACTCCCTGTTGTGTCGTTCGTAAGTGTGTAGTTCGTAGGGTTACACACTTATTTCCTTCTTCGTCTTCTTGTCATGTCACCATTTAGTCTTCTTTTTATAAGTTTATTTATTAATTACTTTACAAGATTTTAACTTACTATAAATTGGATTTATATACTCTACGAGTTCTTTAAGGTTCATCTTATTGGAGTTTCCCTGGAAGGTGAAGTACAACAAGTCAACGGGTCAACACAGGTCGAGAAATGTTGGGGTACCTGATGTCGTGCGGTCCGGAGAGACAGGGAGTGTCATAGGACTTCAAACGGGTTTTAAGTACGAGTAACGTAACCACTACGGTAGTCCGGTAGAGTAGGAAATCGTAGGAGAAGAGGAAGATGAGAGTTAGAAAGGGTCATAGTCCCTGAAAAGGTCACTCAGCGGACAAGTGTAGTCCACTGGTTTTATGACCTCGAAGTATCGTAGTCAGGAAGGTTACTTATAAGGAAATTCTAACTGACCGAACTAGAGGAACGGCAGGTTCCCTGTGAGTCTTCAGAAAAGGTCGTGCTGTCGAGTTTCCGTAGAAGAAACCGTGAGATGGAAGAAGTGTCAGGTCCAGAGTGTTGACCCTTCTGGTATCGGAACTGATATGTCGGAACTGGTATAGGAACTGAAACGTACGTCTGACCACAGAGAAAAAACTTATGTGACAGATCCAAACAGTTATCGAAAGGACGGTATTTCGTTAGTAGAAGACTAAAGTACCGACGTCAGTCGTAGGCGTCACTAATATCTCGAGTCTTCTCCTTTAAACAGTGATGAAGGTGTAAAAGGGAAAGATCAACGGTACTTCATTATCCCAGGTTACGGTACTAAAATCAACAAAAAAAAAAAATTATAAATTAAAATTCGTCAAAAAAAGTGAGAAGAGGAAGTGAGAGTAGTTCCCCAAGAAATAAAGGAGAAGTGAAAGACGGTAATCTCACCATAGTAGACGTATAGACTCCAACAACTATAAAGAGGACAAATAGAGTGAAGTATGAAAATCGTTTGTATTACCTTAACTCTCTACCTTCTCCTTTGGAACTTCCGTAGTACTCTTTTTACTTAGTAGTATAAGTTCCTAGAGTATATTTTAGTCGATTGAGTAACCTTTAGTAACACCGGTCCTTAGTCATCCTTTTTATATAAGTTCAAAACTTTCTTTTTCTGAAAGTTGGTCTATTTTTAATAGAAATTACTTTTTGACTTTTTAAATCTATTCGAGTCGATTCGTCTCTGGTTGCTTTCATTAATATACATAATAACTAATATATACACACACTATTACAAAGGTTATATATTACCTTGTTATAAGTATTTTTTCTTTGTTGATACCTACGAAGGACAATGTACTTAGTTGAAGTTTTTGTAAAGTCACTTTATTATGTAAAAGTCACTTTCTTAAGTTCTCTGGTGTATAAAACAATAAGTTAAATATCGTTTATAGTTTCTTTTTGAGGTGTTTCGATATTTCTGTCGTTCATGTAATCATCAGTGGGTCTACCTCGGTTGATTTTACTTCCCATTTGTCGTTTACACGTGGTTGTCTTAAAACATATCTTGTCAGAAAACCTGAGACACCCTCTCCCTCTTCCACCCTACTAAACCCTCTTACCGTAACTTTGTACATATTATAGTATATTCTTTGCTTAGAGGTCAGATCCAAGCTACGTCCTATGTCCTACGAACCCCTACCACGGGACCCTACTGGGTCTCTCTACCATACCCGTCCTTCCACCCTCCCCCTAAGTCCTAACCCTTGTACACATGTGGGCACCACCTAGCCACAACTACATATCGTTTTGGTTATGTCTTGACATTTCATTTTATTTCAATTTTATTATTATTATTATTAGTATTTTAAATTATTTACTTAAAACAAAATCCCACCATCTTACAAGATTTTACCTAAATATTCCTACTTAAATGTAAATTTATCATCGTGTAAATAATTTCCCCGAAGGGTCAACCGAGTCTACCATTTCTAGTAACTTGACATAGTTATATAAATTTTTCTTACATATTTTACGATACGTTTCATACTCAAATTTTTCAATAAATTTGTTTTGTTACCTCTCCACCCGTTCTTTGACATGTATGTTTCTACCTCTTCTGTCCTAGAGATGGAAATAATCATTGGTTTCATCATCCACCCCCCTCTCGAAGTCTTTGGTGAAGTGGGGTGGGGGGTAGTTTTTAGCTTTTTTTTTTTTAGGTAGTTACTTAATGTTACCTTAAAAGACAAACTTTCTTTCAACTCATAACTCCAACGTCTAACAGTACAAACTCCTTGACTTCAAGGAGAATATATTTAGTCAAATTCCCGAATCTAATACTAGAAAAATTCGGAAGGTATTACGTTCACTAATTCACTTATGATGGAGTTAGTACAGATAGAAGGAAATAAAACTCAGGTAACTCCTAGTGACTACCGGTGACGAACCGTCCGACACCCTTTAGTCCGATTAAGTAATGGACTAGACAGGACACATAACTGCCATGGTAAGTAGAGGGGTAAGAACTTGTGGAAATCAGTGGAATGGAGATAGTGGGAGGAAAATATTTTGACATGACACTAGACCCCCAATCGTTGTTCACTTTCAGTAGACTTTATAAAATTTGTCTTTCCATAGAAAACACATAACAAAATCTTAGATAATATTGTCTAGTTATGACTTTTGGACGTCATACGTGTATTCTTTACTGTTAACTGACTTGATTCTAGTATCGTCCCTATTTGAATTTGTCTCCATTTTTTATTTATTATAAATTTTCCATGTGAACGATGTTAATTCGTATTTTACTGGACGATTAATAATTTCCTATTTAAATTCCGTAAAATAGTACAAGTTTACAAATTTCGTTCTATTAATATCCCCCTTTTTTTCGGGACATAAAAGTTATTACAAATTAAAATCCAATACTAAGTTCCTAATTTTAAATACGTTTTTCATATTTATACGACAATATGACATGAAACGTTAACTTTAGTGGTATAGAAGATTTAATACTGTGACCAACTATAACAAATTTTCACTTCGTCAACCATATTTGTCACATAGAAGGTGTGTCTTTAAAGATAATTAGTTGTGAACTTATATTCGATGTAATTAAATATTAAAAAACAGATAAAACAAATGAAGACATAGAGGTTTCGACTCTTACCACCGGTATATAACGTCCATTTTATATATGAAATCAACTTATTTATCCATACATGTTATTTAGTTCCCTGTTAGAGAATTCTTCCTTTAGTGAATAGTGGTTACTATAGTTACAACTTCCTCAATAAACTTGACTCTATAGTGTTTAACTTTTATGTAAGGGTCCTTAAACATAATCTCAATTGGTCTTCCCCAGTCATGGTAAGATGGAACCTGGGTTTGTACTACTTGATCTGGATTTGTTGATCTTTATATTTTAGGGAGGTTCTTCTTTGTTTTTCTTTAAATTCATAGATTAGTCTACTTTACAGGAGTATAGTACGTGTCTTTGAGTCATTAAGGATATTGACATCATGATCATTTTGGTTTAATAAGTCATTCTGAACACTTTATCATGTATACAGGATACGCATTACGTGAACACGTCGCTAGGACAGTAACGGACTTCCATTGGTTGAGTAAACCTGACTGTCTTATTCCCCATACTTGTAAAAGAATTAGATTGAACCATTACAATTAGATGTTCAAAATAACAGTGTCAAGAGTACTACTAAACAACTCTGAAGGATACCCGATAACTACTCGTATTTACGAGAAGGGTAAAAGATTATGTTAGGATGGTTGTAAGACATTCCGACCTGAACTCTTAAATCTCTGAAAGTCTTTCTATCGTCATTAAAACAGATAAAGTAAGTCAAGATTTATGGGTTACGATTTGACTCTACGGACAATTTCCGACTTAACACTGGGTGACTGATGACCTAGAATTACTAGGTCTACTGGGACCACCACACCAGTGAGTTGATCTCGGACTGTAGTACCTCAGACTTCAGTTCACCCGGAATCCTTCGTGACGATGTCTGTTCCAATCATGTACACTACTTTAAGGTCGGCTCGATAAAGTTTAGGATAGTCTACAACGACAATTTCACGACTCAAACTATACAATCGTTTAAACCTTTTGAGTTCTGACCGGTGTCCTGACCTTTTCCAGTCAAAAGTAGGTTTAGGGTGTCTTTCTCGTCACGGGGTTTTACAAGTTTGATGACATGTTAACGTGAGTAAAGGGTACGATCATTTCTATACGAGTTTATGTAAGTTCGATCCGAAGTCGCGATACATATAGTCCTTGAAGGAATACTTGTTCGACCCAAATCTTTTCTGTCTCCTTATTCTTTGGTTTAACGGTTGTAAGTACCCTAGTATCTCTTTCGTACACTTAAGTCCTTTTATAGATGAAGACGAAGTAACTGATGTGATTTGGGAAACTGATATACCTAGTGTTATTTGACCTTTTAAGAATCTCTACCCTTATAGTCTGGAGGAATGGACGGAGGACTCTTTAGACATACACCCAGTTCTTCGTTATTAATCCTGGAATATACCTTGTTGACTGACCAAGGTTTAACCCTTTCCTCATGTTGTTCCGAGAGACAACAGTGGGGTAAATAAACTGAATATACGTAGTGCTCATGTAGTACGTTTTACGGTCCGACCTACTGAGTGTTCGACCTTAGTTCTAATAGTCCTCTTTATAGTCGTTAGAGTCTGTACGTCTACTACGGTGAGATTTCCGTCTTTCATTCATCCTTAAATTCTCAGAGAACTACTCCCACTTTCTTTTAACACTTTTTTGACCGAATTTGGAGTTGAAAGTTTTTTGATTCTAGGACCGTAGACCAGAATAGTAAAGAACCGTTTATATACTCCCTTTTCATCTTCGTTATTGTCTAAAATAGAAGAACCTGAGGTTTTAGTGACGTCTGGTACTGACGACGATAATTTAATTTTCTACGAACGAGAAACCTTCCTTTTGATACTGTCTGGTTCTGTCACATAATTTTTCGTCTCTGTAGTGAAACAACTGTATCCAGGTATATCAGTTTCGATACCAAAAAAGGTCATCAGTACATGTCTACACTCTGAACCTGGTATTCTTTCTTAACTACGGAAACTTACCACCACAACCTCTTCTGAGAACTCTCAGGGAAACAGACGTTCCTCTAGTTTCATCAGTTAGGATTTTCTTTAGTCAGGACTTATAAGTAACTTTCTTAATAACGACTTCGACTTTGAGACTATGAAACCGCTGGACTACGTTTTTCGGTTGAGTGACTTTTTTTTTTTAGGACTACGACCGTTTCTAACTCCCCGTCCTTCTCTTCTCCTACCGACTCCTATTCTACAGTCTCCTATTCTGCCGTCTCCTATTCGTAAAGGTTGAGTTACCTGTAATTAGACTCGTTTGACACCCTCTGTCACTTCCTGTCCCTTCGGTCTGTACGACGGCAGGTACCCTAGTGTTTCTCAACCTGTGCTGAATTGTTGCTTTGCTGTGGTTGTGAGAAGGTGCACGTATACAACTCCGAAGTCAGGGAGGAGCCTTACACGGACATAAATCACTATCGTGGAAATTTTGGCCCTACCCTATTTTTACTCCAGTAATCTCACAGGGGAGTAGGTTAAACTGATTATAGGAAAATTCTTCACCTTTAAATTTGTGTGTTCCTCTGTAGTAACCACGAGGACTTGTCTTCTTCTGTGTTCTTTCATACCTATGTTTACTTTCGGGTATATTCCTGTGTCGTCCTTCACCGATAGACGTTCGGTCCATCTCTCAGGAGTCTTATTTAGTCGGAACAACTTTAAAACTAGAAATTGAACGTCGAAGGCCTTGGTACTCTTTATTTAAGACAACAAATTGGGTGGATCGTAAACCATGAAACAGTGTCGTGGGGATAGTATTATTATGTTACGGGTATTTATAGACAACATATTTAATTTATAAAACGGTTTAGTATTATAGATCTTACAGACATTAATCAGGGGTCTAAGGTTCGACAATATGAATGGTGATCTTGAAAGACCGAACCTCCTCGATTAGAAAATACAATAACGTCTTCGGTCTAAGAAATTCCCTTAAGATTTAATCCGTGGAAGTTAAAGTTTAAAGAAAACGGTATCCCTAAAAAGTTGTCAAATATTTTCCAAGTATAGAAAACATCATATCTACAAACTTTAATGGAAAAGAACCACAACTATTGAAATAGTATCCAAGTTGACGTTTTGTATACAAGTTCGTTTATATCGTAAATAAGAAGTCCTTAGGGTTCTTGATTTCTTACAAGAGAGGTTGGTTCTTTAGTCGTTCGTCTTACATCTATTTTAATTTGATTTACGACTAGGTACCTAGGTACCTTCGAATTTCTATTTAATATATAAATATATAAAAAGTATATATGTAAAGATATATACAAAGAATATATAAAGATATGTCGTACTTGTCTTAATTTTAAACCCCAATGAAAGAGTTGGTGTTTTTTGTCTGTAAAATTTTTTATAATCTCCTTTAATTGACAATCTCAGTAAAATTAAAGAGAATGACTTAAATAGGGAGTTTTTAGTTCACTAAGTCACCGGGTCTAGAAGTCAGACTGATATGGCCCTAGAACACCAAATCATCAACTAGAGAGGTAGACTCGTTTCTTAATGGACCTTAGTGACCCTTATATCTCACACTAACTTAGTGAGTGGATTTCTTAAGTCCCTTCTTTTATTGATTTAAATATCCTTGTTCGTGTCGACATCAACTTGTTCGATATGTCCATCTAAACCCACCGTCTTTGTTAGTTTCATTTACTTTATTTTACGTGTTATCATAACGAACTTAAATAATGACTTCATCGTCTAAAGAAACAAAGAGAGGTACTTCTTAATTTCGATTTGAGTATATAAGAAATCCTCTTCCGACGTCCGGTACCAGTTATAAATAAGGGTCCACACTTAACGTTAGTGTGAAAACTAAGACGTAAGTGAAGTGAAGTCCCTAAAGGATGTCCCTTTCGTAAATTATTATTAACACATCCAGGAATGTTCACATTTATGGAAGAATTTGCACCGGTGACCTATTATGAACTCAATTCAATCTATTGTTCTTAGAGAAAGATTTTTAACATAAGACAACGAAATCCCCTAATATTACGTTATATAAGTACTTCAAATACTGGTTATTTTACACAAGGACGACTAACATAGACATACACACACAGATACACACATACACATGGAGGAAGAATCGGAGACAATCATCGAATGGATGACTACTTGACCTCGTCGGAACACTGAAGATATTTATCGAAAGGGTTTGGAGTCTAAGATAATCATCGTTAATCTATCTATTGTTGATTAGTCATAAGTGATAAGATTAACGTGACGTAGACCCAAGAAGTTTCAGGGGACGTTAAAACAGAAAATTCTCACATTTTTACCCTTCGTGTTTTAGATGGTGAGAATAAAACATGTTAAAACAGTTTTAATACTAAATTATCGTTATGTTAAAAGTTGTCGATCCGTTAAAGGGGGACAAAAATAGGGTTTCAGTGTAGTTCACTTGGACTCAGGTACTACTTACAGATGTAATTTCGATAGTAACGATTACCATAAGGTATAGTAAACAGAAACCAAGGCACCCTGGTTTAATGTTAGTGGTGTACTGACATCGAATAGAACACTAATTACTACCAAAATGATTCAGTGACTGTCACTTCGATGACCCTCCTTTTACCATTATACCAAACTTTAAAATTTAACGTGTAAATTTTTTAGTAATGGACCAAAAGTTTCTCCACCAATTAAACATGTACTATCCCCCATTTTTCGACCAAGAAAATCGGTGACTCTTTTCTTAAAGAGTTCTGTTAATAAGGTTAAAAATTTCCAGTGTTCATTTTACGATATTTATTGTTCTACTTAGGTTTAATCTGAGTTTGTAGACAGTGTTTCCTATGACCCACAAAAAGTCTACTTATTTTAAAATTTTATGTTTTTTACGTTTCTGAGTCTATATGAGGTTATCGTTTATTCTAACCCATTATATAATTTCTTATATGATGTACTATATAACATCTAAGTCTTTTAACGAGACGTGGTAAAGGAACTCTCAGTAACTACGTGTAGATTCAGTAATCACTTCCTTATAATAGTTGTAAGTAACCTGAAAACTATAAAAGAAGATTTAATGGAGTCGGAGTTTTGCTCATACTTGAATGTAATAATGATGACCCTCATTAACCGTAATCAAGCGATATTCGTTTTCTATAAAGATTTAAGTAAAACGAAGTCCTTTATCTACCGGTTATGGTCTCTTTTAACAAAACTAACGTTGAAATAGAGAAAAAAGATGTACTTTAAAATTTGGAAAAACGTTATCGTCGGAGTCAATTTCAAGGTATTATCTGTTAAACGTTGAGTTTACGGGTATTTTATTGGAGTTTTGAGACTTCTATTCAGTATTTACCAAAACAGGAGACTATGAAACCATATTTATCTTGTCTTCTTAGTTTGAAGTAAAGATCGGGAAGATGTTCAGTTAACTGGTATAGAAGAGACTAACTTTACCAGTTTTATACAGGTAGAGAGTTTTCGGGTATTAGTAGGTTCACTCACGTTGTGATTGTTACGATCGAATCTAACAATAAAATAAAGACACGAAAAGTACGATACAATCGATGTCTTTTTTATGAAAAGAGATTATCACACAACTAAGAAATATATAAGAACCCGACTTTATAAAATAGATTACAAATTATACTATCACAGACTTTCTTATTCTTGTAAGTTATTAAACTTAAATGAACTGTAAGAATTTTTCTCATATATACTATCACCGTACGCAAAAATCACTCTCAGTAGTTTTACAACCCTCGGAGTAACAAATTAGACCCGTTCACTATTTAAGATGAACACGAGTGAGACGACAAATCTTCTGATTAACAACATCGTTCAAATCGACTACAATTACAAGATTCTCGTGAATTACTTCTAGTAATTTGTAAATAATCTTCGTATAAACGAAGATACTTGGAGATTTTGTTTTCGTCATAACGTAAAATTGGTAAATAAATAATCACTACTATAAGTCAAGTCAAGTCAACGAGTCAGCACAGGCTGAGAAACGTTGGGGTACTTAGTGTCGTGCGGTCCGAAGGGACAGGTAACGGTTGAGGGCCTCAAGTGAGTCTGAGTGCAGGTAGCTCAGTCACTACGGTAGGTCGGTAGAGTAGGAAACAGCAGGGGAAGAGGAGGACGGGGGTTAGGGAGGGTCATAGTCTCAGAAAGGGTTACTCAGTTGAGAAGTGTACTCCACCGGTTTCATGACCTCAAAGTCGAAGTCGTAGTTAGGAAGGTTACTTATGGGTCCTGACTAGAGGGAATCTTACCTGACGAACCTAGAGGAACACCAGGTTCCCTGAGAGTTCTCAGAAGAGGTTGTGGTGTCAAGTTTTCGTAGTTGAGAAGTCACGAGTCGGAAGAAGTGTCAGGTTAAGAGTGTAGGTATGTACTGGTGTCCTTTTTGGTATCGGAACTGATCTGCCTGGAATCAGCCGTTTCATTACAGAGACAAAAACTTATACGACAGATCCAACCAGTATTGAAAAGAAGGTTCCTTATTCACAGAAAATTAAAGTACCGACGTCAGTGGTAGACGTCACTAAAACCTCGAGTTTTTTTATTTCAGACTGTGACAAAGGTGACAAAGGGGTAGATAAAGGGTACTTCAATACCCTGGCCTACGGTACTAGAAGCAAAAGACTTACAACTCGAAATTCGGTTGAAAAAGTGAGCGGTGAAAGTCAAAGTAGTTCTCCGAAAAATCAAGGAGAAGTGAAGGACGGTATTTCCACCACAGTAGACGAAAAGACTCCAATAACTATAAAGAGGGCCGTTAGAACTAAGGTCGAGCACAAAGAAGGTCACTACTATAACAACCATGAATATTTCACTATATATTAGAAGAACTATATTAGTAAATTACACAATAAAGTTTATTTGATCTTCTACCTTAATTACTACATTAAACGAACTCACTACTGTTAATTGTGAATACGATCAATAAAAACAACAACAAGTTTTTCGATTCAATTTCTCTGTAAAATCCGATAATGTGTTTTCTCATTTTAGTTAAATTTTTTTTTCTTTCCTTTTCTTTTAAACAATTTCTTGTCAGTGACCTTACCAATGTACTACTTAAGACACCTAAATGTGAAGGTTATAAATGTGAATGTTGTCTCATTCACTTTTGGTTTGTTTTGAATTAGTAATTTTAATAGACCTTTAATATAATTTCTGATATCGGTCATTTCTTTATAAATAAAAATTTTCAGATGATTTCAAAGTATTATCGTCACTCTCCGATATTATAAACTTGTTTTTGAAGGAACGAGTGGGGGAAGGATCGCGTTAGTTTACCTTTGAAACGTATTCTAATCATCGTCAGTTCCTGAGTTCTGACTGAGATAAGGGTGAAGGGTTAACCTCCAGATGAAAGAAGTCTTCTAACCTACAGTGACAAAGAGTTGACGAAATGTTTATTGACTCAGATTCTCTACGTTCCCCTGTAAAAAACGTATCGAAGGTACCGTCGCCTTCTTTTTCTTTTAGTATCTTCCTCTATCAAGAACCAAAGAAGGTTTTTACTGTTTGACGAAAACATCACCCCACATCTTTTACTTTCCAAATTTATATGAGAATCTTTGTTATCTCCTACACCACTTTCCTTCAACCTTTCTCTCAGTATTTACATAATTTCTATATACGATTTAAACTGACCGAGTAAACGGTTTTTCTTGGACTCTTTCTCTTTGTCGAACCTCCTCTGGAGGACCTCATCGTGTTTAGTGTTTATGACTGGAAACGTTGGTAAGGAAGTTTCCTTGTATGTAAACTTAATCAGACACTTCGTTAGATACTAGGTCTCGTAGCAACTTTTACTATTTCGGTTGTTGATTGTTAATGACCTAGAGTTATCACCCACTAGTGTAATCACTTGAACTTTTATCTAGTTAATTTCGTTACGTTCGACTTCTCTTTTCTTCTTTTAAAGTCTTTTTTACACTTGTTGTAATTCGTGTTGTGTGTGTATTACCTTTATATTTTTTATCTCTACTTTCTTTCTTTCTCTTTTACATAAATTACTTTACAACCGACTTTTGTAAATCTAAAACAACATCTTGTTATTAGATGTGTAGGTCCTTTAAATTATTGAGGTTCTTTCCATTCCCGTTTCTTTAAGTGTTTGTATATATAGTATTAATTTTATGGTTTTCAGTCTTTGTTCCTTTTTAAGAACTTCCGTCATTTTCTTTTTACTGTGTAGTAAATGTTCCCTTCGGGTTATTTTAATTGTCTGGGGAATAGTATTTTAACATTTTCTCTACCCTAATGGTCTGGTGGACTGGACGGAGAACTCTTTGGATATACGTCCAGTCCCTGTTACCAATCTTAACCTGTACCTTGCTGTCTGACCAAGGTTTATCCTTTTCTTCATGTAGTTCCGACCTATAATAGTGGGGTGAATAAATTGAATATACGTCTCATGTAGTACTCTTTGCGTGCCGACCTTCTTCGTGTTTGACCTTAGTTCTAACGGCCCTCTTTATAGTTATTGGAGTGTATACGTCTACTGTGGTGCGAATGCCGTCTTTCACTTCTCCTTGATTTCTCGGAGAACTACTTTCACTTTCTCCTCTCACTTTTTCAACCGAATTAAGTCTTTTGATTCGAGTACTGTAGACCAAGGTAGTAAAGCACTGTTTATGTACCCCTTTGTCACCGACTGAAATAAAAACTCCGAGGTTTTAGTAACGTCTACCACTAACGTCGGTACTTTAATTTTCTGTGAAGGAGGAACCTTCCTTTCAATACTGGTTGGATCTGTCGTATTATTTTTCGTCTTCGTATTGTAATGGTTGTTTCCAGGTAGATCAGTTCCGATACTAAAAAGGTCATCAGTACATATTTTACATTCTCAACCTGATATCTTTCGACTCGGGGCTTCTTATCTATGAAAACTTGACACCACATCCTCTTCTGAGAACTGTCATGGGACCTGACGTTCCTCTAGGTTGGTCAGGTAGGATTTCCTCTAATCAGGACTCACAAATAACCTTCCTGACTATAACTTCGACTTTGAGGTTATGAAACCGGTGTACTACGTTTCTCGACTGAGTAATCTTTTCTGGGACTACGACCCTTTATAACTCCCGTTCTCCTCTTCCCCTACTGTCTCCTACTCTACCAACCTACCGTAGTGGTTGAGTTGGTTACCCGTACTCAAACCCATTTGAGGTCCTTAACCACTACCTGTCCCTCCGGAACGCACGACACCAAGTACCCCAGTGTTTCTCAGTCTACGTTGACTCCCTGACCTGACTTGACTTTATAGTCTTTTTCACTTGTGATCTGGTGTCACCCAATTTTGTATAAGTTTCACGAGTTTCCTATTGTTGTGTTTTTTTTAAGTTCTGAAAAAAACTAAAAACTATTTTAGTCTTAACTAACTAACCAAAAACTAAAACCTATTTCGAGTGGGTCTGAAGGGACCACCGAGTCTCCAATTTCGTAGACGGACGTTACGCCCTCTGGACCCAAGCTAGGGACCCAACCCTTCTAGGGGACCTCTTCCTTTGCCGTTGGGTGAGGTCATAAGAACGGACCTTTTAGGGTACCTGTCTCCTAGGACAACCCGATGTCAGGTGACCCATCGTTTCTCAGTCTGTGACGACTCGTTGAAGTTTCGAGTGAGTGGAAATTTCTTTTTGACTTCCTTTAAGAAGTAAACTTTCGAATGTCTACATGTCTATCATGGTCATTACCATTAGTTCATTATTATTTTCTGTCGTCTTTACATCTAAAAGAGTGACAGAATTAACTAAGTTTTTCGTTCACTTATTTTGTTACGTATGTGTTACAAAATAACTCGGACATAGTACGTCTTCACCTTATATAAACGGTCGCACGACACAAACCAGTGAGTCAGGACAGGTCGAGAAACACTGGGGTACCTGACGTCGGTCGGTACGAGGATACATGTACCCCTAAGAGGTCCGTTCTTATGACCTTACCCAACGGTACGGAAGGAAGTCCCCTAGAAGGGTTAGTCCCTAACTTGGGTCCAGAGATGTAACGTCCGTCTAAGAATTAGGTGACTCAGTAGTCCTTTCAGGTTCTTATGATCTCCATCGGATAGGAAATAGAAGTGTTAGGTTCTTAGTTTGGTCCCAGAGGACGTAACGACCGTCTAAGGAATGGTCGACTCGATTGGTCCTTCGGGGATATAAACGGTTATTGTCGTGTTTTTACCACCAACCCTCGTTCATAACTCGATTCTTTTACTAGTACATATTATCACTGGACTTAGGTGTCTTGTTTACTTCCCTTTGTCTTTACTATTTAGTCTTCAAATTGTGTTGTTTTCGATGTATATTTTTTAAGTGTTACCAGAAAAAACTTTGAAACGTCCAATTTGTATTAGTAACTTATACATTATTTTGACGAATTGAAACCAAAGTAAATATTATATCTATAACCAACCATTGTTACACCGAATTTAATCAGTTATAATCACTTTCAACTTTAGTAATAAATTAGAGAATTTTTATTTTATAAAATGATTTTATAATAAAACATATAATTGTCTATCCTTTAAAGAATAAAACAAAAGATAACAATACAATCCTATTGGTGGTATTTCAATTTTTTTTTTGTTTGTTGAAATTTAACGTAAACACTTCTAGGTGTCTGACTTTGTTCGGGAATGTTGTTTACTAAAAAATGAATACTTTACATATTGTATATCTGAATCACACTAATAAAAAGGACACGTATAGGAAACTTAGAATTTATTAACTGAGAATACACTTCGGATACGTCATGGAAAGTCTATATACGGTATTATCCGTAAGTAAATAAAATTGTAATTATTACCGTTCTTAAGTAGAACGTGTACACGTTTCAAGTGTAACATTAACTCTGTTCTCACTCTTTCAAATCTACAATAGTACCTCAGTAGATCGAGTGAAAAGACGAGGATTCTGCGTAATAATTTAATAGAGTGTATAATACTTTTTCACATTACAAAATTCGGTGTTGGTCTAATTCTTTTCAGGGACTCTTTGAGAAGGTTTATACATTGGTAATAATTGTAAACTTTATTAAAATTGTACTGGATTTATTTAGATAGTAATTACATAAAAATCAAGTACATCTTTTACAAGGAACTATAACATTACATAGGTAAGTAGTGAAAATTTTCGTTTAAAAGTTTCTTTTCAAATTTTTTTTAGAAATTTCTTACCTTCCAACCCCAGAGTTCCACAACGAAATTAACATCTATAATATTAATGACTATATAAAGACATCAGACAGAGAGACTTCAAGTTTCGTCTTTTTTTTTTTACTTCCATCTTATCTTAGAGTTCTTTCTGATGCGTCGAAATTTGTATAGAAGGAGTCAGTTGGTTTAACAATAATTTTCCACTTGATCTAGAACTGTACCTCATAGAATACTTACAACATCACGAACTGTATATAAACTACTTTCCTTCCATAGAGTGTAAGTCGTCCATTTCTTAGACGGACGTTACGTCCTCTGTATTCTCTGTCCAAACTAGGGACCCAATCCTTCTACGGAACCTCTTTCTTTACCGTTATGTGAAGTCATAAGAACGGACCTTTTCGGGTACCTGTCTCTTCCGACCGTCCGATGTCAGGTTACCCGGCGTTTCTCAACCTATGTTGACTCACTGATTCGTAAGTGCAAAAGTTTCGTTACTTCATTTCGTCTTTTACTTTACATTGGTACTAACACAATCTTAAGAACGGATGGTTGTAAAGGTATCTCTCCTACACGACACGGTAGATATGTAACTTTACGGACTAAAATTGAGATCAAGTTAGTCTTGTAAAGTAACAAGGTCTGAAAAAACAAGGAAGTGGATTTTCGGTAAAAACTCTCTACACTGAGTACCCTCATATTCCTTCGAACATAATGTTCCCCCTTAGTCACTCCAGTGGGTATTTCCTCTTTATCGAGTCTAGAGAAGAGAGACATAAGAGAAAGTTGGACGAGGAAAGACAAAAAGGAGAGTAAGACTGAACCTACGTGGAAAGATAGTGGATGTCCGAAAAGGATTTACGAATTACCTTATTTGACATATTCCCTTAACTATATTATACTTTAGATTTCCTGAGAGGTCTGTCGACGGAGACAGACGGTCCGTAGCAAATATTTGGAAAGATTACCCTGCGATGGACAGTTGACGGTCATAGAACTTTCTCTAGAAAAGTGTTTTGTCCCAATGGATGGTGTAACATTGATAGACATAACACAATAAACACCATTACACAAATTTTTCTAGTTCGGTAGTAGTGTGAGTTTGGTATCTAAAACCTATAAGTGTGTAGACCAGATTTCGAGATAAAAAAAAAATTAGATTCCACTCACTTAATTTCGTTTTTGTTACGGATCAATGTCTACATTGACCACTACCTTCAGTTCAGACTACGATATTTCTTGTTATAACGTATCCTAGGACCTTACAATCCAGGTACTTAGTTCCGTTTAACCCTCACCAGTTTGTCCTCTATCGTTCTCACTTGTAGTTGTAAAATCTTTAGTCACTTGATTTTAAAAAACGACTGACATATCTCTAAGAGGTAGAAACCGACGTTTTTTGTATTAGTTAGACTAAAGTCATAACTGGTAGACAACTACTGGTACACATCTCAGAAGAGAACACAACAACCGTGTCCCACAAACGATACTGGTCCCGGAAGTGAACTGTTTTGAGACGATCGGAAACTGGACGAATAAAACAAGAGGTTCCCGTTTAAACGGACAATGAGGTCCATAAAGAACCGAAGGATGAAAACTTAAGATCAGGGGATATTACTTTTCCTGTAGAAAAAACACACAATCATGATCGTCCAGTAACCTTCCTGACTACGACTTCGACTTTGAGGTTATGAAACCGGTGGACTATCCTTCTCAACTGAGTAAACTTTTCTGGACCTACGACCCTTTATAACTTCCGTCCTTCTCTTCACCTATTGTGTCCTACTCTACTAACCTACCGTAGTGGTTAACCTGTCCCTTCGGACCGTACGGCGTCAGGTACCCCAGCGTTTCTCAACCTGTACTGACTCGCTGACTTAACTTGACTGGATTTTACCTGGCCTTACCCACTTAAATTGAGTCTATTGGTAATATAGATGATGACATCCGTTCTTAGGTAACCTTCTTTACCTTATCGGGAGTATCAGTTGTTTTCTCGGTTTACGTCATGAAACCACGTTAGAGTTTTTACTGTCTACTAGTGACAAGCAAAGGTTCCGTTCGGTAAGTTATACTGTCATTAGGTTTAGATACGGGATTGGTCATTACGGTTTCTTCAACTTCAACTTACCAAGATACTACTAGATGTTCTGGAAGATCTTGATTGTGGTTTTGTTCTAAGGGAAAAGAAGTATTCCCTTAATCTTATGTTTTCATCCTTCAGTTCTCTTCGGTCCTCATTGTCCGTTCAAACTGAAACCTCATGTTTTACTTCGTCCCATTTTCGATTGCCTCAAAACGGTTCTCTTACGTCACCAGTGTCGTTTGTGGCAGAAGGTTATTGTATTCTCTTCTGAGATGTGCACCTGTAGTGGTCTACCAGTTATGAGTAGTAGTAATATAAGAAAAGTCCGTTTCTACCTATTCGAGATATGTCAGTCGTTTTGTTCTGGTCCGCGACTGGCATCGAATCTAGTACTTGAGAAATAACGGTTGAAGTCAGTCAAGTCAAGTCAACTAGTCAGCATAGGCTGAGAAACGCTGGGGTACTTAACGTCGTGTGGTCCGGAGGGACAGGTAGTGGTTGAGGGCCTCAAGGGAGTCAAGTGAGTCTGAGTGCAGGTAGCTCAGTCACTACGGTAGGTCGGTAGAGTAGGCGACAACAGGGGAAGAGAAGGACTGGGGTTAGGGAGGGTCGTATCTCAGAAAAGGTTACTCAGTTGAGAGACGTAGTCCACCGGTTTCATAACCTCAAAGTCGGAGTCGTAGTCAGGAAGGTTTCATGTGGGTCCTGACTAGAGGAAATCTTACCTGACCAACCTAGAGGAACGTCAGGTTCACTGAGAGTTCTCAGAAGAGGTTGTGGTGTCAAGTCTTCGTAGTTACGAAACCGAGAGTCGAAAGAAATGTCAGGTTGAGAGTGTAGGTATGTAATGGTGACCTTTTTGATATCGGAACTCATCTACGTGTAAACAACCGTTTCATTACAGAGACGAAAAAATTATACGATATATCTAATCAGTATTGAAAGGAAGGTTTTCATTCCCAGAAAATTAAAGTACCGACGTTAGTGGTAGATGTCACTAAAACCTCGGGGGGTTTTATTTCAGACGGTGACAAAGGTAACAAAGGGGTAGATAAAGGGTACTTCACTACCCTGGTCTACAGTACTAGAATCAAAAGACTTACAACTCTAAATTCGGTTGAAAAAGTGAGAGGAGAAAGTGAAAGTAGTTCTTCGAGAAATCAAGAAGAAGTGAAAGACGGTATTTCCACTACAGTAGACGCATAGACTCCAATAACTATAAAGAGGGACGTTAGAACTAAGGTCGAACACGAAGAAAGTCGGGTCTCAAAGAGTACTGCATGAGACGTATATTCAATTTATTCGTCCCACTGTTATATGTCGGAACTGCATGAGGAAAAGGATAAACTTTGGTCAGACAACAAGGTATAGGTCAAGATTGACAACGAAGGACTGGACGTATATCTGAATTTACTTTTTTTCATCCCTTTTGGTGATCTGGTAATTCCATACTGGATTTAGTTTAGGGAATGCCAATATGTCACCTTCACTGTTTATCTAAGTTCCCTTATCTAGACTATCTGTCTGACGGACTTCTTGATACATACCTCCAAGTGCTGTAACATGTCCTCCCCCAATAGTTTTGATAGGGGTTCTTCTTCTTTATGTTTTCCGTTCTACTAACGGCCTCCTCCGGAATGTTTATCGACTCTTTTCTCTTCACTTTCCGTTTCCGTTTTTTTCTTGTCATATAGGTGTACTTACGTTTCGGGGTTTCTTATCGTTCCTCTCTATTCTTTCGGAAGGAACCACCAGTCACGTTTCTTTATCTCCTTTTGTTATCTTACTCTTTCTACTCTCTAGAGACAGCCCCCGGTCGCACTCCTTGAGGTGGGTACCGTTTCCAGTACTCCTTCCTCCGAACCGTATGTGTTTCCGTACTAGTTCGGAGTCCTTTAGGGGACAAAGGTTCGTAGATTGGGGTTTTGGTCTCAGACAAAATACGAGAGTGGATGTGGAGACTGAAATGCCCCCCGAGAGGGGGTATTGGCAAAGACAGCCTCTTCCTCATTTGCACGTCGAGGTTCCGTTATGTTTAAGGACCCGCACTGTTCTCACAAAGCCGAATGCCTGGGGAGACTTCCAATAGATCGGACGGACATATCCAAGAAGACCGGTGTACACTAACAAATGTCGGAGGGTTGGACTCTCCGTGCTCTACAAAATATGAATGACTTCCGTTTAAGAAAACCCCTCAATCTTTAATAATCATATCACCCAACCAATCCTTAATATAACCACTTCCCAAAAAGTAAACAACACAGTTATTAACGACGATTAAGGGACGAGACCCACCCTGTTCCTACAGAGTCCAGTTTGGAGAGACGACTGTCTGATCGAACACACTGTCCTAATAGGTATGAGGACGGTGTACTAACAAATGATGGAGAATTGGTATTTGTCGTGTCTCTCAAACCCTCATAAAACTCTCAGAATTAATCGTATCCCGAAAAAGAAGAACAACTCAGTTACTAACGGTGGTCCGGAGGTATAGGAATCCGTGGACCCTTATATAATTAGTTACATAAACCTTATATCTTTTCCTTTATATCATCAAAAACTACAATCGTTATGATCTGAAAAACTCAATTACCTAAAAGAGAAAATAATATCTGGTGACATGAAACAATATTTAGTGACACAGGAACGATACACTTTTACATTGAAATAGTGATAGAATTCTGATTTATCTAGAATTCCCCTTGTAACCCCTTTCCTAAAGTAAACAACCCGACTACAAACGACGATTTAGAGGTACAAGGGACGGGAATATTACTTATATTGATCGTATATCCTCTTTATTCATAATTGGAAATTCTAATTAGTACAATTGGAACCCAATTTATTTAAGGAAAGAACTAACATTGGGTGATGTGGGAGTGGGATATCCTTACATTGAAATAAACCTCCCACCACGGACCAAATTCTTTTTTGTGGGAACCTTCTTTATTCAAAAAACCAACAGTCTTTCTTTCCTAGTATTTTACAGTCGTCCAGAGTGAGTACCGGTCTTCTACTACATTATAGGGATTCTGGAAAAAAAAATGTAAATACACTTCGTGGACTAAAGATATTTCCAGTCTTGACGACTTGGGGTGTACTGAGACATAAGTAGGGATATACATTGTTTTCCATATATTCGTTTGGGTTTTTATTTCTTTTACTCTAGTCAAAGGCCTTTCTGACTAAGGGGGTACAGCGAAGAAAGAACGAGGGCAAAAAGACCGACTTAAGGGTAGACCTCGTACCTACGATAAGGTGCATCTGGTTCAATAAGTCGGAGAAAAAGATGTGATAAAGGATGATGTGATAGGTAAAGATTAGATAGATATATAGACATTAATTTATACATAAAAAGGTTTCTACGGCTACGGCAGGGGGGTGGAAACTTAGTGGGACCTAGGTGGTCCCGACCTGGGGCCGTCTAGAGAAGTTCTTTTAGTCTCTATGATTCCCTTGTAAAGTACGTTTCTACCTGTGTTATTTCCTGTCTTTACCATACCTAGATTGTCTTCGTTTTTATAATTCTTTTCCACCGTTCTTATGTGTCTTCTTAATATGCTTTTTTTTTTTTCTAGAAGTACTGGGTCTATCGGTGTTACCACACTAGTGAGTGGATCTCGGTCTATAGGATCTTATGCTTCTGTTCACCTGGAACCCTATAGTGTTACTTATTTTGATCATCTCCACTACCTTAAGGTCGACTCGATGAAGTTTGAGATACGACAACTTCATGATGTGAGTTATACGGTCGTTTAAACCTTTTGAGTCGGTCACCGGTACCCTGTCTCAGTCAAAAGGAAGGTTAGGGTTTCTTTCCGTTATTGTTTCTTACAAGTTTTATTGAGTGTCAACGTGAAAGAGTGTACGATCGTTTCATTACGAGTTTCAAGAGGTTATATCCGAAGTTGTTGTGCACTTGGTTCTTGAAGGTCTACATATTCGACGTAAATCTTTACTGTCTCTTTGGGACTAGTTTAACGGTTTTAGGTGACCTAGAGTCTTTTTCGTTCTTTTAAGGTCTTTTTGTAGATGTAGACGAAGTAGCTGCTGCGAATTCGGAAACTGACGCTTAGTGTTGTTTGACCTTTTAAGAAGTTCTTTACCCTTATGGTTTGGTGGAATGGATGAAGGACTCTTTGGACATACGTCCAGTTCTTTGTTGTCAATCTTGGTCTGTACCTTGTTATCTGACCAAGTTTTAAACCTTTACCCATGCAGTTCTGTCGTATAACAGTGGGACGTGTAAATTGTATTATACGCCTCATGTAGTACGCTTTACGACTTGACCTACTTCGTGTTCGACCTTAGTTTTAACGGTCCTCTTATGGTTATTGGAGTCTATACGTCTACTATGGTAGGAATACCGTCTTTCACTTCTCCTTGATATCTCGGAGAACTACCTCCACTTTCTTCTCTCATTTTTCTTCGAATTTTGGATTATAAGTTTTTTGATTCTAGTACTGTACACCAGGGTAGCGAAGTACCGTTTATCTACCTCTTTGTCACCTTTGTCACTTTCTGATAAATGAACCTGGTTTTAGTGACGTTTACCACTGACGTATGTACTGAAATTTTTTACGAACGAGGAATCTTCTTTTCGACGTCCTTTGGATCTGTCGTACAATTTTTCTTCTCTGTAACAAAACGACAGTTTCTAGGTATATTAGTTTAGATACCCAAAAGGTCATCAGTACATACCTACACTCTCACCTGGTACTTCTTGTGACTCACGGTTCTTCAACTACGAAAACTTAACACCACAACTTCTTCTGAGAACTCTCAAGGAACCTGACGTTCCTCTTGTTTAGTCAGTTAGAATTTCCTTTGATTAGAACTTATCAGTAACCTTCCTGATACGACTTCGAGGTTATGAAAAGTAACTAGATAAATAGATAGGAGTACACTTACGTTACCATAATAAATAACTTTGAAATATCATTTAGAACTTTAGTACACAACTTTGCAGAGTTTGAAACATGTAGAGAAAGTTTTAACACAGTTACAGGAAAAAACGATTAGGATAAAAGAGAGTGTAAGATTCTAAATAAAAGAGGGTAAATAACCGGTTTAAAAGGACGAAGTAAACGTGTAGATCAATAAAAACCCCCAACGTATGACTTAGATGACTAAGATTGTAACAAATCATAGATCAAAAACAAGAGTCAATTACAACAATAAAGTCATCTCTCAATTCAATGAAATCTTAGTCCAACCAGGAACACTTCAAACAAAAATTCAAAACAATACTACTCAGATCTCAACAGTACTGATACCTTGATCAAATTGGGGCATTTCAAAAAGGAACACGTAGAAAATGACCTTCAAGACTTACAAATGGTTTGAGAGGGGTAAGACCGACCACCTTATAGTTGATAGTCGGTTTCACCTGTCTCGAACCTCTCGTACGGTTCGAAAGTCATTTCCTGGCTGTTTCTCCAATTTGATTAGGGTATAAGTACTTTTGAGACCACGTTTCTTAGACGGATGTCACGTCCTCTGGGACCAAGATGGGGACCCAGTCCTTCTAGAGGACCTCCTCCTTTACCGTTCGGTGAGGTCATAAGATCGGACTTTTTAAGGTACCTCTCTCCTCAGACCGTCCGACGTCAGGTATCCGAGTGTTTCTCAGTCCGTGTTGACTCACTGACTCGTCCGTACGTGGAGTCGACAGAGTGTCGTCACATAACGAAGACTCCTAACGAGTCGAATACGCAAGAGATCATCAAAGAACGTATCGGACCACATAGGAAACCATAAACCGTTTTCATCGGTTTGCCTCGAACCCACAAACTGTTTTCAATTTCTATCGGTACACGTACAAAGGTGTCGAAAAAGAGACATATCCAAGACCACACACATACACACACATAAAATAAAAATTAACCTCCTAGTAACGAAATGTCATAACGCAACCAAAGACGGTATGTTGAGTTTAGTCAGTATTCACGTACATACGTACGTACGTTTCAGTGAAGTCAGTACATGTTAAGAAACACTGGTTGTCCAAGGAGATAGGCACCCTAAGAGGTCCGTTCTTATGACTTGACTCAACAATGGGAGGAGGTCCCCTAGAAGGACTGGGTCCCTAGCTTGGACACAGAAGACGTAATGTCCGACTCACCTTAGAAATGAAGACTCGGTGACCCCTTCAGATGCATATACATACATATACATGTATAGGGGAGGGAGAATTTAGAGGGAGGATGGAGTGGGGATAGGGTGAAAAGATCCAACAGTGTCTCGAGGACCCACATATAAAAAATAAGAAAATCTATGATTGGGTGTTTACGGTAGACAGTGTTGTGAAATAACTTCCCATTAACGAAATGTTACAACATAGTCAAAGACGATATGTTGTAACAATTAGCCGATATTCATGTGTAAATAGAGGAGAAAGAACTTAAGGGAGGATGGGTGGGGTTTACTGGAGAGATCTAGTAATGTCTCGTACCTTGACTCGAGGGGCACGATACGTCGTCGATCGACAAATAAAATGTTTCCTCGGACCACCCGACGGCAGATACCCCAGTGTGTCTCAGCCTGTGCTGACTTCGATGAATCGTCGTCGTCGTCATATATATATATATATATATATATATATATATATATATATACAGTTACGATGANTATATATATATATATATGTACAGTTACGATGAGAGAGTCAAGCAGGGTGGAAGAGGAAGGGGGTGACGTAGGTGTTCAGACGAGAGATATAGACACAGAGATAAGGTCGGGGTGTTTATCCGAGTAGTTATGGTAAAAAGATCTAATGTATATATATACATGAATTATATATCACTTTCACTTTCACTTTAGCAAGTCACCACAGGCTTAGAAACGCTAGGGTACCCGACATCGGATGGTCAGAAGAGTCAGATACCTTAAAAGGTCCGTTCTTATGAACTCACCCAACGGTAAAGGAAGAGGTCCCCTAGAAGGGATGGGTCCCTAGCTTGGCACCAGAGGACGTAACGTCCGTCTGGGAAATGGCAGACTAGGTTGTCTCTTTGGGATTATATATCATAAATATAATTATATACATATAAATATATATTATAAATTGTAAAAATTCGAGACTAGAAACGGAGGAGGTGAGTCACACTATTGGTACGAAACAAACTCAAACGGGGAGTCCAGAAGTCCAGGTCCTCAAAGGAGGTTCGTCTTACAGTCCGAAAAAAAGAAGAAGAGTTCTTAATTTTAAGAAGTGAGAGACACTAAGACACACCTTTACAAACAAATAAACAACAAAACAAAACAAATAAAAGATGGACAGACGTCATCCTCCTGTTTATATCGTGATCAATGGAGTAGTATCAGTCACCTCGTTGAAGAGGTTAAATAAAAGTTCTGAACGTATTGTGACGGTTTCAGATTTTCGTCTCATGTGTTTATTTTGTCTCGAGTCAAAATAAATTCATATCCTTACGTTACGAGAATTTGTTTAATCACAGTTAGGGTCGTAATTTTTTATGAAGGGATCGGGATTATAGTAACAAAGTCCCTAAGATATTACTAACTTACAATATTTTAGAATCGTAGTGTATACATCCAATTTCTTCTTTTTAGGAAAGTCAATAGTATCATTCAGGGTTGTTTAGAAGTCATACCTCAATGATTTTTAATTTCGTATGTGAATTGTATTATTTCGTATAGGTAAAGTTCAGTCTTCAATCAGGATATTTTATCTTAATTCACACTTTACTAAAAGTTATTTATATGTTCCTCATCTTTTCATGACTACAGTAGTGATTACAAGTCACATACATACATACACTTTCAACGAGTCGGTACAAACTCAGAAACGTTGGGATACGTGACATCGGGCGATCCGTTGGGACAGGTACCCTAAAAGGTCCGTTCTTATGACCTCACCCAACGGTAAAGGAAGAGGTTCCCTAGAGTGGTTTGGTCCCTAACTTGGGTCCAGTGGTGTAACGTCCGTCTGAGAAATGGTATACTCGGTGGTCCCTAGGGAACGTGATTAAACTCGTGAAACCATATATATCACCATCTTTATTCGTTTCTTTGAGAATGTTTTATGATGTTCATAAAAAAAACAACAACAACAATTTAGTAAGTATACCATCACTACTAACAGTCACTTTCGATCATTACAGAATATAAATTTTAAGTTCCATACAGATCCCTGATTATTTAAACCTAAAAGGTGATTTACCGTAAAGTAGTTATTAGTTATGGTATTTATATTACAGGATACATAAAGGGTTGAATGAACAGACAAGAAAGGAAAGTGGATAATTAATAAACGGTAGAGGGTAAGTCATAGTTCTCTTTTTTTTTAAGAAAACAGTCTTGATATTCGTCCCATGATTATTTTAGAGACTTTCATATTCCCTTTCAACGTGAATTAATACCTTAACGTACAGTTCGAAATTCTTTATTGGTATATCAAACGGTACGCATGTTTTTCAGACTGTACTGACTTCGTTGGAGTGTCCGTGACATGTACACGAACACTTGGACACTCACGAACGGGCGGACACACACGAACGAGTCAACACAGACTGAGAAACGTTGGGGTACCTGACATGGGACTGTCAGAGGAGACAGGTAGTCTAAAAGGACCGATCTTATGACCGAACCCAACGGAAAAGAAGGAAGTCCCCTAGAGGGGTTAGACGCCTAGCTTGGACCCAGAAAACTCAGGGGATGAAACCGTCCGTCTAAGAAATGGTGATCACGGTGGACCAATACTCATCTTAACCATTCAAAAAGGAGTATAATCTTACGACCCTTTTTTTCCGGGGTTCTAATTGTACATTGCGTTCTGAAGTCCGTTAAGTTATTCCGTTCTTTTTCTTCGTTCAAAACAACAATATTTATTATTGGTAACAGAAATCCAAGAAACAGTTTCTTTTAACGTATTCTACCTTTTTACATTCCTTCTTCCTTCCTTTCTTTCTCTCTCTGATTCTGCACTCAATACTCAAATACTCCATTAGATAAATTTGTTTTCGTCACTTGTATAGAATTCATTATACCATTCGTACTGTTTGCATATTTGGATCGTCCTTTGTCCGTAACGTACATATTACCTTTTCCATTATAAAGTAATTCTTTCTACTTTCATATTTATCGTACTTCATACATCATAAATATTTTCAACAGATCAAATTTCGACAGTTTAGAAAGTTTTAATTATATACAAAATTTCAAAATTACTTTTACGATACCCTTGAAACAATGTTAAATTATTTATCTAAATTTCGTTGGACCTTACTACTGTTTCCTATCTTATACCTGTTTTTGTAAAACTTTATTAATAATTAATCTATGTTGACAGGAATCATCTATCGTGTTATATAAAAAATTTTTGTCGTTTATTTTTAGTCACCATGATCTTCTCTGTTTCGATATTTTTCTTGTTTTCTCTTTTCTAATATATGAGTCGTATTATACAATCTTGTCTACCCCTTAATAGAATTTTACTCCAGTAACGCTGTACGATGTATAGTCTTATTTAAAACCTATTTATTACATTACATCTTTCGATTCAGTATTTCAATGATCTTACTTTGATATCTCATACAAACATATTAAAACGATAGTATTGGTATTTCCATGTGGAAGTCTTTTATGTCGTGATCCAAACTGTTACACTTTTTAGTTTTTACCAATATACAGTCCTTCGTGGTAATTGACGAAATTTTACGTTTACTTTCTTATCTATCCTGTAAACATTGTAAACGACGTTGAATTAAAAGTACGTATTCGTCATAACGGTTAGTTATTCTTAAGTTTATAAGTTTACTAGTTATCTGTGTCGTTTAGTATTCAATTTTACATAAACCCATTACTAGTATTGTTTTAAAAGTTACAGTAGTCAGTAATTTTATAAGTCTTTCGTATTACTAAGTCACGGACCCTAAGTTTATACTCGTCAGTATTCAAACTCAAGGTTCAAACTGTAAATGATCTCTACAGTGGGTTAACTTAATTTTTACATAGAGAAACTTGAAGTCAAAGGAGTTTACAAAATATTTCGAATTTACTACATTGAGTACGATCTCAGTTATTTGATGAAATGTATAACGTATAAAAATGAAACATAAATAGAACATAATTATATAAGTTAATATATAAATAATAATAAATTTTGTTACTCCATAGAAGTAAACAGTTTGACCATTTATAAAATGACATAACTATTACGTAATGTAATAATATATTTAAAGGTCCACCAACATCCGTACCCTTAAGTCATAAGAGTATATCACTCTTCCTAAAAGTAAAGATGTGTAAGGAGAATACTTTAGTATTTAATACATGTGTTTTTAAAATCGATACTCTTTTATTTTTCGTAATAACAAAAGAATGTCAACAACGACAACAAGTCTGTGAGTCAGTACAGACTTAGAAACGCTGAGGTCTCTGACGTCGTACGGTCCGAAGGGACAGGAAGTGGTAGAGGTCCTCTAACGAGTTTGAGTATAGGTAACTCGTTCACTACGGTAGGTTGGTAGAGCAGGAGACAACAGGGGAAGACGAGGATGGAAGTTAGAAAGGGTCGTAGTCCCAGAAAAGATTACTCAGTCGAGAAGAGTAGTCCAACGGTTTTATAACCTCGAAGTCGAAGACGTAGTCAGAAAGGTTACTTATAAGTGTTAAGTAAAGAAAATCCCAACTGACCAACCTAGAGGAACGTCCGGTTCCCTGAGAGTTCTCAGAAGAGGTTATGGTGTCAAGTTTTCGTAGTTAAGAAGTCACGAGTTGGAAGAAATACCAGGTTTAGAGTGTAGGTATGGACTGATGACCTTTTTGGTATCGAAACTCCTATATACGTGGAAACAACTATTTCATTACAGAGACGAAGAAAAATTGTACGACAGATCCAAACAGTATTGAAAAGAGGGTTCCTCGTTCGAAAATTAAAATACTAATGTCAGTGGTTAGTGACGTCACTAAAACCTCTGGTTCTTTTATTTCAGAGAGTGACAAAGGGGTAAATAAACGGTACTTCACTACCCTGGCTTACGGTACTAGAATTAAAAAACTTACAACTCAAAATTCGGTCGAAAAAGTGAGAGGAGAAAGTAAAAGTAGTTCTCCCGAGAAATCAAGGAGGAGTGAGAGACGGTATTCCCATCACAGTAAACGTATAGACTCCAGTAATTACAAAGAGGGTCGTTTGTTTGAACAAAGGTCGAACACGAAGTAGGTAGGACCGTAAAACGTACTACATGAGACGTATAATCAATTTATTCGTCCTACTGTTATATGCTGGAACTACAAGAAAGGGTTAAACCTTGGTCAAGTAACAAGTACAGACCAAGATGGACAACGAAGAACTAGACGTATGTGTAAAGAGTCCTCCGTCCATTTCACCAGACCATAAAGGTAGAGAACTTCTTAAAAGGTGTGAAACAATACTAGGTGTGTCACTTTCCGAAACCGTATCTGTTATTTCCTCTTTATCTACAAAAAGACCCTAAGAGATCTAAAAAGATACTAGGTCACCTACAATCGTCAAACTGGAGACCAAGGAGACGGAAAAGATTTAAGTCGAACTTGTAGACCTTCAAGAGTCAGGTACATGGTAATTTCGGATAGGCCTCTTAAAACTCGTAATGGAACCATCGTACACTCTAATCACGTTAACACGTCATCAAATTTATAAGAAGCCGTAACAGAAAGAAACCCTAACCTTAATTTTGACTGGAAAAGGTCAGGACACCGGTGACGACTTAAAAGGTTTAAACGAACGTAAAACTCACGTCGTGACAGAAATATCACAATAAACGATTTACACTGAAGTACTGCATGATTCACACACTACAATTTGTCCAATCAATGGAAAGATTCGGTACTCAAGAATTAAAAGTCTCATCCCCTATTGTTAATACGAAAAACTTATCTTTATTAAATCAATAATCAAAATAAAAATTCACCAATTATTTGTAATCAAGAATAAAGAGAAAAGTTATTATTAATAAAAGTAAAAATAATAAACACTCAGAGGGTTTATCAAAACCGAAGAACTTTATTGAATTCCCTAAAGGTTGAACAACCTCCCGAGGGGTCCATCACGATCACCATTTCTTGGGTGAACGGTTACGTCCTCTCCATTCTCTACACCAAACTAGGGACCCAACCCTTTTAGGGGACCTCCTCCCGTCCCGTTGGGTGAGGTCCTTAGAAAGGACCTCTTAGGGGTACCTGTCTTTCGGACCCCCCGATGTCATGTATTCCAACGTTTATAAGTCTGTGATTACTTCGGTGAATCTTACGTGTACGTACGGACGTTAATCAACCTAGTATTAGATAATGATTTGTTTTACTACTTCTTCTTAAAAGTTTCTTGAGAGTACTTTAGGTCTCTCCTACAAGTCCATCGGTACCACCCCTCTCCATTCGTCGTGGATACAGTTCCTTGTACTGAAAGGGGAAGGAGCGAAGGAGGTCTTGTCCAGACATAGATGAGACCATGGATAATCTCAGGAGGAAGTCTAAACAAACATGTTTCTTAAGATGGTCATTTTATATTTTCGATGAATAAATCTTATATTCAACTCTGTCTTTTTACATGTACTGTATAATAATTCAAAATTTCTAGTCTAACAGTTTGTACTATCTCCTTTATTTATGATACTGACAAGTTGACCCCCAACAATAACAAAAGAAGAAACCCTCGTGGTGTCTTAAAGACTACCCATAAAATAATATACTTATTCCGGATACTTTTAGTAATATTTCTTCATTTCTTTATCAGAAATCTTTTATAGTTCTTTGTTTAAAGTACAAAGAAAATGTCAATGTACCCTATTAATGAGTTTTAGTGTTAGTCTGATCATTTCTAGAAATTAGAAAAACATAATTTGTTACTACCTATTGCCGTTTCTTCTTTCGAATATAAAAGACTCTATTTGTCGTTATGTATGACCTTATTTTTATAAAATCACAATGTTTACAATAAAGAATATAAGACTCCGTTTGAAATATTAGTAAGACTCAAAACCTAAGGAGCCGACACTTTACATTAATTTACTGACTAAATACCTCAAACCTCTAACTTCTAATACATCGTTTTACCGGTTCAAGTAGTATTATCCGTGTTTTCTCTCTGATCAAAAATGAAATGTGCAATAGATAGAATTCTTTATCTTTGAAATTATTATGAGTTTAGAGTTTTAAATTAACAGAAATTTTCATTCCTGTTACTGATGAAATACTCCATAAACCGAAAGTCAAATAACATTCGACGTATGTCCTTGAGTCATATAGTACTACAATGTCAAAGTTTTGTCGAGACAGTTTAATGTTTTATAACCATCTTTCTTAGAGTTCTCATGACTAACAACGAAAAGTACTTAAAAGAGAAAGACGAACTGAATGGAAAAGTACCTATCGACGGATATTGATGACTTTCTACCGACACCAATCGAATCTAAACAAGAACAATTATAAAATAATCAACGATAAAAACCAAAATCATTCTGAAGATTGAGAAAATAAAAGTCCGAACTTTGAACTTTACGAATCCCTTTGATAAACAACATGTGTTATCTAAACATTTCAGTTCACAACCCCGAGTTCGAAGGTACACCGGTGGTCGGAACACGTTTCATACAACCGTCTTAGGATGTGTGGACAAACCGAGTGAACGCAAGAGAGAGTGATAAAAGAGAGAGAACGAGAACAACCGGTAGGGTTGACTTACCACTGTAAATGAAAAATTGAAAATAATCTGTCTTTTATTTGGAATGGATTTGTTTTCGAAGAAGATACTAAAACTTTACACCGAATTTCTCTTGAGTGTAACCGTGTCATCAAGGTTTGTGTAAAGTGGTTCTAAATTTTAAATAAATTTTTAACATATAGTATTTAATATAGACTCTACAGAGTTAAAGATTTCACACTTTATCAGATCATATATATACTAGGTGACACTTTTGTCGGATGTTTAATGGAGCGTAACTTTTCCACGGTCACTGATCCAATTTCAAAAGAGTACACCGATATAAAATAGGGATGTAGAAGTACTAAAACTTGGGGACAAAATATCTAGTATTTTGACTCTAAGTTCTGTGTATTGGTATCAATGTGTCGACCACTTGTTGTTTCGATATAAACTCAGTTATGAAATAATGTCTACATTTTGTTTAAACTTATAACTAGAAAAAGTTTCATATTCTATAAACTTTCACTTCTAGTAGTTTAATTACTTTCTGGGTTAGAAACTGAAGTTTAAACTCTTTACTGTACAAAGAGTAAGAGGAATCAACAAGTTGAAGACTACTGTCTTTATATACAATTACTACTACAAACACGTTGACAAGTTGTTTCTCTATATAAAACCTTCAAGTGAAGTTACTGTCCTCATTTTCTCAGTGATAAAGATTTTCTTATCTCTTTCCCAAAATTTTATCTTTGAGCTCAAAAGTAAAAATATTGTCCCTTTGTCTCACTAAGCAAAGTAGGGGATAGACATAGAGAACGACGTGTCCTACAGTTGTAAGGTTCTGGACCATGTCCTCCCTCGCCGTTGACTGATAGTAGGACCTAAGTGTCTCCATAGGCCTCACCCACTCAAGTTATTACTAAACGTTTCAATATAACATAAATAGTAAAGTAAAAAATAGTTTTTATAGGGTTCAGAGTATAAATCCGTCCCATTAAGTCTCACGATTTCTCAATTGGTTTACTCTACCCTCTGTCAATACAAACATTCTCTCTTGTCTCTTTCTATCAGATAAAATCGAGATGTTGACCGTAAAACATAGGACATTTCGTCTTATACTAATCAATGGTCTTTTAAATCACCCACAACGTTCGTAACGATTTTAATGTAAAATTCTTTTTAGGAAACTAGAGAACTTTCGTCACTAGACATATTTTTATTTCACTAAACCCATAATATATACGTTTTAAGTGGAGACTCCTTCTTTTCTTATTCTGTTAATCAAATAAAGTTATAAAACCGAACGTCACTTCACTTAAACAAGACCCATTTTCTCTTGTACTAGTTGATATTATAAATGTCAAAATTATCGAATATATTAAGACAAATTAATAATTATCATATTAGCTGGGGACTCCTGTCTCAAACATCGAGAACTTGACCCATTCGTTTATTTTTGAGAACCTTTACGTAAATGTAAATAGTCGTTATATAAATGTGGATTCTACCACCAACTCTGAATCGGAGGATCTTTTGAAGGTTTACATTAGACTTTGGTCGGGGTATGAACCTCCTTTCCCTCTGGTTTCTTCCGCTATCTGGTGAGATCCAACCGTCCGAATTATTCGTTTCCTTAAATCAATATTCGAACAGAACCCATTTACATTCTATTTAAAGGTATAGGTATATAGTTTTAGAATTTCAAGACTCTTGGAAATTGACCCGAGTCAGTATATATAGTAGGTCTACTAGTGTGGGTACTAATAGAGTTCCGACATAGGAACCCCGTCGAAGGTCCTCATCCCTCTCGTTCATCTTTCGTGTAAGATTCCCGTGATTACTCAAATTCCTAGAAGGTCAACGGACCCAAGTCTAACTCCTAGTTTAGTCTCAGTTTACAGAACGACTGGAGAGGGTTTTTGATGTGTCGTTGTTTAGAATAAAATTTCAAATAACACAACTAAGTAAAAGAAACCTCATACTAAAAACGTCACGTTTTTGTTCTTGTCTCTAATCTCTTAGACAAATTAAAACAGTTCAGTGTATCCGGTTATTTTATTGAGTGAGTCAGATTCTAATTCGTCTATAACCGTACTCAATATTTCAAACTAAAGTAACAAACTAGTTTAATTAAACCTTTAGTGATGGGGGTAAGAAAAAATATTGACAGTGAGATGTAAATACAGACATGTAATAAAGGATCTCGTACCCATTAAATTCATCCCCCCCTTTCCCTCCCTCTCTTCATACAACTGATACAATCACACGTTTAAACTTTTTAGAAATTTAGTTTAACAAATGAATTTCAATACAAAGAAACCTCGTTACCTCTCTCTTATCTGGGGTAAAATATAGTGACCTAACTAATAAGTGATTATTTAAAATCAAAGTATATCACACCTTTTTAGAAAGGTGAGACTGAAATGTTTACGGAAACTCAAGCGTGCACGGTATTCCAAATGATCTCTGTATCAAAGATATTCGGTGACATCCGACTTTCCGGATGTTGACTCCTTCCCACTCTTCGTTTAAAATTCTATTACTCCATTTGGAATTTTCCGACATATCTCCCTTCGTCCCACATTTTACCACCAGGACTTCTTCGTAGTTGTTAATTTGAGTAGATCTCCAACTTTAGAAATCATGTTGTATGACTAAATAACGAGTCTAGGTGGGAAACACTGTGGAGGGAACGGTAACTACGTGAAAGGTGGTTTGAAATTTTCTTTTAGAACGAAAATTCTTCGGTAAACTCTTTGAGGGGACTACCAGGTCACCAGTTTTTAGATAGAACTTTACGTTCCTACACCCAACCTACCGACTAAACCCTTGATTCCAGGGTGTACACCACCTCGTTACATAGGTCGCGTAGTGTTAGTAACACCGTCGTGTGTTGCTTCTGGAATGTACGACGACGACTCCGTCGGTTTATTTATGTATCTATCTATCTATCCGTTTGTCTTTTTGATGAACGATTTCCTGAATTACATGTGGAATTTAAGTCGTTATACAATCGTTGTATCAAATATTTATACTAGGTAAGTAAAGGAAAATGTACAGTAAAATAATTCTGTTTTTCTTTTTTTTTCTTACTTTGTCGATTTGATTTCACCCAATGTGTTCATTGAATGGAAAATACCTGAGGTTCTAATTTAAACAAGAATAGTAGACTTTTCCAGGTAAATCAGTTCCGATACCAAATGTCATCAGTACATACCTACACTCTCAACCTGATATTTCTTTGGACTCGTGGCTTCTTAACTACGAAAACTTGACACAACAACCTCTTCTGAGAAGTCTCAAGGAACCTGACGTTGCGCTAGGTTGGTGAGGTAGGATTTCCTCTAGTCAGGACCCACAAGTAACCTTCCTGACTACAACTTCGACTTTGAGGTTATGAAACCGGTGGACTACGTTTCTCGACTGAGTAAACTTTTCTGAGACTACGACCCTTTCTAACTCTCGTCCTCCTCCTCCTCTGCTGTCTTCTACTCTACCAACCTACCGTAGTAACTGTGTTACCTGTACCCAAACCCACCTGAGGTCCTCAACCATTACCTGTCCCTCCGGACCGTATGACGCCAAGTACCCCAGCGTTTCTCAGTCTGTACTGACTCACTGACTTGACTTGACTTGACTAGGAGATTTTCAAGTGATACTAAGTCTGTTATTTACGAAGTAAAAACACAAAAGTAACTATAACTGTTTAGAATGATTTTAAAACGAAAACCAACGAAAACAAAATTTACACCTTAATTTGTTTTTTGTGTCACCATAACATAAAGGAAAAGTTTAATAATTCAGTCTTCAAGTAAAGTAACTTTGTTTTTAGGAGGTTTTTAGTACTTAATTTGTTCAGACCCTCTATTACTCTACCTAACATCGGTGGTAAAAGGTTACGATGAAATTTTCAACAACGAGTGTCCTTAATGGACTATATTTTTTATTCTTAAATGAGAAGGAAATTGAAATGGGTTAAAGACAAGAAAATGGAACGAGGATGTACGAAATAAAGTGTATGTATAATAATACATCGGAGTCTTGAACTCTTAAAGATAGTAAAAACCATTTCGTAATGTAGATTAAAACAGATCTTTGACACTTCTTATATGTTATCGTCTAAAGGTAAAAACTGTTGTTATAATCTTAGTGTCGGTATACTGTCTCAAACTCATCTTTGATTGATGAAACATCTTCGTCCAACGTCTTCTACTTTCCTAGGGATTGAACAATTTCAAACTATATCGTACCCTATCAACGTATGTAATATCATACCCTGTACTACATATATTTTTTACGAAACCTTTTTTACGAACACAAAAATACAAATGAGTTCATTAGACAGGGTATTAGATATCATCACGACACTTCCCTGTTAAAAAATCGGTTAATCCTTTGATTTAAGGTTACCCTAATTCAGTATTTTTTTCATTTTGTCCTATAAGAGGAGATGTAATTAAAATTAACCTTTGGGGTACAACATTATAAATATGTAGAACTAGTTATTTAGTACAAAACTCTAAATATCTCTGATAGTAAACAAAATAGTAAGTAACTTTATATATTTTATATAAAATGGTAACTTGTATATATCCGAAATATTACATAACTTTTCTCCCACTTTACTACTTTTATATCGTATTTATCTTAATATAGTACATCTTGGAGTGGTCAAATAAAGAACACAACTGTAAAGGTCTCCAAACTTTCGTTTTAGTTACTTCTATATAGTACTGTTTTAACAGGGTCACGTACAGTGTACTATTAGATCGTTGGAAATAACATATAAAACAACTAATTAATCGTTTATCAAGGTTAAGTCGTCGTTCAGAATACGAAGTAAAGAGAAGGGGTTTGGTTGAAAAAGATGTCTATAAATTCTATATAAATCAAATGAAACTTAACACATTGACGATCCTTTACTGGATTTATCTATAAAGGACACCTTTTGTCATTTCGAGAATAAAATTAAACCTAGATTGAATCCGATATTTATTGTAAACTTAGACCTCTTTAGAATTTACTGAATCGTAAAATATGTATTTAAAACGGTATTATTCTCATTCTATTACTCCTTCACGGTTTCTCACCTATATATGCTTCCTTAATGATATGTATAATAAGGATCTCTAAATGAACAATCAAAATGTTTATAATAACTTAAAAATTTTAAATAAAGACTTGTAAATATATCAGTTTTATATATATTAGTATAGTGTCTAACACATGTAACAGTTTAATACTAGTACAAGACGACGAAATAACGTAAAGATCTGAAATGTAAACGTAACCGGGGTTCATTTCCTGTTTAATGGAGTACCGTTCGACACATTTATTTCGAAAACGTCGTTAAATGTATTCCTACTCATCTCCCCTTTAATTCAGTAGTTTATCGTGTATCAGAAATTTGAGACGTTTTGAGTTATCTGGACAAGACATCCAAAGTATGGTATTAGTAAAGTTATCGTCTACACAACAATGTAAATTAAAATATGTTCATTAATACTACTATATACTATTTCCTAAAGTGTGACGTTTTAACAATAACATAAAATAACTTATGTTAAGTTAAGTGGCATAGAAGTTTGTGAAGGGACTATCAATTTTGATAACAAAAAAATTACCGGTTTTTGACCGTCACTATTTTAATATGAGTCTAATATCCAGTTGTACGAGTTTTACCCTACTCTTTCACTTTTTGGTGGTAAAGTATTAAATTTCAAGTAAGCATAAACAAGAAATTTTTTTTTTAGGTTTTTACATATGTTTCAATTACGACAATTGAACTTTAAATAACCAAATCACCCTTCAAAATCATAAATTAAACTTTAACACCAAAGTGTCTCAAAGTCTCGATCTTCACTTTATTCAAAATAAACATGTATAAATTCATTATTATATTTTGAATTGTTGTGAACCTTCATTTCTCAGGAACCGAAACACGCACGTACACACACACAAATTGATTTTCCCGACTCAATTATTTCCATTTTCTCTTTTCTCTCTCAAGATTAATAAAACGGAAAGTTATATCTGGTTATAAACGATCAAAACAATGAACAAACGAAATTAAAAGTATTAGTTATCGTTATTTTCGGTTATATATAAAAATTGTATTCACGTATAAGTAAAGTTCCGAAGGGACCACCGAGTCTACCATTTCTTAGGTGGACATTAAGTCCTCTGGGGCTAAGTTAGGGACCCAGTCCTTCTAGGAACTTCTTCCCTTACAGATGGGTCAGGTCATAAACCACCAGTCTCCTCTGACATTCCGTCGTCAGGGACGAGTAAAGTGTCTATTGTCTCTTTTCGTCTCCTCTGTTATAAAAGAAGAGAGACGTTTTTAAATTCCCTTGGGTCATCCATCCTGTCTTCCATAGTCATGTTCACCATCTTCGTTCAGTTCACTGAATTGTAATAACCTTAATTTTCGTCTCTATATACGGGACGAACATAATCTTTGAACAAGGATTTTTACTTTAGTCACCTTTTGATAGTACACAAGGGACTGGTATGTATGATAGACTTAACGATATTGTCGGACGAAATTGACCTTTTCTCGTCTCGAGAAATTCTGTCCTGAAACTGTTCTATAAAACATTAAGTGAAACTTATCTCGTACGGGTCAGAGTCATCGGGTATCTGTATAGAGGTCGTATTCGTAGTTCTGTTAAGAAGGAAAGGGTACTGAAAGTAAGGGAATCGATCAACAAGTGATGGTAACGTCGTTTATAGTGTGTTAAAGTTTCTCGGTTTTAATAAAAGATTATGTCTTTACCATCTGACCTCTTACAAAAAGACTTGGGACAGGGAGTTTAAGACATAGACAACAAGTCAAGTTAGTGAGTCAATACAGACTGAGAAACGCTGAGGTACCTGACGTCGTGCGGTCCGAAGGGACAGATAGTGGTTGAGGGTCTCGAATGAGTTTGAGTACAGGTAGCTCAGTCACTACGGTAGGTTGGTAGAGAAGGAGACAGTAGGGGAAGAGGAGAACACAAGTTAGAAAGGGTCGTAGTCCCAGAAAAGATTACTCAGTCAAGAAGTGTAGTCCACTGGTTTCATAACTTCGAAGTCGAAGTCGTAGTTAGGAAGGTTACTTATAAGTCCTGACTAAAAGAAATCCTACCTGACCAACCTAGAGGAACGTCAGGTTCCCTGAGAGTTCTCAGAAGAGGTTGTGGTGTCAAGTTTTCGTGGTTTTGGAGTCCCGTGTCGAAATAAATATCAGGTGGAGAATATAGGTGTGTATGACCTTTTTGGTATCGACACTGATCTACCTGGAAACAGCAGTTTCATTACAGAGACGAAAAGTTATACGACAGATTCAACCAGTAAGTTTACTCATATAGAAAAGGAATGGGGAAACGAAAAACGAAGGAAAGAAAGTTGTCGATAAACATCCGGGAGGAGTCTGTCGGTAAAACGAAAAAACGTAAAGAAAAAGAACCCCTACCAGAACTAAGGATAGATGACATGTTACAGTGTTTGGAGGTAGGTATCAAGTAGTCCGTGTTACAGATAGTCTAGATCAGGGAATTTAGATAAAGAGTGAAGGTGACACATTAGTATTCCCTAAACTATATCCAGTATGGACTTACCATATCACCAAATGAGGTAAAAGAAGTTAAAGTCAGACTTAAACAGTTATTCCTCAAGTACTAGACTCGGTGTCAGTCGAGGATCAGAACAAAAAGGACTGACATGTCTTGAAGAGGTAGAACCCGACGTTTTTTATATTAGTTAGACTGAAGCCATAACCGATAGACCACTACAGGTACACATCTCAGAAGAGAACACAACAACCTTCTCCTACAAATGATACTGGTCACACAAGAGAACTATCTTGAAATAATCGGAAACGGGACGAAGTAAGACATGAGGTTCCGGTTTAAACGGACAATGAGGACCACAAAGAACTGAAGGATGAAAACGTAAGGACAGGGGATATTACTTTTCCTATAGAAAAATCCACAATCAAGATCTTCCAGAACATCCAGAAGTATCTTGACAAGTTGAAGTCGAAGAAGTCGTAGTGACCAACCCCGTATCTGAACCTAATGACACTATAAATTACCAAACGGAATCTTTACTTGTCTCTAGTAAGACAGTAAAAACTCTAACGTAGGTTCATGACGTAAAGTCTGACAAAACAACTGATACTACCAATGAGGTAAAGAAGATTCCCTAAGAACGGGTGTCATCACCTATATTACCAAAAGTAAGGTTAGGGTTTCTTTTCGTTACGGTTTCTTACGAATTTGATGGTGTGTTAAGTGAGTAGAGTGTTCGATCATTTTATTACGAGTTTTAAGAGGTTCGTTCCTAAGTCGTTATTCACTTGACACTTGAAGGTCTACAAGTTCGACTAAAATCTTTTCCGTCTCCTTGGTCTCTAGTTTAACGGTTGTAGGCGACCTAGTAACTTTTTTGTTCTCTCAAGGTCTTTTTGTAGATAAAGACGAAATAACTGATACAGTTTCGGAAACTGAAACACCTAGTGATATTTAACACCTCTTAAGACTTTCTCTACCCTTATGGTCTGGTGGACTGGACGGAAAACTTTTTGGATACACATCCAACCCTTCGTTGTCAATCTTGACCTGTACCTTGACCAAGGTTTATCCTTTTCCTCATGCAGTTCCGACATATAACAGTGGGACGAATAAATTGAATATACGTCTCTCATGTAGTACTCTTTACGACCCGACCTTCTTAGTGTTCGACCTTAGTTCTAACGACTCTCTTTATAGTTATTGGAGTGTATACGTCTACCGTGGTGGGAATATAGTCTTTCACTTCTTCTTGATTTCTCGGAGAACTACTTTCACGTTCTCCTCTCACTTTTTCAACCGAATTTGGAGTTGTAAGTCTTTTGATTCTAGTACCGTAGACCGGGGTTGTGAAGTATAATTTATCTACCCCTTTGTTACCTTTGTCACCGACTAAAATAAAACCCCCGAGGTTTTAGTGACGTCTACCTCTAACGTCGGTACTTTAATATTCTGTGAATGACGAACCATCCTTTCAATACAGGTTTGATCTTTCGGATAATTTTTCGTCTGTAATGATACGTTTGTTTCCAGGTAGATCAGTCCAATACCAAAAAGGTCACCAGTACATACCTACACTCTCAACCTGAAATTTCTTTCGAATCACGGTTTCTTAACTACTAAAACTTTACGCTACAACCTCTTCTGAGAACTCTAAGTGAACCCGACGTTCCTCTAGGTTGGTCAGGTAGAATTTCCTCTAGTCAGGATCAGGATCCACAAGTAACCTTCCTGACTACGACTTCGACTTTGAGGTTGAAACCGGTGCACTACGCTTCTTAACTGAGTAAACTTTTCTGGGACTATGACCCTTCCTAACTTCCGTTCTCCTCTTCCCCTGTCGTCTCCTACTCTACCAATCTACCGTAGTGACTGAGCTACCTGTACCCAAACCCATCTGAAGCCCTCAACTTCTACCTGTCCCTCCCAACCGTAAGACGCCAAGTACCCCCAGCGTTTCTCAGCCTGTGTTGACTCGCTGACTTGATTTGACTTGATCCGACCAGTAACGAAAAGAAGATTCCTCGTTCACAGAAAATAAAAGTACCGACGTCAGTGGTAGACGTCACAAACTTCGAGTTTTTTTATTTCATAGAGTGACAAAGGTAACAAAGGTATAACTACCTTACGTACACACATTCTGAGACAAAATAAATTGAAAAGACACAAAGTAAAACACGGACTATGTGTGTGTGTGTATGTGTGTGTACCCAGGACATTACTAAAAATACTATGATTACTGTCTCGAACACTGTTGTTCGAGAATATTAAATGATGTTCTTTTTCTATCATGTTTATATTTTGCAAAGTCAAGTCAAGTCAAGTCAGTTAGTCAGTACAGGTTGAGACGCTGGGGTACTTAGCGTCGTGCGGTCCGGAGGGACAGGTAGTGGTTGAGGACCTCAAGTAAGTTCGAGTACAGGTGGTTCAGCCACTACAGTAGGTCGGTAGAGTAGGAGACAACAGGGGAAGAGGGGGACGGGGGTTAGGGAGGGTCGTAGTCTCAGAAAAGGTTACTCAGTTGTGAAGCGTACTCCACCAGTTTCATAACCTCGAAGTCGAAATCGTAGTCAGGAAGGTTACTTATGGGTCCTGACTAGAGGGAATCTTACCTGATCGACCTAGAGGAACGTCAGGTTCCCTGAGAGTTCTCAGAAGAGGTTGTGGTGTTAAGTTTTCGTAGTTAAGAAGCCGCGAGTCGAAAGAAGTGTCAGATTGAGAGTACAGGTATGTACTGGAGACCTTTTTGGTATCGGAGCTCATCTACGTGTAAACAACTGTTTCATTACAGAGACGAAAAATTATACGAGAGATCAAACTAGTATTGAATGGAAGGTTCCTTATTCGTAGAAAATTAAAGTACCGACAAATTTTTATCAATTAACCGATTATTTTGTATTCTTTTTGTAAAGTTTGTCTATCTTTTATAGACACTGATTCACTTAATTTTCAGGATAGTTCATCCGAACTCCATATCGACCTTGTAATTGTCTATTCATACTTCACTTCCTTAAAGTATATCTTCCTTGCACTCGTTTTAGTCTTCTCCATTATATACCTGTTAATAATTTACTTGATCAACCAGATCCTTTTCCATTTACTTATATACATTACAAGTAATCCATTACTTGACTGTTTATTTATATAAACTTACTGGAATTCACATTCCTCTTCCCGTCCCACAAGTNTCACCAAGGTTACTTATGGGTCCTGACTAGAGGGAATCTTACCTGATCGACCTAGAGGAACGTCAGGTTCCCTGAGAGTTCTCAGAAGAGGTTGTGGTGTTAAGTTTTCGTAGTTAAGAAACCGCGAGTCGAAAGAAGTGTCAGATTGAGAGTGCAGGTATGTACTGGAGACCTTTTTGGTATCGGAGCTCATCTACGTGTAAACAACTGTTTCATTACAGAGACGAAAAATTATACGAGAGATCAAACTAGTATTGAATGGAAGGTTCCTTATTCGTAGAAAATTAAAGTACCGACAAATTTTTATCAATTAACCGATTATTTTGTATTCTTTTTGTAAAGTTTGTCTATCTTTTATAGACACTGATTCACTTAATTTTCAGGATAGTTCATCCGAACTCCATATCGACCTTGTAATTGTCTATTCATACTTCACTTCCTTAAGGTATATCTTCCTTGCACTCGTTTTAGTCTTCTCCATTATATACCTGTTAATAATTTACTTGATCAACCAGATCCTTTTCCATTTACTTATATACATTACAAGTAATCCATTACTTGACTGCTTATTTATATAGACTTACTGGAATTCACATTCCTCTTCCCGTCCCACAAGTGGAACTCTCGTTATCTGACAACAACTTCCTATAAGATACCCTCATTTTATGTCAACTCGAATGGAAAGTTACTCGTACAACCCCTCTGTATTTCCTTTACCCTATCCTTCTCTCTTCCATATTCTTTTAACCTTTGACATGGATTTGTTTCTTTTTAGTACTCTTGTATTAGATACGTTTCAATTACTTTTAAACTTTCTATCATGGTTACTTTTTCTGATATCTCCGGTTCACGTATTACAACGTAGACCGGGATTGACTACTTACTTTTCCTCTCCTGTGTCTGCAGAGACACCCAAAAGTCTCATTTGTTGAATCTCTTACTGTGTTCGTAATTAAAAATTTACCAGTCCTATATTTGATTTTCCTGTCTACTTGATAGTAGACTTGTACAGGACAAACTTTATCATAACCATTTGGTAGACCTTTACAGATCGTCCTTTAAACTTTACTGTTAGATCTTTAGTCCGTTTGCATAATAATCCTAAACTAGTGATATAGTTTCTTAGTTAATGAGTTGTACTAAGAACTCTACCCCATCACGAACAGGAGGGGTTCCCTTTCTGTCTTGGTATTTTATACCAAGTCGGGTCGTATAACTTATGTGGAACGAGGTAAAAAATAAACGAAAGACACTCTTCTTAGGGGGAGTAAGTATAAAAATGTGTGAAGGTGTGAAAGTGAGTTATGTGTGTTTGTACAAAGACGTGTGTCCGTCTGAGTACGTGTGCATACTTACAAAAGTAGTAGAATAAGGACAACCAAGTTATCCGTCGTACGAAACACGGACTTCAAGATGTTGTAAGACCTTCCGACGCATCAAGCTACCCCAGCCTTACAGTTAAATTTAATTTGAGTGTCTACTCAACTACCTGTGATGGAGTTGACAGAGTCCGTCTTAACACGAAGCGGTCTCTCTTAGACTGTCGACAACAAATTTTGTTCGGAGTGAAGGTGAGTAAAGAAATAACACTTTACACTTAAAGGAAGGACTCTGAAAGAAGGTTCAAGAACTAGGGTTGGGATCTTTATACGTATAGTTCAAGGGCCCCGTCGATATCATAACTTTGTCGACGTACTTATTGGGTCGTTAGTAAGACGGTGGAAAGGTAAGGATATCGTGGACGTGAAGACGAGAAGACCGTTGAGAGACGAGTATGACAGAACGTTTTCTCAACGGAAAACAGAATTAGAGACGACGATCATAACATTTGTGACTTTTTTGTCATCTGAAGGATCACGAATTGTATGTCTTTCCCAAATTTTATTATGTATGAACTGTCTACTTATTTACTGATTCACTTTCCTTTTGAAACACGTAAAAAATTAACAAACCGTAATTACGGAATGTATGTAACAAATATCCCCAAGAGTTCCGTTATTATGACTTCACCAAACGGTAAGAGAAGAGGTCGCCTGGTACAAAACAGTCCACCCTCCTCTTCCCCTGTTGTCTTTTACTCCACCAACCTACCGTAGTGGCTGAGTTACCTGTACTCAAACTCATTTGAGACCCTCAATCGCTACCTGTCCCTCCGGACTACACGACGTCAGTACCCCAGTGTTTCTCAGTCTGTGTTGACTCACTGACTTGACTTGACTCTATATAATGAGAATCGAGGTAGTCCGATAAGTTTTCAGTCTACTCTAAGTATGTAGGTTCTTTGGATTGTTCTTTCTTTAACGATTTTGAACGAAGAGAGATCCCGTCGGATAACTTTCCATGTGATATAAGGAAATTTCAACTTTTATCTATCACTTCTTATATATAAAAGTTTTACATTATTTACCACTTATCTCAGTTTCATTATAAAATTTGACCCCCAAAGGGACCACCGAGTCGTCATTTTTTAGACGGACTGTTCCTCTACATTCAAGGTAGGGACTCAATCTTCTAGGGGACCTCTTACCTTACCGTTGGGTGAGGTCATAAGAACGATTCTTCAAGGTGTTTGTCTCCTCGGACCGTCCTATATCAGGTAACCCAACTTTTCTCAGTCCGTGTTGAATCTCTGATTTGTTGTCTTCGTTGTTATAAAATTTGAGACGTAACATACTATATTTTTTATTACTATCTTACTTACACACACGTGTACTGTCGCTCCACTCTCAATTTTCCACACCCATAGTGGGGACACCAAGGGTCTCTCACGAACGGGAGAATAGGAAAGGAAAGGGTCCTGGGTCTAAAATACAGGTAGTAAAAGCGAAAAAAGACACGAAAATCGTGTTTTTAAACATAAAGACTCGTTTACGGTGCAACAACACTTATCATTTCATTTCCTAACACGTAACATTTAAGACAAGATCAAATGAAAGAAGGGATTAGTAATACAAGGATTATAAGTAGATGTATTAATGTACGTTCATATAGATAAAAAGACTAAATACTGAAATAGGATTATATAAAAGAATCATCATAACGATTCGTAAAACCAACAAAACTTATCAACGGTCATATAGTACGACGACTATTTTAAAAAAAGTGAACAAAGGACCACGTGTACATGTTCTCACCTTAAGATTCTAGTATCTAATGCTTGTAAAATTTACAAGACACTTTCATTTTCAATCGACGTGTCAGTGCAGGGTGAGAAACACTAGGGTACCTGACATCGTACGGGCCGAGGAGACAGGTACTTGAAGAGGACCGTTTTATAACCACACCCAACGGTAAAAGAAGAGGTCCTCTAGAAGAGCTGGTTCCCCATCTTGGGGCCAGAGGACGTGACTTCAAAGAAATGGTTGACTCAGTAATTGGGTTTCCGTTACAAAACATACTACGGTGTAAAATAGGTTTCACCGGGTACCTAGAGGTAAAGGTTGTCATAATCGATTTACAAGGGGAACGAGGTTTAGGAGTCGTAAACAATAGAGGTCTGAGAATCACAAACGGTCACGTCACCCGTGTCACGGAACAATACTTAAACGGGTACAAGGACTAATGTATAGTCTAACCTTTAAACGGGTGTTCAAATACCCAATAAACACAAAGGATAATATACTTCACGAACGAAAAATGTAAAAGCGCGAAAATAGACTGACACTTAAAAGTGGACTAAGTACCCTCAATAAGTGAGTAAGACCTATGAATGTGGCTAATGACGGCACACGATGTATGTAAAATAGGGTCAATCCTCGAAATGAAAAATGAGATGTCACCAACTATGAATTATATCAACTTTAGTAGTCACTACAAACCAAATTATTTAAGAAGAAATAAAGTTAAGTACTACTATAATAGGATTTAGTAGTTGGTTTTATAGCGAGAAAAGTGGAAAGCCGGTATTTATACATATCCATGTCAGTCTCCTGTTTAAAATATAAAAGAGGTATATCCGTTGATTAACACGGTCGTCCTAAACAACTTTTCATATAAGAAAAAATGTCTAGAACTCACTTTATTACAGTATTTAGTTCATATGTATATACACATCAGGTTACGGAAACAACCTAAAAGGATAAACATAGTTATGGTACGACATAATAATTAATATCTGTATTATTAAGAAGTATTGACCGTCCCTTTTAAGGTGGATGTGGTAGGGGTACTATAAGAAATAGAAATTATAAACCGGTAAGGAAGTATAGTCAAATCCTAGTAGGAGAACTCAAAGTATACGTTTTTCTTCTCTATTGTTCACTTTTTTTACATTAAGATACCCCAGAAATTAATATTACCTGAACCTAGATATTTATTGACTCTCATCTTTACTCTTAATGTTCAAAAATTATTACAATACATAAAAAAGTGTAAAAAATTGACTTACTCTGTTCATACATATTTACGTTAACTAATAACATGAAACTAAAACATCGGGTGTAGAAACTTTTAAAACGATTTTAAAGGATCAGGGAACATTATTGAAGAGTCATTAATTGAAAACAAAAATATGTAACTATTAATATATAAGTATATCATGGGAGATAAAATCAAAACAAACAAAAAGAAAGGTTATCATACAACGGTAATTATACGAGTGAGAGAGAGAGAGAGAGTTTCAACGAGTTAGTACAGGTTGAGAAACGCTGGGGTACCTGACATCGGGTGGACCAAGGAGACCAGGAACCTCAAGAGGACCGTTCTGACGTCATCACCCATCAGTAAGGGAAGAGGTCCCCTAGAAAGACTAGGTCCCTAGTTTGAGGTCAGAGGATGTAATGTCCGTCTAAGAGATGTTAGACTCAGTAATCCCTTCGTGGTAATTATATGATCAAGAGTCGTAAACCATATTACAACTTCTTTTATCACCCAGTTTTTTAAAACGGATCAAAGGACTTTCGGAAGTCACGACAATGTAATGTTTTTCACACGATATACGTAAAGAATTTATTGAAACGTTGTAATTCTTTACAAGAAGACAAGGACGTATATATTGACTAAAATAATACTAATTTGTAACGTAAAACTGTTTATAATCAGTAGATAATTTTATTGGTATTATTAGTAATTTAATATTATGTAATTAAATCAAATTTTTACAATTTGGGTTGAACATCCTGAACTTGTATTACATAATGGAAAATACGTTACGAACGTAGACAAAATGATTATTAAACAATTCTTAAAAGTATTAATACGACATGATCGTTCTCCCTAATCTCATTATTCAAAATTCTATCCTGTCGGATCGGAAATAAAGGGTATGTATAGAATAATATACATCGAAACTAAAATTACAAGGAATAACTAAGGAAAATAAATGTCCGACCCGAAGGGTCCACCGTGTGACCATTTCATAGACGGACGGTCACGTCCTCTGTGTCTGCTACGTCGAAGTTAAGGACCCTTTACCGTCGGAGGAGGTCATAAGAACGAATCCTTTAAGGTACTTGTCTCCTCGGACCGTCCGATGTCAGGTACTTCAGTGTTTCTTAGCTTGTACCTGCACAGACTCGGTGACCCGTGGGTGCGTATGTGGATGTCAGATCGTCAAGTGATATAGAGTATTCCAAACAATACAAGGTATTGTGACCGTAACAAGTCATAAATTAAAATAGTCTCTCGTATGGTATACTGTAGTAACTGGCCACTTTATAATCCACGAAAAACGACTTTTGTTTTGTCTCTACCTAGTATTCACAAGAAGGTGTACACTCTTACACAAGATACATAACGTACTTAGAAAGTCTGAGGAACTACTCCGGCACCGTCTACACCGAATAACACTATCATTAACCTGAAGAGTATACTGAGGTTTAGACGGATGGTTACGTCCTCTGAGTCCTCTGTACTCAAATCAACGACCCAAGTCTTCTAGGGGACCTCCTCCTTTTCCGTTGGTAAGGTTATAAGAACGGGCCTTTTGGGGTACCAGTCTCCTCAAACCACCCGATGCCCACCAGACGATGTCCAGTATCTCAGTCTGTGCTGACTCACTGACTCGTGGGAGTGATGATAATTAACAATTTACTTTTTGTACTATTTGACCTTGTTACGACCCGTTTGACCTTGCACAACAGTGGAATGAAATTAGGTTGAATAATACGCGGTCCTTGAAAAGATTCGTTGAAATTAAAATAAAGATTCAAAGAACACAAAGATTCTTGAAACTTAAGCTATTGACGGAACACTTTCTACGTCATAATAAATGAAGAAGAAGAAAAAAAAAAAAAAAAACATCTACCTCTTTAACTCAGTATCTTTCTATTTCATGGAACGGGTTCTAGAATCACTAACATTTACTACCTTGACTCCTAGTTCTACTCAGTTCAAAACCTGTAATGTGTCAATTAAGAATAAAAAAGGGAGATAAATGAAGGGAGACTAAGGGAACTCATATAAAAATAAAATAAAAAATCTAAGAATATTACCTTTAAATCTAATGACAATACTCCTGAAAGAAAAAAAGGGGATTTTATTTGTACATTATGAGACTACAGTATTTACAAGAGTTTTAATGTATTACACAGTGTAATTTTTCTTTTTTGTTAACATTCCTGTTGAAAAAAAAAATCCACCATTCAACACAGGATGGAAAACACTGTGGTACCTCATATTGAGTGGTCCGAGGTGACAGGTACTATAAGAGGTCCGTTCTTATGACCTCACCCATCAGTAAGTGAAGAGGTCTCCTAGAAGAACTGGGTCCCTAACTTGGGTCGAGAGGACGTAACGTCCGTCTAAGAAATGATAGACTCGGTGGTCCCTGGTTTATTACTGATTAATAAAATGACGTAATGACTTCCTCATGTTTGTATGTAGTTATACACTGTAAGATTAAGAATTTACAAAAATATATGGAACTAAGTTTTGTTTACTTGTTTTAATCCCTTTAAGTTTTATCCATATAATTGACTTACACTGTGTACTCCTACAAAAAGAAAGTACTTTGTCGATGAGTATCATTCGTATGTTTTACTTTACTAGGTTTATTGACACCACACGAAAACAACCCGAGACGTACGGATATAATGTGTCGGGTATACGGTACACTACTGAGTCGGGAAGTTTACGTAAACAGATACACTTTCAAAGAAACACAGATTCAGGTTAATGTAGAAGAATTAATTTACGTATGGTGTTTCGGTTTTTCTATTTGTTTCCTCCGTAACTTTAAATTATATACTTACACATTAACACATCGAGTCAATAGTTACTTAAGACACGCAGAACACAAAACCACGTAATACTTCCACTTCCGTAAAAACTTTATATTAAAAAAGACATATTAAGAAGACAGAGGAACGAGGAGGGTAGTGAGCTACTGTATATAGAAACTTGTATATCATCAATGACTGAGAGTAATGTTATTATTAAGTAGATCAGACATTCGTGGAGAAGTCTAATTAAGTTTGATGTAATGTTTGTCAGTAGAAAAGATCATAAGATCTTAGGAAACACACAGATGTAGACGGTTTCATATACGCCATTCGACTTATTACCGGGGATTTATGTAGATATGGTATTTGTGTCTTTTAATATTTACGACGGAAATACCGATTTTCTTGGTACACCTACATTAATTCAATCCTAGAACTCTATTCTTTTAATTGGATGAAATTATACATGGGGAAAAACTGGTGAGGGTCAAACGGAACTAAGTATCTGGATTGTAAGGTCTAAGGATACGTTATAACGAAAAATACCGTAGCCTGAAATGCAGGTAGTGGTCAGTTTAGGTGTTGACCCACAACAAAAAATAAACTGAGACAGAGAAGTAAGAAAGACCTCAATAAAAAGGTGACTCGAGGTCCTTGCATAACCCGTGGATGACTGGACCCCCTAAGTAGAAAGTTACAGGATAGAAAAACGGAAAAGTATGACAAGTACCCCAAGAGTTCCGATTTTATGACTTCACCAAACGGTAAGGGAAGAGGTCACCTGGTGTAAAACAGTCTTGAGAGGTGGTACTGGACAGACAGAACCCACCCGGATGTGTCGTACCGAGTATCAAAGTGACTCAATCTGTTCCGACACCAGGTAACCAATCAAAAGACAATAACACCAAAAGTAAGACAGACGGGAGACTACCTATTCCTATTCTCCGAATATCTTCGAAGGACTACCCTCTCTCACTAACTCCCTTTTTGAGTCAGAACAAGACTACCCACCCCTGTACGAGTCCTTTAGAAATTAGGTTAAAAGACAACTACCCTTCCCGACACAAGGGAGGGACAAGAAACTGGACTCCAGTTTGATACAACCTCTATTACTTCTATTACCGTTGGACGAAGTTTTCCAGGGTACGTTCATGACGACGTGAGTCACGGGACTGGGAAGTCGTCCGGTGGTAACTGGGTGCGGAGACGGCGTCTGAAAACCTGTGAGTACCCGTTCAAACCCGGTCAGAGAACCCCTCAGTGACGAGGAAATAGGACCCAGGACCACGTACGTTCCAAAACAAACATGGGAGGTTCTCAGACTAACTCATTACGAGTTTTAAGTGGTTCGGTCCGAAGTTGTCATGTACTTGGTACGTGAAGGTCTACAAGTTCGACCTAAATCTTTTTTGTCTCCTTGGTTCTAGTTTAATGGTTATAGACGACTTAGTAGTTTTTTCGTTCCTTCAATGTCTTTTTGTGGATGAAGACGAAAAAACTGATGTGTTTTTCGAAAATGGAGCTTGTACCCGATTGAGGTGAGGCGACGGTCGGGACACCACGACCTCTCTGTAAACGCTCAGGGAACCTGACGTTCCTCTAGGTTGGTCAGGTAGGATTTTCTCTGGTCAGGACCCACAAGTAACCTTTCCGACTACGACTCCGACTTTGAGGTTATGAAACCGGTGGAGTACGCTTCTCGACTGAGTAACTTTTTCTGGGGCTACGACCCTCCCTATCCCCTGTCCTCCTCCTCCCCGGTTGTCTCCTACTCTACCGAACCACAGTAGTGGCTTAGTTACATGTACTCAAACCCACTTAAGACCCTCAACCACTACCTGTCCCTCCGGTCCACACGACGCTATGGACCCCAGCGTTTCTCAACCTGTGCTGACTCACTGACTTGATTTGATTGACTTGAATTTCGAAACTGACACACCTAGTTTTGTTTGACACCATTTAAAAATTTCTCTACCTTATGGTCTGGTGGACTGGGCGAAGGACTCTTTAGACATATGTCAAGTTCTCCGTTGTCAATCTTGACCTGTGCCTTGTTGTCTGACTAAGGTTTAGTCCTTTCCTCATGTAGTTCCGACATATAACAGTGGGACGAATAAATTGAATATACGTCTCATGTAGTACTCTTTACGGTCCGACCTACTTCGTATTAGACCTTAGTTCTAAAGACCCCCTTTATAGTTATTAGAGTCTATACGTCTACTGTGGTGGGAATACCGTCTTTCGCTTCTTCTTGATTTCTCGGAGAACTACTTTCACTTTCTTCTCTAACTTTTTCAACCGAATTTCGAGTTGTAAGTCCTTTGATTCTAGTACCGTAGACCAGGGTAGTGAAGTACCGTTTATCTACCCCTTTGTTACCTTTGTCACTCTCTGATAAAAGAACCCAAGATTTTAGTGACGTCTACCACTGATGTCGGTACTTTAATATTCTATGAACGAGGAACCTTCTTTTCGATACTGGTTAGATCTGTCGTATAATTTTTCGTCTCTGTATGAAACAGAAGTTTCCAGACAGATCAGTTTCGGTACCGAAAAGGTCATCAGTACATACCTACAGTCTCAACCTGATATTTCTTTCGACTCGGGACTTCTAAACTACGAAAACTTGACACCACAACCTCTTCTGAGAACTCTCAGGGAACCTGACATTCCTCTAGGTTGGTCAGGTAGGATTTCCTTTAGTCAGGACTTATAAGTAACCTTCCTGACTACGACTTCGACTTTGAGGTTATGAAACCGGTGGACTACGTTCCTCAACTGAGTAACCTCTTCTGGGACTACGACCCATTCCAACTCCCGTCCTCCTCTTCCCCTAATGTCTCCTACTCTACCAACCTACCGTAATGGTTGAGCTACCTGTACACAAACTCATTCGAGACCTTCAACCACTACCTGTCCCTCCGGACCATCTGACATCAGGTACCCCAGTGTCTCAGTCTATGATGAATCTCTGACTTGACTTGAGTTATACGTGGGGTTACATTAGTACTCTCAGATCATTCAAAGTCTATCTCTCCTTTCCAATCACACAACTGTGTTACTACCCACGTTTTTTATCTCACGACGTAAAACTTCTGTCTCGTTCACCGGTGTTCGGTTCTTATGTTTACGGAAGATTTCCGACTTTTACTAGTCCTTTTCTAAAAAAGGAAGTCTAGGAGGTTCTACAGTCTTCCTTGATCAGGAAAATTGTAGAACTAAAATCGGGTCTCTTTGATTAAAATTTAAAGGCTGGAGTTTTAGAAATCTTTTTATTTAATCACAAAAGGATTCGATCGTTCTACCTCTTCCTTTACTGTTGGGTGAAGTCATAAGTAGGGACCCCTTCGGGTACCTGTCTCCTCGGACCGTCCGATGTCAGGTAACCGAACGTTTCTCAGTCTGTACTGAATTGTTGATTTATTGGTGTTGGTCCGGTTGTTCTTCCCCGATCGTTAGATGAGGTCATAAGAACGGACCTTATAAGGTACCTATCTCATTCTTCGGACCGTCCAAAGTCAGGTGTCAAACGTTTCTCAACCGGCTGATTCGTAGATTGTGAGTAAAAGTTCGGTCGTTCTCCAGGGTCTACCAAGTGACCATTTCTTAGGTGTACTGTTACGTCCTCTACTACACTCAAACTAGGGACCCAGCCCTTCTGGGGGACTTTCTCTTGTACCTTTGGGTGAGGTTATAAGAACGGACCTCTTAGGGTACTTGTCTCTCCGACCACCCAATGTCAGGTACCCTAGTGTTTTCTCAACCTGTGTTGAGACGTTGACTTGTTGTTCTTCGATCGTTTAACCGTAGTTAACAAATATCGTCGGTCTCTTCCGTTACCGTTGGGTGAGGTCATGAGAACGGACCTTTTAGGGTACCTGCCGCCTCGGACCAGCCGACATCAGGTACCCCAGTACTTCTCAGCCTGTGAATGACTCGCTGAAGTGAAAGTGAAAAATGAAAGTACATAACCTCTTCCTTTACCGTTGGGTGAGGTCACAAGAACGGACCTCTTAGGGTCCCTGTCGTCTCGGACCACCCGACGGTAGACACTCCAGCGTGTCTCAGCCTGTGCTGACTTCGTTAAATCGTCGTCGTCGTCAAATGTCGTCGTCATCCTTTGATTATGTGATACGGAAAAGTTACAGGGAAGACAGATCTTCGGTAAACAACAAGAAACGGACTAATTAATGACTAATATAGTCTAACTGTGTCACAGGGGTGTAGGAAAGACGACCTTTAGGATCCATCCTTCAATAGACGAACGAATCAAGATCGAGTACGGAAATAGTATCGTGGATGGATTAAAAGAAATTTTAACAGGGAATTGCGAGACGGGTGAATTTTATACGTATTACGAGACTACTGTTTTGTTGTCAGAATGAGTATAAAAACCAAACAAATCGTTGATCTTATCTTAAACCTTTTCTCAATTGTCATTTAGAAACATATTAACTAAAAGAATATATGCTAAAAGTTCACAAAATCTCGTATACGATAAAAACTCTTTAAAATTTAATTGTGTAAATTAGATTACTCTAACTGTACATATGTGATAATATATATTTTATGTGTTGATTATTCTTGGATTACATATCGTGTCCTTTAAGATGAACCACGAGACACCACTGGATTTACCCTTCCTTTAGGTTTTCTCCCCTATATACATATATACATCGACTAAGTGAAACGATATGTCGACTTTGACTGTATCGTCACATTTCGTTGATATATGAGGTTAATTTTATTATTATTATGTCACGGTTCCAGTTCTTGGACTGGGGTCCCACTCGTCGGGAATAGAGATAAAAATCAAGGTCTTCTCAATTAAGGAGTCCACTTGAGGGCGTTTACTTCCGAACACACACGGTCCGGACGACAAAGAAACAAGATGAGGTAGGTGTCGATACTGTTCTTGTCTCATTTTCCTGTTTCATCCACTAATTCATCAATTATGGTGATCCCCTAACATTCGTCTCTTTTACACCCTCTGGGGACATTCAACTACTAATGAGGTCTTTTATCCAAACGAAGTGATGTTTTGGTTCGTCCGAATGAATCGTTGTTTCGGTACGTCGTCTTCGTGTTCCATACGGGGAGTTGTCATTTTGCCGCCACCGTACTGTGGGTGTAGAACGGGTCACTCGAATCATTCACTCATTAGGGATCCTGTACGAGAGACGTGTGTCCTTTTACTTTTAAACACGTGGATCGAAATGGTACATCTTTGTCCTTTTGAGGAAACGTAGTCCTCCTCGACTACTACTTTCGTACGGTAGATGAGTTCTTTCTGTCTCTTCCAGAAGAGGGAGAGGCGTGAAAGGAAACAAATATTTTGACCTCGGGTCATTCAAGAACCCCATGTTTTGAAGAGTGGACGGACGAACATTTGGAGTGTACGTAGAACAAGATTTTCTAGTGAATAGATAGTTTTTTATTTTGTTTTATTATTTTTTTATTATTAGAATTCTTTTTGAATTTCACATTTTTAAATTTTCAAATTCAAACTGAGACTCAATTTGTTCTTTTAAATACGTATGTATGAATATACGTATAGATAGATATAAATGTTTTTCTATAAGATTAAAAGTCACCGTAGGTCAAAGTCTTTTATGACTACTATCTACTAGACTTACGATCTACCGTTCACCCTCTCTATTAGGTCCTAACCATCGGGGTCGAATTGACTGATGTGATAAACGACAAGTGGACTTTGACAGCGTTACAACAATTCACCGATATGGGGTTATGGTTTACAAAAACCACAATTTTTTTATTTTTATTTTATTTTTAAATTCACTGATGTCATTACTGGAGTTCTCAATCTTTCTTGTCATCTTTACTTTTTTAGTCTATTAGGATTAGGAAGTTTATAACTATGTGTACAATGAGAACTTATTTTTTATTATAATACTCAAAAGACTTCACGGGTAACAAAGTAAATACACGAATAAACAGAAGTGAGACTACTCTTATCTAGTGTGATAAACAAATGACTTACTTAGAGGATTTTTATTTATTACATTAAAAGGGAAGAACGAATCCTCAGTCTTTTTGTTGTTATACACCTTTTACATCAAAAATTTTTTAAATATCGAAGTTCAACTGAGATACAAATAACTGTGGACTTTAATACAGTCGGTAATAGAAACGAAACAGAAAATAAGAACAACACCTATCTCAAGAAAGACAATACATGGATCTCTATTATAGTTCCTCGGTTCATATTTAAGATTCTTGTAGTCGACTAATCTTCTTAGATTTCACTCAGTCCCTTATAGAGTCCATCTAAAGTCACCTGTACCGTAAGGCAGACGAAGACCCTGACTAAAACACAGTCAAAACTGTTGGTGTTGTAATATTATTTCCTCTCGTGGGTTTCTTCTCCTTGTTTCCGAACAATACACTGATACCTCTTCCTTTACCGTTGGGTGAGGTCTTAAGAACGGACCCTTTAGGGTGCCTTTCTCTTCGGACCACCCGATGTCAGGGACCCCAGTGTTTCTCAACCTATGTTATATCGTTGATTTATTGTTGTACTGATACGAAACACCCTAATAAGAAGGGGTCCCTGACATTATCACGTTTTAAATTGATTTATAAAACATACCTATTTTACTCAAAACATTAAGTTCAATATGACTCGTCTCCGGATAGTCAAGTCAAGTCAACGAGTCAACACAAGCTGAGAAACGCTGGGGTACTTAGTGTCGTGCGGTCCGGAGGGACAGGTAGTGGTTTAGGACCTCAAGTGAGTCTGAGTGCAGGTGGCTCAGTCACTACGGTAGGTCGGTAGAGTAGGACCCGACAGGGGAAGAGGAGGACGGGGGTTAGGGAGGGTCGTAGTCTCAGAAAAGGTTACTCAGTTGAGAAGCGTACTCCACCGGTTTCATGACCTCAAAGTCGAAATCGTAGTAAGGAAGGTTTCTTTAGAGTCCCGACTAGAGGAAGTCTTACCTCACCAACCTAGAGGTATAGGTATTCATAAATAACGATAAACCGACGTACTATAATAACGTAATTTTGACAACATAACGATTACCAATTCCTACGTTTGTGGTTGAGTTACTTTTCAGAAGAAACATTAGTAACCCCAAAAGTCTAATTGTTCGCGAGTTTATCAAATTTGTGTACATGTTCTCCCGTACAAATACTTTTGTAAAACCAATAAACTTATTATAAACGTCCTCCTAAAAACTCTTACACCCTCCTCCACGATTCCCGTTATAAAGGATAAACGAATAGACACATAACAGTTTATTTTCAAAAATCTCGATTTTTAACAGTAAATCTGAGGTTAAAAGTGTATATGTTTCACGATATGGACACATAGGACGGGATCTTCGACGTTTCCGTCCGTAGATAGATCTATTTTTACAAAGTGAAAGTCATGGTAATATTTACGTGCTGTACCTTTAAGGGTAGTAACAAACTGGGTATTATTCGGTAAGACAAAACTCTTTTTGTAATAATATAGTATTTAAGTTTACTACCTTTAATTTTTGACGTAATTCGTGACGTTTTCTAATAGAAGACTAGAGAGTTCTGATATCGGATTTAATCCTCTAATATATGATAATAGTTGGATATCCAGAGAAGGTGTGACTCTACGTCTACTCTTTCTCTCGTGTATAAATAACCTTCAGGGGTCGGAAGTCGAAAAGGACTCTTGACATTCTACTTTTTCACGTAAAATAGACTCGTACTACTTGATACCTCATGATACTCCTTCTCTCTCACTTCCCATTTCCGTACCCGAGATTTCGGTGGTGTCGGTGAACAGAACTTCGTGTGAATGGTGTTTCCTCAAATGAACCGTTTGAACACGTTTGTAAAACACTTTTTAGGTGTATAGATAGACGAGTATGAAGTCCCCTCTTTGGTCTCGTCCATACTAAGACGTAGATGTTAATAAATCGGTTCAATGTTTCTTCACTATTCGGGTGACAGAGAGGTCGATGAAACAGAAGTGGTAGTCGTCGTAGTCTAATTACACGTCTCTTCTTACGACGACGACAAATCAACGAGTCAGGACAGGTTGAGAAACAATGGGAAACCTGACGTTCCATATCTCTTACACTATACGTGTCCGGACATGTTAAGTACCCCAGCGTTTCTCAGCCTGTGCTGACTCGTTGACTTGATTTGACTTGACATGACATTATTTGTCCCGAAGAAACTTTTTATTCTTACTGAAAGAATAGTGGGGGTCCACTTCCCGACCCTCGTCATTTTTCATGTAGAACCTTTTTGTAGAACTTTTGTTGTACAACTTTATGACTACACTGACTACCTTTTACTAACCACTTACAAGGGTATTGATCTCGGAACTCCCTCAACGACTCTTTCTCACAGTGATCGGATTCCCGATTTGTCTCAGTACTTTCCGGACTTCCAAACTGTAACTCCTGACACGTTACATATAGAAATAAGGACTAGACTCTAACATTTCTTGTCCATGGAGATCCTGTACATGTTCCTTCATCTATAATTGTTATTTTCCGTACGTTCCTAATCCTAGACCCGAAAACGGATGCTTCCCGTAGTCGGAGGACTTGGGGTGGAATAAAGACTCAGAATAAAAAGAAATAAGAAGACGTCATGGTGAGCGAGTCCACCCAAGTAACAAACCCGACCAGGACTGTGTTTAGAGGAGACAGGTACCCTAAAGGGTCCGTTCTTATGACCTCACCCAACGGAAAAGGATGAGGTCCTCTAAAAGGGTTGGTTCCTAGCTTGAGTTTACAGGACTTAACCGTCCTTCCAAGAAATAGTGACGTGATGGATCTTTCGGGTAGACGAGGATTTATACCTTCTTCCATAAGTTCAATATTCTACTTTGACACTAATTGATCCAAAGTAAACAGGGAGGGGAAATTACAAGGTGAGTGTGATGGGTCCAGATGGAGTAACTCAAAAGTCTTAAAAAACGAAGTCTAAAAGATGACTCCACTTCTGTGTCTTTCTTACTCTAACCGAGATCTGAAGGACAAGGTTTTGTTACGTGACTTCGGATGTTGTTTCTAACATCAAAATAATTTCAAGTGACAAAATTATACGTTTTTGTTACGATCAAACTTTTAGTTCGACAACTTAAATATACACTTCTGGTAAGTGTTGTAAGGAGAAGGTATTAAAATTAGATACAACACCAGACGGCCTTACAGAGAAGTAAATTAAGGACTATAAGGGCCCATCGTAATCACCATTTCATGGACGGACGGTTACGTTCTCTGTATTCTTATCGTCTAAGTCAGGGACTGACCCCTTCTAGGGAACCTCCTCTCGTCCCGTTGGGTATGGTCATAAGAACGGACCTCTTAGGGGTACCTGTCTCCTCGGAACACCCGATGTCAGGTCTCCCATCGTTTCTCAACCTGTGTTGACTTTGCTGAATCGTACGTGTAACCAGTAAAAACAAGTTTATAAAAAGAAACAGTTTCAACGATCGTCAAACGATTAAAATAAATAAAGCTACTTGGTCAAAAACCGAAGTTTCTCACAGAAAACTAAAGACAAATAAACAAAATATAACATAACTAAAGACTAAAATAATAAGATAAAGAAGATGAACGAAACGTATATAAAGCTAGAATAAAAGGATTGAAAAATTTTCTCCTTGAATCTAATAACAAAACTCTAAGAACAAGAAAAACTTATATTTGTAAATCACATTACCTAAAAGGAAAGTCATTTACTAGAATAACTTGATCAGTTCTGGAAGTGATTCTACAACTATACCATGTTCCACCATTATTACGTGTATGAACAAATAAAATTTCCCTTACATAGATTAAAGTTGTAATTGTTACTACACTCCGAAAACCTCTATTCGAAATCTTCGTATGTTCGTAAATAATTAGATTGTCAAACGTGGTATGCACCCACACCTTAAAACCGTTGACGCGAATGACAACAAAAATATAGTAAGACAAAAACAAAAGAGGGAATCGACCATTTAGAACAATTAATAAGTTAAATAAACACCTAAAAGATTTTAATTCGTTATGAAGGTGTTTGGACAGGTATTATTGTATATGAGTACGTAATAAAAAAAATAAAACGTTAACAGTCTTAAACTAACGATCATAAAATAAATACTGAATCATATTTACATGTACTCATTAACACACAACATTAAAAGGTAAGAACCTGACCGGAACTTACCAAAACCATGGAAGTATCTTACCAAACCTCTCATAAACGATCTTTTCAAACACATTGAACCGAGACTCTAAGGAAGTTTTAACAACCTTAGACACGTATTTTATCAAAACTAAAACTAAAAGAAAGACCCTTTTCGACATTTAAGTTGAGTAAAGGAGATAAAAAGAAGTCAAAAATTAATCGACATAAAAGATCTAAAACAGGTGATTTACTTTCAAAAGTTTAAATAATTATATTTAACGAAATAATTGTAACGTTACTCATAACATAGATATCAAAAGAAAACAAATTATAGATGATTTTAAATAATTAGAGGGGGGTCATTCATAAAGAGAAGAAGAGTACTTAAGAAGTTTTAAAGGTAAAATTATAAGAAACAATTTTAAAATCGTAACAACAAGAAAAAATTTTTTATTACGTAATTAAAAAACATAGACACAGAAGAAAGGAAAAAATGTAAACCAAAACAAACCAAGAAAAAGATTGTAAAATTCAACTTTGAATCCAGAAATTAAAAATCTTTTTTTTATAAAAAAGTCTATGTTAGTAAATTCTAATCTTCGTTAAATAACTTCTTTGTAAAAGTACGTCAAGTCAAAATATATAACACAAAAGTGATTTTGAGTTTCATTTAAACAAGTAAACCTAAAACAGAAGTGAAGTACCAATAAATATTCACACGACAATTAAAAGTTTGTGTATTCCTGAAAAATACAGGTCAAAATAACTATAGGATGAGTTATAAAATGAACAAAGTAAACGAGTAAACATACTGAAGTATTTTATACCCAAGATACTGGTACATCCAGATTTTTATTACAAATAAAAGTTTAACAACCAACGACCTAAGACATATGATCATAACTTATTTTGATCAAGTTGTATAACAATTCCAGAATATATAGACTATTAAAAACAGAATCTTGTTAGTATTTATTCTCTTCTCGTAACTTTATAGTGTTATACTATTACGAATGAAAAGGAGGATATCAAGATACTTTAAGTTATATTAAACTCAGATAAATTAATATACTAGTGATCAAATCACTATAATATACATGATCATTTAGTCTTACAGTAAAACATCATTGTCCATGACATGAAAAGGTGAAACTAATCTTAAAAGAACTATGTAGATAAAAGAAGTAAATTGAAAGGTATTAAAGTAAAAAATTACAAAATCCGGAGATAATTTATCATATATCTACTTAAATTTTATAGACTGTTAGAGACCGAAATTTAATCACTGAAATTTTTTAAACGTAATTAACGTTATCAGTTAAATTTAAAAGGGAATAGATGAAAAACGAAAGGAAACACTTAAAGTAAAAACGAGGAAAAAAGGGAGAGGGTACTGGTAAGTCCTAACTAAATCCCATAAAAAAAAAAATTAGGAGTAAGTCTTTAAAACGTCAGAATAAAAGATTCAAATCACTTTTGAAACTTATAATATTACTTATAAATTTTTGATTTTAATAATGGAATACATAGAAAGAATCGTTGTAATCCTTTGATCTTGTAAAAACTGATATCAATGACCAAAGATTTAAATGTATCAAAACGTAAGAAATAACATCAAGAGAACAAAGAAATTGAGATATTATAATCCGTAATTAAATTAATAATAAAATGTACGAAACAGATCGAGACGAATTTACAAACGGTTAAATAAAAGACTTATAAAAGAAAAAGACGGTCCTACAGTAAAGAAGTCTAAACAAAGTAAAAGCGAAAGAGTAACAAAATTTTTAGGAAAAGAACCAAGTCACATGATAGAATTGATTTTACAAGTCAAGTCAAGTCAGCGAGTCAACACAGGCTGAGAAACGCTGGGGTACTTAGCGTCGTACGGTCCGGAGGGACAGCTAGTGGTAGTGGGTCTCAAGTGAGTCTGAGTACAGGTAGCTCAGTCACTACGGTAAGTCGGTAGAGTAGGACCCAGCAGGGGAAGAGGAGGACGGGGGTTAGGGAGGGCCGTAGTCTCAGAAAAGGTCACTCAGTTGAGAAGTGTACTCCACCGGTTTCATGACCTCAAAGTCGAAATCGTAGTAAGGAAGGTTTCTTTAGGGTCCCAACTAGAGGAAGTCTTACCTGACCAACCTAAAGGAACGTCAGGTGCCCTGAGAGTTCTCAGAAGAGGTTGTGGTGTCAAGTTTACGTAGTTAAGAAGTCGCGAGTCGGAAGAAGTGTCAGGTTGAGTGTAGGTATGTACTGGTGTCCTTTTTGGTATCAAAACTGATCTGCCTGGAGTCAGCCGTTTCATTACAGAGACGAAAACTTATACGATAGATCCAACCAGTATTGAAAAGAAGGTTCCTCATTCACAGAAAATTAAAGTACCGACGTTAATGGTAGATGTTACTAAACCCTCGGGGGGTTTTATTTCAGACTATGACAAAAGGGTAGATAAAGGGTACTTCACTACCCTGGTCTACGGTAGTAGAAGCAAAAGACTTACAACTCGAAATTCGGTTGAGAAAGTGAGAGGAGAAAGTGAAAGTAGTTCTCCGAAAAATCGAGGAGAAGTGAAAGACGGTATTCCCACCACAGTAGACGTATAGACTCCAATAACTATAAAGAGGGTCGTTAGAACTAAGATCGAACACAAAGAAGGTCAGGTCGCAAAGAGTACTACATGAGACGTATCTTCAATTTATTCGTCCCACTGTTATATGTCGGAACTGCATGAGGAAAAGGATAAACCTTGGTCAGACAACAAGGTACAGGCCAAGATTGACAACGAGGGACTGGACGTACGTCTAAAGAGTTCTCCGTCCAGTCCACCAGACCATAAGGGTAGAGAAAGTCTTAAAAGGTGTCAACTAACACTAGGTGTGTCAGTTTCCGAAACCGTATCAGTTATTTCGTCTTTATCTACAAAAAGACCTTGAGAGAACGAAAAAGGTACTAGGTCGTCTACAACCGTTAAACTAGAGACAAATGAGTTAGATTTAAAAGCATAATCCACATATAAATCAAAAGAGATATATATTTATACAGACCTTTAAATAGTCTCTATTTGATAAGCTAATAACGGAAAAAAAGAGAATTAAGATAAAGGAGGAACTTTCTCGGGTTTATTTATTATTTTTTTTTAAAGTCAAATGGAACATATATAGAACAGTAGAAAAAGGGTAAAGGATTTGGGATACAAGACTTATAAAGGAGATCGTATAAAGGAGGAGTCGACTCCAGTCAAACGGAAATAGAGTAAATATTCCAAAATAAAAATAAAGTTTAGACATATAAAAGTAAAATAGTAGGAATACCAAATAAAATTTAGACGGACTAATTAACAATCACCATGGGTGAATGAAACTAATTTATTAAGTGAGTAAATAAAGTAGTTTTGTAAATTAGGTACTAATCCAGTATAAAGATTTGATCACTGAAATAAAAGATTTACAAGAACTATCAAATTTAGATAAAACAAACAAAGACTATATAGAGTAAGTTCCACCGAAAAAAGGATATATGTATCTCTAGTAGTAAATATTAAAGAAAACTTAATACCTTCTGGACTTCCATATTTGACTTCGACAAAAAGATGTCTCCCACCGACTCAACCCCAACCACTTATCCGTATCTTATACAATAGTCACAGGAAGTCTCAGAATTCAAATGAGACCTTTAACAATAGTTAAGAACGAGTAATCCGACTACGACTATAACCGTAAACGAAAGTCTCATTGGTTGTATAACGTAAACGAACCCCTTCCGTTACCGTGGGGTGAGGTCATGAGAACGGACCTTTTAGGGTACCTGTCTCCTCGGACCATCCGACGTCAGGTACCCCAGCGATTCTCAACCTGTGCTCACTCACTGAAGTGAAAGTGAAGAGTGAAAGTACGTAACCTCTTCCTTTACCGTTGGGTGAGGTCACAAGAACGGACCTCTTAGGGTCCCTACCCGCTCGGACCACCCGACGGCAGATACCCCAGCGTGTCTCAGCCTGTGCTGACTGCGATGAATCGTCGTCGTCGTTGTTTCGATAGATAACCACAGTTAAATATTCAACACAAACAAGACCTCGTCACATAGATAATACAAAATATCTGGGTCTTCACATAATTTCAATTTACGTAAGACGAAATATGTAAACATTTTGTTTATGAGATACCTAGTGATCAACCGGTATAAGGGTCCCGTTTCTCTATGGGTGGGTGTGTGTGTATCGTGTGTATTTTTCTCTCTTCTCCTTCAATATGACGTAACACCGAAGTCCCTTAAACGTGGAAATCGAGAAAGAGAAATGTTACTAGATTTGGAGGTCTGAAGGGGAAGAAGGGGTGGTGCGTGTGTGCTTGAGTGGGGAGTGGAGGGTCCTGTAACGTATCAGGAATGGGTATAAAAGTCCAGAGAGAGTGACACGATCTAATCCAGGGTGATAACATACAAGAGTAACATTGTAAAGGAGGTATCGTATGTTTTGACATTAATCTATTTACTGTACTTGTTTCCTCGAGAAAGTAGAGAAATTGTAGTAGTATAGGAATCGTTGTGTCGAGGACAGGAGTAATTATAATAATTCACTTATTCAATTTCCTTCACCTGTTTCCTTATATTGTTGATCATCTCTACCGTAAAGGTATTTATGACTTAAACTCGAGTAAGTTTAATCTACTTAGATGACTTAAACTTTTCAGAGAAGTGATAACTTTCATGTTTCGTGTGCATTCAAGGTTTTACGGAACCTTCGGTTACAATAAATTTTAGATTAAAACTAATCGATTTGTCGTTAGCTTTGACTCTTAAGTCAAAGTTTTCTGATATAATTCCGATAAGACATTTTATACGTCTTCCAGATATAGGATGATTTTTGTAAGGAACTTATATAGAGGATCTCTTTATCTATGGACTAAACATATCTAAATTATTTATTGTCTGTATTTATCAATGATATTTATTATTGTGACTAATAGGACACATTAGTTTGGGAAGTGGACGACTCTATACGTCACGTAAATACGTCTAGTCGACATCCGGAAAGTAGGTACTTTAATATCTTACATATTACACTACCCGGTACTATATAAGTCACATTAACGAATAAATATTTTTCTCGATAGTTGTCGGGTGAAATTTATTTAAGTCTTTAGTGGCATCCCGTAAATCTTTACTTATAAAATATACTGTAAAATTTTTCTAATACTCGTAAAGAAACTTGTCATTTTAATTACCGACAAAGCGACAAATTTGAGTAGGTCACATCTAAGTCCTATTATCGTATATTTGACATTAATGACATAAACACAAAATTAATCCTTATTGGTAGATGGAACGATCGTTACGTTTAGAAAATGGATTTTATAGTTATTTCCCTTTCGTTTAATTACACAACTTATAGGAGTACCTAGAAAACTTTCGTTCATATAAATTATCATTGACAGACATACGAATAGATAGATGGATGGATGAGTGTGTAGATATGAAATAGTGTACCAAAATTCATTTAAAGGGTGTTTATTAGTTTGTAAAACTTGGAGTTTACATTATAAATTTTTGGATTGTGATAATTGTATTAGTCTTTGTTGATTGTAAAAGTCAGAAATTAGAAATCATATTTACTTAAAATGTCCTCAGACTCGACGTAATGTTTCAATCTTAGTTGTAATTAGGAGTATAAAGGTTCGAGTTCCACTCTCTTCCAGTTCTTATTACTAGAACCTCAGATCTTAATTGATTTCTTATAATGACTTAGTAAGTGTTATCAATAACGGGGTCGTCTTCTTTCCCGTGTGATTTTAAACACTTTATGACCTCCTATCTTTATTAAGAAAAATATTTTGTTAAGTAGTCTTTAACTAATTTTTAGGAGTCTCTCGGTGTTTCAATAGATGTATAAGGACAAATAAGAAACTCGTTTTTAATAAGAGTTACGTAAGAAAACATGTACAAAAAAAACGGTACAACTGTAATCTTTAGTAATTCTACTATTGTCTACAGAAATTTATATAGAATTTAAAAAAAGACGACTATAATCATACATTAGAGTATGTATCTAGAAACCAACAGTGCGAATCTTCATTTGGGTCACGACACTTTCTATATCTACTGTATCTTTTGTCATAGACTCCTAGAGAAAATAAGGAGTTTGTTAAAGATGTAAATCTCTCAGAAACTTTCGAAAGAAATTTTTAGTATCTGTATAAATGAGATTTTCATTTACTACAAGACCACTTCATAGTTCAAATGTAACAGTCCTATCCGAGTCTTCTTGTTGAATATTTTTCGTTAGTTTAAGTATGATAAATAAGATAAGTATGACAAATAATGACATTAATGTATAATGAAATTTTGATTATGACTTCTATTTCCTACTTCTGTTTCACTTATCCTTGAGATTTTGTATACCTTAATTGTAGTTGAAACACTCTTAGGTCTTTATTCCGCTATTCGTTACCGTAGATAAACGTAGTCTATAAACTGAAGAAAAAGTATTCTTTACGTTGACTATCTTAACATCCTTCATGTTCGAGATCCTGTCAATTTGAACAGATAGATTCTTAAGGTACTTGTACTCACTCTTAGTTCGGTTAATTTTCATGGATATCGACTAAATGAAGTAAAACGTCGTCTTTGATTGTGTTGGAAAATTTCTTCAATATGAGGTTAAATTTTTTTTTCTTTTTTCTGAAGGGAACACCGAGTCTACCATTTTCGTAGACGGGTGTTACGTCCTCTGTCCCTAAGTTAGGGACCTATTCCTTCTATACCACCTCTTCATTTACCGTTGGGTGAGGTCATGAGAACGGACCTTTTAGGGTACCTACCTCCATGGACCATCCGATGTCAGGCACCCCAGCGTTTCTCAACATGTGTTGACTCGCTGAAGTGAAACTGAAAGTGATTTTTGTCTTTCACCCCCCCCCCGCCAACACCTCTCATGGATATCTGTGTTCCTAAGACTTTGTACACATCCATAATTGACGGTTCGTCCTCTATACCCAAACTAGGGACCCAGTTCTTATATGTGACCTCTTCCTTTACCGTTGGGTGAGATCATAAGAACGGACCCTTTAGGGTACCTGTCTCCTCTTACCACTCGATGTCCAGTACACCAACGTTTCTCAACGTATACTGAATTGATGAGTCTTTATGGTTGTTATTAAATTTGATCAAAGAGATCTCTCGCCACTTGTCACTTTCAGAGTTCAAGAAACTAATATGTCTCCGAATGTCCTGAAGGTTTTGGACCTCTTTGATTCCTCACTTACGAACCTATATGAACAGAGTCACAGGAGACAGGGGTAAGTGTATGATACGTCCTAATAAACTGATTAAACTTTGATCTGGACAGGTATTCCCCTTTCCTTTCTTCCTTTTTCTCTATAGAAGAGGAAGTTTAACTTGGGAATTACAAATAAAGTCAAACTGTGGAGAAAGGAGGTTGTTAATTTAAGTTTATCATTTCTTCTGGTTTTATCTTTAACTAAAGTTTAATAATTTTTTATCTATTTTTAGTCTCACTCGGATAATTAAAGTAAAAGAGACATACGTAAGATTTTTGGTGATTTGTGAAAGAATAAAAGTTAGGTAATTAAATATATCGACGACGACGACGACGACAACGTTTCAGTGAAGTCATCACAAACTGAGTCACGTTGGGGTATCTGCCGTCGGGTGGTCCGAGGGACAGGGACCCTAAGAGGTCCGTTCTTGTGACCTCACCCAACGGTAAAGGAAGAAGTTACGTACTTTCACTTTTCACTTTCACTTTAGTGAGTCATTTACAGGTTGAGAATCGTTGAGGTACCTGACGTCGGATGGTCCGAGGAGACAGGTACCCTAAAAGGTCCGTTCTCATGACCTCACCCAACGGTAACGGAAGGTGTTAAATATATTGTGACATTGTGATTGAAATACTATAATATAAAATTGTACAAGAGTTTGTAACGTCTTGACTCATGTTTCATTTCTCTATATATTTTTACCTTACCACTAGGAAAATATAACCTTTGTATGTCTTGTACAAAGAGTAATATATGAATGCTTAATGCAAACTCAAATTAAAGACACACAAGTGTAAAGGATATCCTGTTATCATTTATTTCTTCTTCAAAACGTACTCGTATCCTTGTGAAAGGTACCAATATGTGGGTCCGAGTCACGTCTTTTTAATTCGTTTTAACGGATAGACGGTCAAAGAGGATCTTCCTTAAACTGATGTATGAAGGGATCGACGGACTCCCAGACTGAAAGACTGACTTAGGAGGGGTTTTATTTACCAAGAACCTTATAGGAGTTGATGTCCCTTGGTGATCATTGTTTCTACTACCGAACCCGTTAGTGTTTTAAAACCCTTTGTACCTACTTTTGCCTTCCTTAATACACTCCACTTTATTTGGTTTATCTCTTTCTGGTTATGACGTACCACAATAAATGTACATCTTAGATTTTTTGTTTCAGTTGGTATTTATCGTTTATTTTACCACCAACGGTCACCGACCCTTGACACCCTTTATCTTTTTAAACCATTTTCCCATGTTAAAAAGTCAATATACTACTTACTCCAGACTCCTAGATTACATAGAGGACTATTGATATCAACTATTATGACATAATGGATTGACTTTAAACGACTCTCTCATCTCGAATTCACGAGAGAGAGAGTGTGTGTGTGTGTCTAATTTATACTCTACACAATTAATTGACACTGTCAAGAAGGTGTTACACATGTATATAGTAGAGAGAAATGTAATACATAAAATTTGTATAACGTTAAGATTAACATGGAGCTATATCTTAAAAGATGTGAAAAATAAAGGACAACTATATTCCCTTGAAAAGACACCTTTTGATTTCTTGTCATGTGTACCTGAAGTTCTAATATAGTCCTTCCAACTTTTACAGTATACTGGTTGGTTGTACCTTTCTATTAAAAAGTAAAACGTACAAAATAGTATTACATAAGTGTTCTATACGAAGGATAAAATTATACGAGAAATTAAAGGACAAAGAAACACGGACCTACCCCCACCATCACCCCGTTTATTTCACTGGACACTTTATTATATAACACCTTACTTTGAAATAAATTGAGGATAAGAGTGTGTGTGTGTGTGTGTGTGTGTGTGTGTTTGTCATAAACTGTAGATTATGTATAAAAAGTACATTCTCATCGAAAATTGGACACTAAATGTGATTAAAAAAAAACGTTGTATTTATGATGTTGGTAGTCTCTTAATTTATTTCGTACTGGTAAAAAGGGTTTCATAAAAATTATTACAAAATTTATATTACAAAATTTTCGTTGTCTTTACTCTTGTGGAACGAAAACCGATTCACTTTTACTAAAATTTGAAGACCGAAGGTCTTTGACACTCTCTTATTAAAAAATAACGACTAAATTCGGTGGTTCAAATATCACAAACAATCTCATCGGTGTTTTTTGATGAGTGATCAATAATAATGAGTGTTTGGAAACATGTCCTGCAGGAATACCATGTGATCAATCCTAAGGAACGAAGGGGACGTTTCTCCAACTCAAGGTACGGATCACTCCCTTGATTCTAAGGTGTGCGGTACGTCACGTCGGTTTTAATTTTGTTTGTTTGTTTGTTTTGGATACCTGTTTAAATCCAACTAGTTCTTGAGTGACGAAATTTTAAACTTAGGTTTTTATATGACATACATAAGTAAGGACATTATGTCATAGTCCGTAAGTGAAAAACTACTTCGTAACTTTGATCATCAAGAAAAAGATTTCGGACTCTTTTAGTCATTTCTAAAGTCTGGAGTTCATTATGTAGTTGGTCTGTTCTGTTTAAGTTTTATCGAGTGGAACATAATTACCCCCTTCTTTCATATAAATCAAAGGGTTTCGTTAAAGTTTTACTCTTTTTTTATATCGTGAATTTGTATCTACACACTTACGTGAGGAAGACGAAGATTCAGACCCCCCTAAAAATTTTAAGATTTAGCACGTAAATTTTTACACATGAAATATTTTTATATTTAAATTCAATATTTATAAATATAATGTTTCAAGTATTTAACAAAATATAATATAAATCGTATAAAATACATTATATAATTTTATTAAAACGGTAGTAAATCTTTCAACATTGAAAAAAGATGAAAATCGTAATCCGACTAAACATTCCAAAAGATCTTTTCCTTTACTTTTGGAGTCAAAAGTGTTGACCGTTCTTACATAAATGAACTTGAGTAAATAGAAGGAATATTTCTTATAGACAGGAACCTATAAAATTTTATATAGTCGTTGTTCCTGAACATCTTTTTTTGTGATGTACTTCGTACACTTTCAGACTTAAATATGAAGATCAAAATTATGACAAATATACGTTTGGTTCTTTGGAGTCAGAAAACCTTAAAGACGAACTATAGATATTATGTGTCTTTGGAGAAATAGATGAACATCCTAATAATATTTCTAGTTTATTTGATTATACATTCAGAAAAATTTAGATATAATCTCAGATGTTTTATTAATAGAATACTCTTTTATAGTCACATGAATATATGAACTATTAATAGATAGTTTTTAATAATACATTATGTTATTTTTAATCTCTATGGCTCCCTTGTAAAGTATATTTCTACCCGTGTTATTTCCTGTCTTTTCCGTTCCTGGATTGTCTTCGACTTATATAATTCTTCTCTATTGTTCTTGTGTGTCTTCTTGATATGTTTTTCTAGAATTGGTGGGTCTATTAGTGCTACTACCCTAATGAGTAGATCTCGGTTTGTAAGACCTCACACTTCAGTTTATCCGGAATCCATCGTAGTGATGTTTGTTTCGATAACGTCCACTACCTTAAGGTCCACTTGACAAAGTTTAGGAATTTCTATTACGACCCTTTCACGACGTGAGTTAAATGGTCGCTTAAACCTTTTGAGGCGTCACTGGCGTCTGGACGTTTTCCAGTCAAAAGTAAGGCGAGAGTTTCTTCCCGTTACAGTTTCTTACAAGGTTGATGACGTGGTAACATGAGTAAAATGTACTATCGTTCCAGTACAAGTTTTAGGACGTTAGATCCGAAGTTGTCATACACTTGGTTCTTAAAGGTCTACAAGTTCGACCTCAAACTTTTCTGTCTCTTTGTTCTCTAGTTTAACACTTATAGGTAACCTAATATCTTTTTTGTTCCAGGTTATTTTGCAGATGAAGACGAAGTATCTGATACGCTATCGGAAACTGACACACCTAGTGTCTTTTACACCTTTTAAGAATTTCTCTACCCTTATGGTCTGGTGGAATGGACGAAGGATTCTTTAGACGTACGTCCAGTTTACATTGTCAATCTTGACCTGTACCTTTTTAACTGACCAAGTTTTAACCTTTCCACATGTCGTTTTAACATATCACAGTGGGACGAATAATTTAAATGTGAGCCTCATGTAGTACCCTTTACGGTCCGACCTACTTCGTGTTCGACTTTAGTTCCAACGGTCCTCTTTATAGTTATTGGAATGTATTCGTCTACTGTGGTGGACACCGTCTTTCGTTTCTCCTTGATTTCTCGGAAAACTACTTTCCACTTTTCGGAAAACTACTTTCCACTTTTCTCTCTCACTTTTCAACCTAATTTTGAGTGGTAAGTTTTTTGCTTCTAGTACTGTAGGCCAGGGTAGTGAAGTACCGATTATCTACCCTTTTGTTACGTTAGCCACTGTCCGAAATAAAAGAACCCGAGGTTTTAGTGATGTTTACCACTGACGTCGGTACTTTAATTTTCTTCCTCTCGATACTGTTTGATTTTGTCGTATATTTTTTCGTATCTACAATGAAACGGTCGATTCTAGGTATATCAGTTTCGATACCAAAAGGACATCAGTACATACTTACACTCTCAACCCGGTATTTCTTCCGACTCACGGTTTCTTAACTACGAAAACTTGATACCACAACTTCTTCTGAGAACTCTCGGGGAACAGGACGTTCCTTTAGTTTGGTCAGTTAGGATTTCCTTTAGTCGGGACTGATAAGTGACGTTCCGGACTACGACTTCGACTCCGAGGTCATGAGACCGATGGAGTACGCTTATCGGTTTAGTAATCTTTTCCAGGACTACGACCCTTTCTAACTTCCGTCCTCTCTTCCCCTACGGTCTCTTACGTCACCAACCTATCGTAGTGGTCGAGTTACCTGTACTCAAACTCGTTCGAGGTCCTCTACCACTTCCTGTCCCGTCGTGTAGCACGACGTCAGGTACCCCAGTGTTTCGCAGCCTCTCCTGACTCGTTGCCTTGTTGTTTTTGCTGTTTCTGTTACTGATAGTCTGTGTCTTTTATCGTATAATTAATGTATAAACTAAAAAATTTTATCTATGGAAATAAACGTACCTTAATACGACGATGACACCCTTTTGTAGTGTCGTACGATAACAATTGAACATGAACTTGTAAGATTCTTTGAATGCGACTCCATTTATTTTGAGTAAAACGACGGGAAGGTAGTATATACTATAACCACGGTAGACAAAGTTAAGGTACATACATCCTGGTATACTCTATACAACAATAATAATAACAAAATACATAGGTTTAAAGTAAACCTAAATGGAAGGAAAACTTGTAACCAAAAGAAAAGTAAGTCTCAAAACGATTTTACTTATTTTTCAGAGGTTTTCAATCAAAAGAAAGATTGTGAAAAAACAAAACAAAAAAATTCGATTTTTTTTTTTTTTTCTATATAAATGAGTCGGAAGAAGTAATCGTATAGAAGAACTCATATCTCAAAATATACCGTCAAAAAAAAAAGTCATAATAACTGTGATAAGTAAGTGATCATAGATCGAAGGTGACAACTATATAATTTGTCTTTCAGTTTGACTGGAAACTTATTTTAAACATAAAGAAAAGGAGTCGTGAAAGTTCCTTAAAGATAGAACGGAAAAACATTAAATTGTTTTTAACTGATGTTAAAATCAACGTCAAAAGAAAGAAAGAACCTTACGAATCCGGGTAACTTACATATTTAACAATAGAAGAATTTTCAGACTTGTAACAGTGAAATTAAGGTATATAGGTCCTAGGACACTCTATACAATAATAATCACAAAAGATTATTATTATTGTAATATAATTATGTCACAAGACATTAGACCTTTAACACAAGAGACGAAGTTAGAGAAAGAAAGAAAACATTTAGTTAATTTACATAAATCTTAAAGAGTGACCTATAAAACAAAGAGAATGGATCTTTGTAAATTTCTGAATAAAAAAATCTTATCAAAATCCAAGTGTTATTTTAATTCTTCTTTTATATCTCTCAAGGATTTATACAGGACGAAGGGGTGTACGTATCGGAGGGGGTAATAGTTGTAGGGGATCGTGTCGTCATATGAATGTTAACTACTTGAATGTAACGATGAAATGGTGGGGTTTAGGTTTCCAATATAATACCAAGTGAGAACCCCAACGTGTAAGATACCTAAACCCGTTTACGTACTTTACATAGACGACAATATTATGTATCTCTTATCAAAGTAACGAGATTTTTAGGGGACGTCGGACACACACATAGGCTAAAGAGAGTTGTGGATCGTTGGTGACTAAGGAAACTGACAGAGGTATCAAAACGGAAAAGGTCTTGCAATATATCAACCTTAATATCTCATACATCGGAAAAGTCTATGACAGGTTCCGGTCCCTACCCTCGGCTCTCCTCGATGGGGCGCAGACTCCGGTCCCCGGCGTCGTCCCTCCTCGGTGGGGTGCGACCTCCGTCGACCCTCCTCGTTGAGCTTCTCGCCACCGACGCGCCCCCGTCCTCCCGGATCTCCTGGATAGGGTGTAACTTCCAGTCCTTCCCGTCGTCATTCCTCTATGGGAGTATGTTCCATTCCTCGTCGTCGACACGAAACGACCTCGTCGGCACTTCTCTATGGGGTACGGGTTCCATTCTCTTTGGGTTCATTCTACCATCCAAAACGTTCTCCTGTAGTCTACCATCTGTGTGACTTTGGTATGAGTGTCTTTTGATCAGTCAGATTAGTGTGATCCTGATGTCGGGACAGATTGAGTTAATTTGGTTTTGTCCGGGCGCCCCGTTGGGTTCTACCCACCCAGTTCCACCTCTCCAGACTGTCTTACACCAGGTGACTTCTTCCCTTACCGTTTGGTGAAGTCATAAGAACGGAACTCTTAGGGTACTTGTCATACTTTTCCGTTTTACTGTCCTATGACTTTCTCCTTGAGGGGTCCAGTTCCACGGGTTAGTCACCTCTTTATTGAGGTCTCTCTTACTTCCCCACCTCCGTTTCGTTTTTGTTATGGGTCGACACCTACACTGACCACTATCTTTGTCCCAGTCCACGACATTTCTCGTTATAACGTATCCTTGGACCTTACAGTCCAGGTACTTAGTTCCGTTTAACCTTCACCAGTTGTCCTCTACCGTTCTTACTTGCAGCTGTAAGAGCCTTAGTCGCTTGATTTTACCTGACCTTACCCACTTAAATTGAGTTTACTGGTAATATAGATGATGACACCCGTCCTTAGGGAGTCTTCTTTACCTCACCGGTAGTACCAGTTGTTTTCTCAGACTTTACGTCATGAACCTACGTTAGAGTATTTGCTGTCTTACTAGAGACAAGTAGAGGTTCCGTTTGATAAGTTATAGTGTCAATAGGTTCAGATACGGGGTTGGTCATTACGACTTCTTCGACTTCAACTTACCATAGTACTTCTGGATGTTCTGGAAAATCTTGATTGTGTGTTTTTTCTACAGGAAAAGTAATATCCCCTACCTTACGTTTTCATCATTCAGTTCTTTGTGGACCTCATTGTCCGTTTAAACCGGAACCTTACGTTTTACTTCGTCCCTTTCTGATTATGTCAAAACGGTTCTTTTACGTGACCAGTATCGTTTGTGGGAGAAGGTTGTTGTGTTCTCTTCTGAGATGTGTACCTGTAGTGGTCTACCAGTTGTGGCTTTAGTCTGACTAATATAAGAAACGTCGGTTTCTACCTCTTCGAGATATGTCAGTTGTTTTTGTTCTGGTCCTCGACTGACATCGAGTCTAGTACTTGAGGAATGATGGTTTAAGTCTGACTTTAACTTCTTTCATCCCTTTTGGTGATCTGGTAAGTCCATACTGGATTTAGTTTAGGGAATACTAATATGTCACCTTCACTCTTTATCTAAATTCCCCGATCTAGACTATCTGTCTCACGGACTACTTGATACCTTACTCCAAGCACTGTAACATGTCCTCTGTCCCTAGTTCTGGTAGAGGTACCTTTTCTTTACGTTTTTTCCTTTTACCGACAGACCCCTCCTGAAAAGTTTATCGACACTTTTCTTTTCACTTTTCGTTTCCTCTTTGCCTTTCTATATTCGTAGACTTACGTCTCAAGGTTTCTTATCGTTCTTCTCTATTCTTTCCCTAGTCACGTTTCTTTATCTCCTTTTGTTGTCTTACCCTTCCTGATCTCTAGAGAAGTTCTTTTAATCTCTATGGTTCCCTTGTAAAGTACGTTTCTACCCGAGCTATTTCTTGTCTTTACTATGCCTGGATTGTCTTCGTCTTCTATAATTCTTCTCCACCGTTCTTATGTGTCCTCTTGACATGTTTTTTCTCGAAGTACTGGGTCTATTAGTACTACCACACTAGTGATTAGATCTCGGTCTGAAGAACCTTACACTTCAGTTCACCCGGAATCTTTCGTAGTGATGTTTGTTTCGATCACCTCCACTACCTTAAGGTCAACTCGATAAAGTTTAGGACTTTCTACTACGACACTTTCACAACGTGAGTCATACGGTCGTTTAAACCTTTTGAGTCGTCACCGGTGTCCTGACCTTTTCCAGTCAAAAGTAAGGTTAGGGTTTCTTTCCGTTACGGTTTGTTACGAGTTTGATGACGTATTAACGTGAGTAGAGTGTACGATCATTTCATTACGAGTTTTAAGAGGTTCGGTCCGAAGTCGTTATGAACTTGATACTTGAGGGGCTACAAGTTCGACCAAAATCTTTTCCGTTTCCTGCTCTCTAGTTTAATGGTTGTAGACGACCTAGTACCTTTTTCGTTCTCTCAAGGTCTTTTTGTAGATAAAGACGAAATAACTGATACGGTTTCGGAAACTGNTTATTTGACACCTGTTAAGACTTTCTCTACCCTTATGGTCTGGTGGACTGGACGGAGAACTCTTTAGACATACGTCCAGTCCTTCGTTGTCAATTTTGACCTGTACCTTGTTGTCTGACCAAGGTTTATCCTTTTCCTCATACAGTTCCGACATATAACAGTGGGACGAATAAATTGAATATACGTCTCGTGTAGTACTCTTTGCGACCTGACCTTCTTTGCGTTCGACCGTAGTTCTAACGGCCCTCTTTATAGTTATTGGAGTCTATACGTCTACTGTGGTGGAAATACCGTCTTTCACTTCTCCTGGATTTTTCGGAGAACTATTTTCACTTTCTCCTCTCACTTTTTCAACCGAATTTCGAGTTGTAAGTCTTTTGCTTCTTATACCGTAGGTCAGGGTAGTGAAGTACCCTTTATCTACCCCTTTGTCACCTTTGTCACAGTCTGAAATAAAAAAACCTGAGATTTTAGTGACGTCTACCACTAACGTCGGTACTTTAATTTTCTACAAATGAGGAACCTTCTTTTCAATACTGGTTGGATCTATTATATAAGTTTTCGTCTCTGTAATGAAACGGCTGATCAGTCCCGATACCAAAAAGGGTACCAGTATATACCTAACACTCTCGACCTGACGCTTCTTCCGACTCCTGGCTTCTTAACTACGAAAACTTGATACCACAACCTCTTGTGAGAACTCTCAGGGAACCTGACGTACCTCTAGGTAAGTCAGGTAAGACTTCCTCTAGTCGGGACCCTAAAGAAACCTTTCTCACTACGATTTCGACTTTGAGGTCATGAAACCGGTGGAGTACGTTTTCTCAACTGAGTAACCTTTTCTGAAACTACGACCCTCCCTAACCCCCGTCCTCCTCTTCCCCTGCTGTCTCCTACTCTATCGACCTACCGTAGTGAATGAGCTACCTGTACTCAGACGCACTTGAGGTCCTCAACCACTACCTCTCCCTCCGAACCGCACGACGCTAAGTACCCCAGAGTTTCTCATCCTGTGCAGACTCACTGACTTGACTTGTCTTATACACCCAGAAGAACAAAATTAAACGCAAAAGGTTTACTGAATACTTCATCTTGTAGAAAAGTGTACGAATAAACGGTAGACATAGAGCAGAAACCACTCCTCAGACAATTTCAGAAACTAGATAAAAACTAACTCAACAAAGAAAATAAAAACAACTCAAAATTTTTACAAAACACATAAAATCTATTGTAAAGAAATAGTCTGCACAGAAAATGTTCACAAAAGAGGGGTAGACACCGGACAGAAAAGTAAGAGAACTACATGAAAGGTAGGAAACGAATGAAATCAGATATAAGACCTGTTAAGAATGAATGAGAGGTCAAAGAAGAGAGGAATCGATAAAGATCAGACCCCACTGTAGATATATAGTCTAGGTTATAATGAAGTAAAATAATAATCTTAAAGATAAACCAAGGAAAACTTTAGACGTGAGGTACAAGGGACTTATTTATAAAATAAGTTCTAAAAGTCAATAAATAAATTGTTACTTTTATTATCAACGAAATGTTAGAGACAGACTACGTAAGTTCTATACTAAATGTTTTAACCAATATAATAAAAGATACAGAGTGATCCTACGGAAGTAAGATGTTCTCGGTCTAAAAGAACCGAATAGTCAAGTCAAGTCAAGTCTTCGAGTCTGCACAGGTTGAGAAACACTTTAGTACTTAACGTCGTGCGGTCCGGAGAGACAGGTAGTGGTTGAGGACCTCAAATGTGTTTGAGTACAGATAACTCAGTCACTACGGTAGGTCGGTAGAGTAGGAGACAACAGAGGAAGAGGAGGACGGGGGTTAGGAAGGGTCGTAGTCCCAGAAAAGGTCACTCAGTTGAGAAGTATATTCCACCGGTTTCATAACCTCAAAGTCGAAGTTGTAGTTAGAAATGTTACTTGTGGGTCCTGACTAGAGGGAGTCTTACCTGACCAACCTAGAGGAACGTCAGGTTCCCTGAGAGTTCTCAGAAGAGGTTGTGGTGTCAAGTTTTCGTAGTTAAGAAGTCGCGAGTCGAAAGAAGTGTCAGGTTGAGAGTGTAGATATGTACTGGTGACCTTTTTGGTATCGAAACTGATCTGCCTGGAAACAACCGCTTCATTACAGAGACGAAAACTTATACGACAGATCCAACCAGTATTGAAAAGAAGGTTCTTGATTCGTAGAAAATTAAAGTACCAACGTCAGTTGTAGACTTCACTATAACCTCAGGTCTTTTTATTTCAGTCAGTGACATAGGTGACAAAGGGGTAGATAAAGGGTACTTCACTACCTGGTCTAAGGTACTAGAAGCAAAAGACTTACAACTCGAAATTCGGTTTAAAAAGTGAGACAAGAAAGTGTAAGTAGTTCTGAGAAAAATCAAAGAGAAGTGAAAGACGGTATTGCCACCACAGTAGATGTATAGACTCCAATAACTGTAAAGAGGGCCGTTAGAACTAAATTCGAACACGAAGAAGATCGGGTCGTAAAGAGTTCTGCATACGACGTATATTCAATTTATGAGTCCCACTGTTATATGTCGGAACTGTATGAGGAAAAGGATAAATCTTGGTCAGATAACAAGGTACAGGTCAAGATTGACAACGAAGGACTGGATGTACGTCTAAAGAGTTCTCCGTCCAGTCCACCAGACCATAAGGGTAGAGAAAGTCTTAAAAGGTGTCAAATAACACTAGTTGTGTCGGTTTCCGAAACCGTATCAGGTTTTTCGTCTTTATCTACAAAAAGACCTTGAGAGAACGAAAAAGGTACTAGGTCGCCTACAACCGTTAAACTAGAGACCAAGGAAACGGAAAAGATGTTGGTCGAACTTGTAGTCCTTCAAGTGTCAAGTGTATAACGACTTCGGACCAAACCTCTTAAAACTCGTAATGAAACGATCGCACAATCTACTCACGTTAACACGCCATCAAACTCGTAACAAACCGTAACGGAAAGAAACCCTAACCTTACTTTTGACTGGAAAAGGTCAGGACACCGGTGACGACTCAAAAGGTTTAAACGACCGTATGACTCACGTTGTGAAAGTGTCGTAGTAGAAAGTCCTAAACTTTATCGAGTTGACCTTAAGGTAGTGGAGGTGATCGAAACAAACATCATTACGAAAGATTCCGGGTGAACTGAACTGTAAGGTTCTTCAGACCGAGATCTAATCACTAGTGTAGTAGTACTAATAGACCCAGTACTTCGAGAAAAAACATGTCAAGAGGACACATAAGAACGGTGGAGAAGAATTATAGAAGACGAAGACAATCCAGGCATAGTAAAGACAGGAAATAGCTCGGGTAGAAACNCCTTAAGGTAGTGGAGGTGATAGAAACAAACATCATTACGAAAGATTCCGGGTGAACTGAAGTGTAAGGTTCTTCAGACCGAGATCTAATCACTAGTGTAGTAGTACTAATAGACCCAGTACTTCGAGAAAAAACATGTCAAGAGGACACATAAGAACGGTGGAGAAGAATTATAGAAGACGAAGACAATCTAGGCATAGTAAAGACAGGAAATAGCTCGGGTAGAAACGTACTTTACAAGGGAACCATAGAGATTAAAAGAACTTCTCTAGAGTTCAGAAAGGGTAAGACAACAAAAGGAGCTAAAGAAACGTGACTAACGACTCCTTCCGAGAATAGAGAGGAACGATAAGAAACCTTGAGACGTAAGTCAGCAAATATAGAAAGGAAAAGAGGAAACGAAAAGTGAAGAGAAGTGTCGATAAACATTCCGAAGGGGTCTGTCGGTAAAACGAAAAAACGTAAAGAAAAGCTACCCCGACCAGAACTAGGGACAGAGGACATGTTACAGTGCTTGGAGGCAGATAGTCCGTGAGACAGATAGTCTAGATCGGGGAATTTAGATAAAGAGTGAAGGTGACATATTAGTATTACCTCATAATAAACGAATATACTCAGTAAATAAAATGAATTCACATTTCTTGTAAGGACGGTTGTGTCCTCTGTATTCCTAATCTAGGGACCATCCCTTATAGGGTCCTCTTCCTTTAACGTTTAGTTAGGTCATAAGAACAGACCTCTTAGGGTCCCTGTCTCCTCGACCACCCAATGTCAGGAATCCCAACGTTTCTCAATCTGTGCTGACTTCGTTTTATCGTGTATTGTTTTATATAACATCCTCACTTAACACATTTTATATCCTTATTTTTTCAATTATCTCAAGTGACAGGAAAGAACTTTCTATTAGAAAACAAAGACAATCCTCTGACCTTTACAATGAGCAGAATGAAATTAAATATCAGTTCCGAATTCTAACGAAAGTTGAGGTACGAATGTGAGAGTGTTCTCTATGTTTCCACTCGTTACCTGTGAAATGAAATCTAGAAAGAAATGAGATTTCCTAATAGGGAAACACCAGTGTCGGATAAAGTAAAATCAAATGGTTTATTTAGATTTAATAATATAATAGATAAAATATTCACTTCAAGAGGTGAAACATTTCAAAGCCGAAAGTCAAAGTAAAAGTACAGTTACTCGGTAAAGTTGAAGTGTCGAGCAAGAACGATCAACAGGTCATGGGAATTTTATGTTTGTTGAAACAAACGGAAAAGGAAGGGGTTCTAAAACCGGAATTCAAAGGAGTTATAACAGTTTCGAGAATTTGACTAAAAATTTGACTGAAGTAGGTCAAGAAAATCAAAGGGATTAATCCTTCCAACAAGAATCAATGGACCGGGTAGTAACATCCTTCGTCTTATACAAAATATCTTTCTAATGAACGACATTTATATCAGTGTACACATGTGAAATACAATATCCATTTAACTGTCTAAATATATTACAAACGGAACTAGTCTTAATTACCGTTAATAATAATACGTTTGTACTCAAACTAATCCGTTCGTCTCTTGAGTGTCTAATCCTATGCTTCAAATTGATACCACTTGAAGTCCGTTTAGAGTCTCCTGTTTTTCTTCCAATCTAAAATAATCCAAGACCCTTCTTCAATCCCTTCTAACAGGACTTTTTTTAAGTGACTTCCTCTTAATCTCAAGTTTTAACACCAAGACTTGTTACCAATGTTCACTGTCAAACAACAATGACTCCTTACGTCTTTAGAAGAAAGAAGGACAACTGATAAATACAAAAATATTCCCCATGTACATACTCTCAAGAAAGTATTGAAGGACTGAGGTGAAATTTAGTCCAAGGGAAATAGGTAAAGTGAAAAGGGGAAAAACTAGTTATATAAAGAGACTTTCGTAGTGACTAGTTCATAGTACAGTAAAAAAACAACAACAAATAAACAAATTTTAGAAAAAACAGGCAAACTCAAGGAAACACGGTCCTTCCTGGAAAAGACCTTCAGTACAGGGCGTACTTCCCTCTCTCTCGTTCATCGTCAGTATTCGATAACCCCAGTGTCCTTATATCTCCCAAGAGTTCGTAGAAGGTAAGAATTTAAACATAGAACAGTTCCAACATTCGTTACCTCTAATAGAGTTTCACTATTCGATTACAGTAAGACAAACCTCGTAATAAAGACGTCTTTGGACTGTCCATTCTCTATATTTTAAATTTTTATTAATATGTTCAATATTAATTTTTATTATAATATTTAGATCAAACTTATCAACAGAACTCCGTACTTGGATCCGAAATTCAGTCGGTTGACTTGTTTAGTTTCCTGGTACTCCTTAGTTCACCTTAAACATTCGTCTCACAAACAAAGGATTAAAATACGATAACTCAAAGATGAAGGGGTTTCTTTTAATAGGTTCAACGATGGTACATATGTGGTGGAACAAGATAATTTTCACTTTCACTTTCACTTCAGTGAGTCAGCTCAGGTTGAGAAACGCTGGGACACATCGGGTGGTCCGAAGAGGTAGGTACCCTAAGAGGTCCGTTCTTATGACCTCACCCAACGGTAAAGGAAGAGGTCCCCTAGAAGGACTGGGTTCTTAGTCGGGTCCAGAGGGCGTAACGACCGTCTGCGAAATTGGAGACTCGGTGGTCCCTTCGGAACAAGATGATCCTCCATCAATTCCCGTTAAACTAATAAATTATAACGACTTCGATTCCTTAGATTACTGAATTACAACCCGTCGATAATAATGAAATAGTCATTTCGGTCGACACAATGTATCTCTCACCGATCGGTTCGGTTCCTTCCTCATTTCTAGATGGTTTCCTTCTTTAAGTCTTAGTATCTGGAGTAATCCACCAAGTATAAACAAAAAAACTACATCCGGATTCACCCACCGGGTCACTAGTTGGGTTTAGTTGACACTTACCTATCACCTTGTTGATCCATAGGATTATTCATAACAGGAGGGTAAGTGGTTGATAGGTCCATAAGTATTCGAGTACCTACTACAATTTTAGGTGTCTTCTTCCACTTCGGTCTGTCCCACGTCTCCTAAATTTAATTCAAACAAAACAAATAAATCTACAGACGACTTTACCTCAATAAACGTCGTTAGTTTATCGTTAGTCTATTTTGGTGTTTATAAATATATCTATCATCTATGTGAAAATCTCATCAGGTACGGAAACCTTATAATACCTTCATCAATCGAAAAGAGTACATATTACCTCTATTTCAAAATTTACGGGTATACAAGTTGTAAATGATGTACGGTTTGAGGATACTTATTGAAACCGATAATAATTGTAAGGATCCTTAAAGTTTTAACTGGGGGTACCTTCGTTTTCTCTTGGTGGACAACTTTGGAAACGGTTTTATTAGATCTTTTAACTGATCTTTACGGTTTATTAACCGGGGTATTTTCCTTTTTGTTATAACTTTTATATTATTTACAACCAACTATTTTTCTGTCTCGAGACGAAAGTCGGTTTATTATTAGATCAGGAATCCTGTGAGATTTAAGGAACAATGACTGTTGTACGTAACTTTATAACCAATTGACTATTTAACTATTGTTAATACATAGTTAGTTAAATCAAGTCAACGAGTCAGCACAGACTGGGAAACACTGGGTACCTGATATCGTGCGGTCCGGAGCGACAGGTAACGATCGAGGGTCTCAAAGTTTAAGTACAGGTAACTCAACCACTACGGTAGGTTAGTAGAGTAGGGGACAGTAAGGGAAGAGGATGACGGAAGTTAGACTGGACGTCGTAGTCCCAGAAAAGTTTACTCAGTCAAGAAACGTAGTCCATCGGTTTCATAACCATAGTTATGACCACGTATTTATAATTATTTCGGTGATATTCACGTCGTTGTTACGTTTTAGTTCGTCTCTCTAGTTCTAAATTTTTATCGGTAATCTTGATTATAAATTTATGTATACGGTAAAATGGACAACCGACATGATATCGAATTCCTTACACCATTTATTAAACTTACTGATTACGTCTACAACTATTTCTTAAAGAACAAATGTTAATGTAATCATACCATCTCGGTGGTATTGTCCGACTCACGAACTTTATTATTTTTAAATAAAGATTGTCAAGACTTTAGACTTTCAAGTTCTAGTTCAACAGTCGTCATATCTAAAGAAGAATCCGGAGTGATCAACTGGAAGTTTAAGAGTGATACAGGAGCAAAGAAGATATAAATGTAGGGACCACTCAGGATTATAGAAAAGTATTTCTATAGATGACCTTATCCCGGACGTGGTTTGCAAAGTAATATTGAATTAGTGGAGAAAGTTCCGGGGTAGAGATTTCTTTCAGTGTAACGTTCTAAGACCTCCAACCCCGGAGTTGTATACTAAACCCCCTACCCGTGTTAAGTCGGGTATTGTTTATGAATAAAGTCCATACAGGTCTAAAGGATCTTTAGAATATCAGTCAATCAATAAGAAATTAGGGAAGACTACTTATTTTTACTAAAGTTGATAATCCGAGTTAAGAACAAGACCGAAGACTACCTAATATCGTCTCAGTAGGTTAAGGATAGTAACATTGATAAGTTAATTGTTCATAACTCTTTGGAGACTTTACTAGAACATTTTTTTCATAGGTCATAGGTTTTGTAGAATGTTTTACCGGTTGTATACCATGGACTTCTCGTACATATCTTTAACGGTATGGACAACGAGAAGAAGAAAGGTTTCGTAGAACTTCTAAGGAAAGGGCATGGCGTCTGAAAATAAAAGAATATAAACCTACTGTATAAAACACACAGCCTGCACCTCGTATGTCTATTTCATAGGAATTACACACGAATACATAGGTCTAACAGGACGTCATATCCTGTAACTCCGTCTCCTCTTTAACATGTAGTAATAATCAAGTGTCGGATTTTTGGTAGAGTTGACTTAGTTCACTTGAAAAGTAACAATATATCACGTACCATATAACCGTCAACTTATTTTGATAATTACCTTTCTTACATAATAAAGTCGAACCGATCCTAATGTATTTTTTAATTAAAATCCAAGTTTCGGACCTACCCTTTTATTTATATTAATCTCTAATTATACTTAGACGAGCTTATAAGAGTATCAATGATGATAGTCTCTGGTTTTCTTACATGTTATTAGTGAATTCATACGTAAACTTAGGTTTCCGAACTTGGACTCTTCTACAAAAGGGAACAATCGAAACTAAAATACTTCCAGTCTCTTCTAAACCCGACTTAAGTTCATGACTTAAGTTCTGTTCAGTACGTGATCAAGAATTTTACGTATTATTCTCACGTACAGTTCTTCTGAACCGATCGTTCACCTTTCTCTTCATACTTCTCCTTCTTTGAAAAGTGCACTGTTAATACTCCGTCCTTTTACCTGTATATTTCATAAAAAATCTATGTATTATACAATTTTAATACAGTCAAACAACTACAGTGGGAGTTCCTAAAATCTTAAGTCTCTTCTCGTTGTAGGGAGGAGAAAAACAATTTCACAACCGGTTTGTACTTTTCGTTTCAACGGGTCGACTGTTTCATTATGTTGTATATAAGATCAGAAGATTGAAAAAGATAATAAGAAACAATAAAAGTTTGAAGAAGTACTGGAATTAGTTAAATGAATTAGGAGGAAATCGAGTATAAGAGATGGTTCGATATTAATAAGGTTTACTATAGAGACGAAAGATTAAAAGTCAACATTCTAATAGTCCATGTAAGTACAACATAATACGTACTTCTTGTATCTTTTCATTTGGTTGGTTTTTATGAAAGTTTCATTTTATATAGTAAGGGTGAACGTTCTTCAAGTATCAGTCTTTTCCCCTTTTATATCTAGACATGTATAAAATTTTCTCAGTAGGTCCTCTCTTGTTCTACCACCTCCTCATCCACTTACACCTCATGTAGAGAGAGGTACCTATGTAGTCCTTATGTGGAAGTCTATGTCTTCACGTACGTCTTGTGGTCGACTCTCGTCTGTTCTCATGGACTGGTCACCTTTTCTTATATATCTTGGTACGTTTTGAGTCATCCTACTTCCTCGATCCCCCTTTTTGTCCTCAAATCATCATAACCTGGACAGGAACCGTCAACCCTCTTGACTTCGTCCCCAGGTTAGGGGTGTAACCCCGTTAACAGACTCAGTCTCCTCTTTGTAAATTCCGACTCTTACTTTGTAGACTAGACACAGTCGGATTTACCTTACTCTGAGTCTGTCAGGAACGGAGTCGGTATGTATGGGGTCTGTCACTACGTCCAGGGGAGCTTCCGAGTCACCGACCCTCGACCTCAAATCCCTAACACCTCGTTAGGATCCTGTTCTCGACGACAACTGACGACTTTCAACCTAACTCCCCTACACTCCCTCCTCTACCCACCCTTTACGGACACTTCCTTTCGGTCCGTCGGTACCTTCGTTCCATTATACCGACTCAGTACGTATCCCCCACCTCGGTAGTGGTATTGACGAGAGAGGGGCGTCCGGTCGTAGTCGTCGACCTGTTATCTCTCAGACCGGGTAGTTTGTGGACTGTGTGACTTGATGACTCATCCTGGGTGGGTCCCACGAGGAAATTCACTGACCACGTGACTTGATGTCTCATACTGGTGTCGGTTCTCCCGGGGAGATACACGAATTGCACGGTTTGTTGTCTCTTCCTTGAGTACCTTCCCTCGGGAGGTTCACGGACTTGACCGGTTTCTCTGGAAGACTAGGAGCCGATGTTCTTCGAACTTTTATCTGGGACTATCTCGGTATAGAGGATGCCACATCCGTCAGACACAGGAACGTGTGAACCACGGTGGTCCCAGGGACGTTTTATTCGTCGACACGGTAGAAGTACGAGTTGGGAGTGACCCCATCTCAACGGTGTCCGTTTTTTTTATTGTCTTTTTTTTGGGAACGTAGATACGTGCGTCCCAGTAAACTCAACACAGGTTGAGAAACGCTGGAACACTAGACACCGGACGGTACCTAGAGACAGTCCCCCCAAGAGGTCCGTTTTTATGACCTCATATAACCGGTTATAACCAACAGTATGGGAAGATCTCGTGATGTAAAGGACTACGGGATCGGTGGTTGAGGGGACTCATGGAGCACGACGGTCTTGGGGACGTTGGGTTCATTGATGTGGTGGAGGTGTGGACCGTGAGTGACCCCGTCTGGGTTCAGGAGGTCCCTTCGGAGTCCTCGTTTGGAGTCACCTACTGGGTGTACGTGTCAACCCTTAATTTGACGTCAACTTTTGGTCCCCGTCAAACCGATTTCTTCTGGGTTTTGGAAGGGTGGTCGACATGTTCGACGTCTAATTTAGGTGTACTAGTTGATCCGGCTGGGGCAGATGTCTCATATATTTTACTGTAACTCTCGAGGGTGGTTTCTTTTGTGTTATCAAGACTATCGACACCTGTAACCTCGTTCTTGTGTGTCTTTATCCTGGTCTCATCTTAGAGTCGGTCTCTTCCCTTACCGTTGGGTGAGATCATAAGAACGGATCTCTTAGGACACCTGTCTCCTCGGACGACCCGACGGTAGATACCGTAGAGTGTCTCAACCTGTGCTACCTTTGTCGAATCGTCGTTGTCGTCTTAGACTCGACGGGGGTGTCCTCCAGGTCTCTGGTCGTGTCACAACCTCCCGTAGGATCCCTCCACTCCACCTGACACTGAGGGTCACTCCCTTTCCTGAGACTGTCGTCACTGCGTTCTTTTTGTAAATAATAAGAATATAAAACTGATCAAGACATCTAAGAAAACTAAAAAAACGGGTGAGGGGGTATGGCAACATCAACAACTGAAATAACCGTGATACTTTAGATTCGAAAACTCAAAAGTGTGAAAAATAGCAATATTTGGAACCGGAGATGTAACCCGAAAACGTCAAGAGACCTCAAAAGAGAAAAAACAAACAAAAAATTAAATTTAAAATTTAAAAATTTTTTATATAATAAAAATATGTAAATACAGAAACAAACGAAAAGAATGATAAGACAAGGGGAATGTCAATTAGAAATTACATATATTTAGAAGAAATAGATGGAGATAAATTGAAACGTAGAGATAAGAAAGAAAGAAGAGTTGTATACACAATCAAAACAAAAGTAACGAAATAAGGGGTGAACCGTGGAACGAAATCAAAACAAAAGGTCAAACACGAAATCAATCAAAACAAGAATTGACCATCTACGTTATAAACCAAAGGAAACAAGTTGTCCAGTTAATAACATGAAATAAAAACAACCTGACAAATATAAAACGAATACCCATATATATACACACATATAAGGTAATAAAAGTAATAGTAAACGGAATAAAACATTACCGGTAAACAGACCCCCAGTAGAAACCAAACAGTAAATTTCCGTAAACAAAATTAGAGTGAATTACGGTATTATTTGGAGAACGCCTTACAAGGAAGGACTGGTGCCTAGTTCGTGACTCTGAAACCTCACCCTCGTGACTGAGGTTCTGGGATCTGATAGTCTCTTGATTGGGATTCCTCATAGTTTGTGACTCTTGAGTGTGTTTCCTTTGGTAACCTTACGTTTTGGGCCGTAGTGGGTTGGTGGTCATCGTGGACACGTCCTACGGAGTGGATTTGTTGTTTGTTTTGTTTTTATGTTTGGTTTAGTAGTGTCTATTCTAATGCTGGAGGGAATCGGAACGGGTAGTTTTCTTTTTGTTTGTTGTTGTTGTTATTGTTGTTGTTGTTTTTTTTTGAGTCGTGTTTAGAATGGGATATACTTCGAACGTGTTCGGTGACCTGATCCGAGTCCTCCCGTCTTTGGTTTTCCTTCTTTCTTAAGTCGGAACTTCGGACCCTTTTCTTCTGGAGTTTTTGTCATTCCAATTTTTTTTTTATTACTTTTCCGTCTCTTTATGATGTGTTTACTTCCCTGTTTGATCTTTTTGTCTACAGGTTTATTTACTTCTCCTTAATCCGTTTGATGGACTTTGTCATAAGTCTTATTACTATCATTTCTACTAGTTTTTGGAACTTTTGTTTTACCTCTTTTACGTTCCCAATTAATTGTTTCTGGATCTTCTTAATTTCTTATTTGTATGTCTCTGTTTGTTGTGTTAATGACTTTAATTTTTTTTTAAGATATTCCTTAGTATTCGTCTTATAGACTTCGTCTTGTTACTTAGTCACTCGATCTTCCGTTTTACCACCTTTACTGAAGACTCCTCGTCTTCATCCATTTTTCTTACTTTTCTTGACTCCTATTAGAGTCTCTGGAGACCCTGTTATAGTTTACGTGTTTGTAAGCTTAATTTCCCCAGGGTCTTCTTCTTCTCTTCTTCTTTCCCATACTCTTTTAAAAACTTCTCTAATATCAACTTTTAAAGGGGTTGTACCTTTTCCTTTATCAGGTTCAGGTTCTCCGTGTCTCAGGGTATATCTTATTTTGGGTTCCTCTTTGTACGGTTCTGTGTATGATTAGTTTGATTGTTTCTGATTTGTGTTTCTTTCTTATAATTTTCGTAGTTCCCTTTTCGTTGTTCATTGTAAGTTCCCTTTGGGGAAGGTAAATTGTCGACTAGGAAGTCATCTTTGAGACGTCCGGTCTTCTCTTACCGTCCTACAAATTTCATGACTTTCCCTTTTTAGATGTTGGTACTAATGACATGGGTCGTTCCTAGAGTAAGTTTTGACTACCTCTTTATTTTTCATAAAGTGTGTTCGTTGTCAATTCTCTTAAGTCACGGTAGTTTGGTCGAAATAGTGTTTACAATTTCCCTGAATGTATCAGTTCTTTACGTTCTCTTCGTTTTCTAATGTTTTAGTTGGGGTTTGTTAATTCTTTCAGTGTTATCCTTGTGTATATAGTTATTAATGAAATTTACATTTACCTAATTTACGAGGTTGTTTTTCTGATCTGACCGACTTACTTATGTTTTTGTTCTAGGTATATGTACGACAGATGTTTTTTGTCGTATATGGGTGAAGTCTGGATTTCTGTGTATATCTGACTTTCACTCTCCTATTTTTTTATATATAAGGTACGTTTTGTCCTTCGTTTTCTTTCGACCTCATCGTCAGGAATATAGTCTGTTTTATCTGTAATAAATACGTGGGTTGAATCCTCGTGGAGTTATATATTCTGTTTGTGATTGTCTGTATTTTCCTCTCTGACTGTCATTGTGTTATTATCATCCACTGAAATTGTGGGGTGAGTGTTGTTTCCTGCCCAGTAGTTTTGTCTAATTATTCCTTTGTGTTCAGAATCTACTATGTAATCTACTCTACCTAGAGTGACTATAGAAGTCGTGTAAGGTAAGTTTACGTCTTCTTACGTGGAAGAAGAGTTCAAGTGTACCTTGTAAGAGGTCCTATCTGGTGTAGAACCCAGTGTTTAGTTTGGAGTCATTTAAATTCTTTTGAATTGAACATAAATCGTAGAAAAGGTTGGTGTTACGACACTCTGATCTATAGTTAATGTTCTTTTGTGGACACTTTTTGTGTTCGTGTACCTCTAATTTGTTATGTAAAGATTTATTGGTTGTCCAATGGCTACTTTACTTTTCCCTTTATTTTTTAAAGATCTTTGTTTACTGTTACTTTTGTACTGTTGATTTTTGGGTATCCTACGTCGTATTCGTCAAGATTTTCCCTTCAAATATCGTTACGTTAGGATGGAGTTCTCTGTTCTTTTTGTAACTTATCTGATTAAATATGCATTTTGTTGACCTTTTTCCTCTTGTTGTTGTTGGTTTTTTTTTAGGTTTTAATTCTTCCTTTCTTTAGTATTTCAAGACTCGTCTTTATTTACTTTTTCTTAACTTTCTTTATTATCATTTTAATTATTTGATTTTCGACCAAGAAACTCTTCTATTTGTTTTAACTGTTTGGAAATTCGGTCTGAGTTCTGTTTTCTCTCTTCTCAGTTTAGTCCTTTTGATCTTTACTTTTTCCTCTCCAATGTTGTCTGTTACGTTTTTATGTTTCCTAATATTCTCTGATAATACTTGTTAAAATACCGTTATTTTACATGTTGGACCTTCTTTACCTGTCTAAGAAGCTTTTCAAGTCAGAAGGTCCTGACTTTGTCCTTCTTTGTCTTTAATACTTGTTGAGTTAATGTTTGTGACTTTAACTTCTACACTAGATTTTAGAGGGTTTTTTGTTTTCGAGTCCTGGTCTAACAAATTCAGATATGAAGATTTTGATAAAGTTTTTAACGTCTCCTTCCTTAGGAAGGTTTGATTAAGATGCTTCGGTGGTAGTGGGACTATGGTTTTGGTCTGTTTCTGTTGTGTGTTTTTTCTTTTGGTATCCGATTATAGTGACTACTTGTATCTACGTTTTTAGGAGTTGTTTTAAAATCGTTTGTCTTAAGCTGTTGTGTGGTTTTTCGAGTATGTAGTACTAGTTAAACCCAAAGAAGGACCCTACGTTCCTAATATACGTTTAGTTAGTTACAGTATGTGGTATAATTGTTTAACTTTCTATTTTTGGTATACTGTTAGAGTTATCTACGTTGTTTTCGGAAACTGTTTTAAGTCGGGGGCAAATACTAATTTTGAGAAGTTTTTTACCCGTATCTTCCTTGGACGGAGTTGTGTCATTTCTGATATGTACTATCACTTTCACTTCAGCGAGTCAACACAGGCTGAGAAACGCTGGGGTACCTGACGTAGGATGGTTCGAGGAGACAGGTGCCCTAAGAGGTCTGTTCTTATGACCTCACCCAACGGGAAAGGAAGAGGTATGTACTATTCGGATGTCGTTTGTGATTAGAGTCACCACTTTTTGACTTTCGTAAGGGAGATTCTAGTCCTTCTTCTGTTTCCACAGGTGAAAGTGGTGATAATAAGTTGTATCAAAACCTTCAGAATCGATGTCATTAGTCTCTTCTTTTTCTTCATTTCCTTAGGTATAGTCTTTTCTTCTTCATTTCGAGAGTGACAAACGTCTACTGAACTATGACATGTATCTTTTGGGATTTCTATCATAGTCTTTTCATGATCTCGATTAGCCACTTAAATCGTTTTAACGTCCTATGTTTCAGTTATGTGTCTTTAGTGAACGTAAAGACATATGATTGTTACTTTGTAGTCTTTCCCTTTAATTCATTAGTTGGAGTAAGTGGTAACATTGTTTTTATTATATAGATCCTTATTTGAATGGACTCTTCTGTTTTCTTGACATGTGTCTTTTAATATTGTGTAACTACTTTCTTTAGTTTCTGTTGTTTTTGTCTACTTCTTTATAAAGTACATGGACCCATCTTTCTTAATTATAACACTTTTACTGATATGATGGTGTAAGTTAGATGTCTAAATCATGTTAGGGATAGTTTAATGGTTACCGAAAAAAGTGTCTTGATCTTGTTTTTAAAAGTGTTAAGTATACCTTTGTGTTTTCTGGGGCTTATCGGTTTCGTCAGAACTCTTTAGTCTTACCTCGACCTCCTCAGTTAGAAGTACTGAAGTCTAATATGACATTTCGATGTCAGTTCTGTCCTACCATGACCGTGTTTTTCTCTTTATATATGGTTACCTTATTCTATCTTTCAGGTCTTTGTTTGGGTACGTAAATACCCATGGAATAAAAACTGTTACCTCCGTTCTTATATGTTACTCCGTTTCTGTCGGTAAAGTTATTTACCACGACCCTTTTACCTGTCGATGTACATTTTCTTACTTTAATCTTGTGAAGGATTGTGGTATGTGTTTCTATTTGAGTTTTACCTAATTTCTGTATTTACATTCTGGTCTTTGATATTTTAGCAATCACCTTTATATCTATCTTGTGTGCTACTGTATTTAGTTTCGTTCTAGGAGATACTGGGTGGAAGATCTCATTACCTTTATTTTTGTTTTCATTTGTTCACCCTGGACTAATTTGAATTTTCGAAAACGTGTCGTTTCCTTTGATATTCGTTCCACTTTTCTGTTGGGAGTCTTACCTTCTTTGATTATCGTTTACATTGTTGATTGTTTACTAATTAAAGTTTTTATATGTTCGTCGAGTATGTTGAGTTTTGGTCTTTTTGTTTGTTGGGATAGTTTTTCACCCCCTTTCTGGATTTGTCTGTAAAAAGGTTTCTTCCGTATGTTTACCGATTGTTTGTGTACTTTTCTAGGAATTGTAGCGAGTAATCATCTCTTAACGTTTAGTTTTGATGTTACTCTATAGTGGATTGTGACCAGTCTTATCGTAGTAGTTTTTCAGATGTTTGTTATATACGACCTCTCCCACACCTCTTTTCTCTTCCGAGAACGTAACAACCACCCTTACATTTAACTATGTCGGTGATACCTTCTACCATACCTCTAAGGAATTTTTGGATCCTTATTTTGGTGGTGTACTGGGTCATTAGGGTGAGGATCTGTATATGGGACTTCCTTAGTTTCAACTTTTTCTATGTACATAGGGTAACAAATAACGTAGTGATAAATGGTCTCGATCCTATACCTTCGTTGGATAGGTACCAACGTTAGTTACCTTCGTTAGTTAGGTACTGTCTACTTACCTATTTCTTCAACACCATGTATATGTGTTACCTTATAATGGGTTGGTAATTAACCTCACGTAATATTAGTCAAGATTACTCTACCTACTTGGATCTTGGATAATATGTCTCACTTCATTCAGTCTTTCTCTTTCTCTTTATAACATAAGAAGGGACCACCGAGTCTGCCATTTCGTAGACAGATGTTACTCCCTCTGGACCCAAGTTAGGGACCCAACTCTTCTAGACGACCTCTTCCTTTACCGTTAGGTGAGATCACCTAACGGACCTTTTAGAGTACCTGTCTCCTCGGACCATCCGATGTCAGATACCCCAGCGTTTCTCAACTTGTGCTGACTCGCTGCAAGGATTTACGCATATATATACTTTGGATCTTTTTACCATGACTTCTTAAATAAATGTCCCGTCGTCACCTATTTGTCTGTATGTCTTTTCTGAATACCTGTACCCCTCTCCCCTTCTCTCCCACTCTGCATACCTCTCTCATTGTACCTTAGAATGTAATGGCATACATTTTATCTGTCGGTTGTCCTAAACGACATACAGAGTCCTTTGAGTTTGTCCCCGAGATATAGTTGGATCTTCCCACCCTACCCCTCCCTCTACCCTCCCTCAAAATTTTCCCTCCTCTATATACATATGGATACCGACTAAGTACAACTCCAAACTGTCTTTTGTCGTTTTAAAACATTTCGTTAATAGGAAGTTAATCTTTTATTTATTTAAAAATTTTTTTTTCTGATTCTCAATAGGTTGTTCGTTCATACTTTGTCTGTAAAAGTCGGGTTAAAGTTTACTTTACAAGAACTAGACAAATAACCTACAAAAAAGAAATGTAACAAGTGTATAATACGATTAAATAACTGTAGATTAATACAGTATGTTAGAGGAGGTATAAAGAGGAAGTCATACGTCTTGTTGGTACTTAGGTCCATAATAAGGGTAAAACATTAACTCCCTAACTTAAGATCTTTCGAATCAATTTAATGAGTTTAAGTGAAGTGGTGTTGACAAGATTTTTTATTTATTTATTTTTGTGCTTTTACTCTTTGTCACAGATGTTGAACGAAGAATATACGAAACCAATCTAAAAGTACCGGAATGAAAGACAAACCGTTCACGATTTGTACACATTTCAGTTTATGAAACTCAGTCGAGTTTAATAAATTTCTTAATCTGGTATATAAAAGCTATAAAAATTTACTTACTTACCTCAAATTAACTGTATTTGTTTAGGTATCAAAGACGGAAGACAGGGAGTTTAACCTTGGGAGAGAAAGAGACAGGATATATAAAAAACATGTTCCTACTTTTTTTCCTTCCCTTTGTCATTAAAATATTAAAATAAAGAAATATAAAAATCAACACGACCCAGAAGTAACGAGATTCCCGAAAAGAGATTAACACCGCTCGTCCCCCGATATGAAGTTAATACGAAGTACCCGAAGAGTAACGCTACCGAATAGAATAACACCTTGTACCTGAGATCCTTACACTCGAAGTCATTAATGTCGAAGGGCTGAGATCTCGTGTCCGAGTCATCAATACCATGTACTCGAATCAACGAAACGTCACCTACTCTAGAACGGCTCGATCCCTAGTTTGGGTACAGATGACTTAACCGTTCGTCTAAGGAATGGTGATTCGGTGGTCCCTTCTGGACTTTGAGTCCTTAAAATCTTACTTTACATAAACAATTGATATCCATGTGTGAAAGGTTTTGGTCCAAAAAAGGTCTTCAATTTATTTATACATTAATCTATCCAAACATAAGGATCACAGATTGTTCCACAACATCTAAGAGGAATTTACAAATAACCGAATTAAGTTGCAGTTATCTTCCGATTTTCCTCTAGGGTTCCATATCTTTTTGTGTTTATGTTCATTCCTTCTGTACACGTACGCATACTATTATCAAAGGTACATGAATTTTATGGTTCGAAGGGTCCACCACGATCGCCATTTCTTGGCCGGACGGTCACGTCCTCTGTATCCTCTGTTCCCAAGTTATAAGAACGGACCTCTTAGAGTGTCTATCTCCTCAGACCACCCGATTTCAGGTATCCCAGTGTTTTTCAACCTGTGTTGACTTCGTTAGGTCGTACGTGTGTGACACTTATGGTATGTCTTTCGACGAACAAGAATTACGTTTGACTACCATTAAAGTGGTAGTGGTGGTGAGAAAGGATAAAAGTTGCGTCAGTTCGTCGAAAGTTTCCGTTCTCCTCGAAACGTCGAGGGTCCCTCCTCCGTACGTCAGTATTGAAGAATCGTCTCACCAGATTGATGTGACTCGAAGACTGTTTGAGGTCTGGTAAGGGCGTGGTTGACTTGTAAACCACCCCCCTCACCCTCGTTTTCGACTTACATGGCACTAGAGACGTAGTCGGAGACCCGAGGGAACGACACCGGGGTTCGGATGACATCTTAAGTCTATCAAGGAAGAAGAGGGGAATATATCTGTCACCGTGTCAAAGTTTTTATCGGACACGAAAAAATCCGGAAATTTCTATAGTAGTTAGTAACAGAAGATACCATTGCGAAGTTAATGGGTCCTCCTTTTTTTTTTTTTTTTTTGTCATCGGTACCTTCACTATAGGACTACACGACTTTTAGGGTCGTTTTTTTCCCGTGGCAAACGTATAATCGGTACATTCGTTGTATTCTTGACACTACTTGGTAATTATTCGGAGAGAACACGAAAGATTCATAAGTCCTTTACACGGCGGACTGTCCGATCTAGAAATATCCTAATCGAATTACCAAACAGTGAAAGACGGAACGAACGGTGGGAAGACGGAAAAAGTACGACTTGTCATAACATGACTCATACGACACGCCGGTATGTGCGGGTCACAAAGAGGTACTATTCGTTGGGATAAAATCCGTGAATTGTCGAGTAGGTACAATTTACTGTCGGTCGTTTTTACTTCGGGATCTCAGTAGTGGGAGAAATGTGTAGAGCGGGTAAAGAATGACGTCCCACCAAAGATTAACCGGTGAGGGTCCACTAGTGGGTCTTATTATTTACGGGTCCCCGTATCGGGGGAGGAAAGGTGTGACAAACATAGAAACCCTTTTCTCGTGTACGAGTAACACTACAGTCGAACCTCTTCGTATGTCCACGTCGAACAAACTCTCGTAGAAGACACTCCGGTTCCCCAAGGTTGTACTCAATCCCTTTTTGGGGTATCCTGTTTTTTATAAAAATTGTGTGACTCCAAGGACATACTGGGTGTAGACGACGTTTCTTTACATACCCGTAAATAATAATTTTGTTCACTAAAAAGATATCGAAGAATACGTTCGTTTTTTTTTTTTTTGTAAGTCACGGATACCTTTTTCAAATTATCTCCAAAACTTATAAATTACTTATACTTTATAATTCGCCCGTCTAAAAGTAGATAATGATGACAATAACTATGTAAACACGTCTGGGTGTCTTATATGTACCACCGTAATAAACGTTATACTTTCCAAAGGGTAACGGTATTTAAACATTAATCTCAAAAGTCTAATAATGGACACTGACGAAATACTATTCATGTGGTTAAGGGAACTGTGTAAACTCTATGGATGACGGACGTGGTGACTGAAATACTTCCAAGTGTTATACACTTATAGTACCCTAAATTTGAACAAAATATAAGGTCCGTTTTGGGAACGTATATGTGGTGGTGTTTTAGTGTAGTCTAACGAGAAATGAGGACTTGTGTGTGTGTGGGTAATAAATATCGTGAAGTCCCCAAGAAAAAGTTAACAAAATTAAACGGAGTTCCCCAACTATTACCCTATTTCTCGAAAAGTGACAAGGTAGTGTACAATACTTGGATCAAAATCAGAAATTACTGGTGATTACGACTGAAACTTTTGAAACAACAGACGTTAGGTAAAAAAAGTAACTTGACGATCACAAAATTTGTTGGACAAAAAACTTATTATACAAAAAGTACCATTACTGTAAAACTTAAATTACTAACCGATTTTTTAACCTATCACTACTAAACGAGATAAAATCTGGAAATACTAAATAGAAGAAGTTTAACATTTTAATCCCTTTCTAAATTAAGTGTAGTATATCTTAGACATAGTACCTCTAGTTGACTGATCTGTTTCGATTGGTGTCGAGTCACAGATAAGTTTGTGGTTCATGATACTTGTTCGAACGACGACGACGACGACGACGATTCTGCGAAGTCAGCACAGGCTGAGACACACTGGGGTATCTTCCGTCGAATCAAGTGATGATTTTTAATTTCATGATTTTCAGAGACGATTTGTGATTTTATAGAAACTTATTCTAAGTTTCTTCAGTCATGCTCAAATAGTCCTCTGACGATGTGATCAAATGCTAATGTATCGAAATTATATTGTCAGTTTTACCTAAAGTCTATTGTCTCTAATTACGTCTACACCTATATATCTTTGTATACTAATTCTCCGTCTTTATGTGAAAAGAAATGACTGAAACTTTACCTATTTGGTTCTAGACCACCCTCTTTTTCTAAGGTAGTTGTTAATTTATAATATCTTTATCATTGACAAATTTTCAGGTATTAGATGAAATTCCTGAAAAGACTACCAAGTGTATCATTTCTTAGACGGACATTACACCCTCTGGTCCCAAACTAGGAACTCAACCCTTCTAGAGGACCTCTTCTCTTACCGATGGGTGAGGTCATAAGAACGAACCCTTTGGGTCACCTGTCACCTTGGACCGTCCGATGTCAGGTACCCCAGCATTTCTTAGTCTGTACTGACTCTGATTGTGAAAGTGAAAGTAGATAATGTCTTATATAAAGTCACTAAAGACAATCAAAGTGTCCAGAAGGGAATGTAGTAGTTCTTTCTATGAAAATCTGACTCAACTCTTTCCTTTCTTCTCTTTTAAAACATGAATACAAGGGTGATATTCTTTACCTCTGAATAATTATGGTTAGACTTCGAACTTTTTACAACGATTTGGAAACAGTTTATCTAGACAGACTTTTCACTGTGAAACACTTAGAGTACCATAGTGAAGAGGTGTACGGTGTAAGATAGAGTGAGTCGTGACTGGACAGTTACCTGTTCTTTCTAAATCCACCTTCTAATTTGACCCTCGTTTTTTCCTTCCTGTAAATGTTATTCTAAGATCTCTCTCTATTTTCACCTTCTACTATATGGTTATTTATTTATTTATTTATTTGTACTTTCAGATACACAATGTATTAATCTAGTCTTTGACTTTCTTAAGTATTCCCCGTCTTTCACTATTTCTCAAAACTTAGTTACGACAACGATAAACAGAGCACTCAGAGACCGTACTTTTGACCTAGAAGTAGTTTCATTCTGGATGAAGTGAAACAATGTTATACCTTAATGTTCAGTAGTGTTTGTAAGTCAGTGATTTATTACCCCCGTAAGTAGGATCTGTCTCCAACCGTCCTTACACTGAATCATCTATATCGGTTCCGTCCCTCTACTTTTTTTCTCGTTAGTTCTAAGACTTTGGTGACATTTTTACACAGTCACTTAAATCGTCATCGGTTAAGTACATATTTTCGGTTAAGTGTCTTTTTTCTATTAAAAATCTGAAAGTCTGTAACCACCTTAAAAGTCATGACCTTACATAAAATTGAAATGAAACGGTCTACTCATTAAAACTTTACACTTTTTGGTACTTTCTTAACTAGTTTCGTCGTACCGAAATACATTTATTTATTTACTTACGTATATATGTGTGTGTATTTGTGTGTGTGAAGTAGAGACTAGTTGTGGTGACAAAGAGTGTAAAAAAAGGGAAGGACGATGTTCCATTTTAAAGATACTATTGACCAACTATTTCCCAGTTATAAAGAGGTGGTTTGACAGGTTTCAACTTTTACGTATTTAAATACGTTCGTATACATAAAAGAAGATCAAAGATCGACCATCCAAACAACCAAATTTACCTTTCTTTCCAGAACTGTTTAGAAAAGGAGTCCTAGTAAAGATCTATTATCAGTACCTAATTAAAAATTAACAGTTACAGAGACGTTTAACCATATTTTATTTTTATTAAAGGAATGTTAATCTTCTCTCGTTGGAGTAAGAGTAAGGTTAAAAGACTCCTGTGACGAAAAGATAAATTCGAAAACGGGAGTCACGGTCCGTAGGTCCCTGTGAATGTTTTTACAAATCCCAACTATATATATCATGACACAGTTGTCCGGGGAGTCTCCAGTTCTTTCAATACTATTACCAAAAGGGTCCCAATCAAGAACATGAATTACAGGTAGTCGATTATCTAATATAAAATAAAGAACCCTAAATACCGAATCAAATAGGACCTAACAAAAGACTCTATAGGAAACTAGTATTCCATCTAATCTAAACAAAAGATCAAAGTTTATAATAGGTAGACAACGTACTGTGTCTAATGAAATTAAGTGTACAGTGAAACTAAGTTTTTGAACTGCAGGAAAATATTTAACACGGTAATTGTTTAATCAATAAATTCTTATGTAGTTCAAAGAAAAACTTTTACCTTGTACTAGTGATAGGTGTGGTAAACTGGTTTATAGGAAAAGAAAACAAAGGGAATTGTAAATATTCCCGTTTGTCACATTCATCTATAGATCATATAGTATTATAGATTTATGTTGGGAAAGAAAAAAAAATTGTCATCAATGACCTCAATCATTTCTGTGTCCACAAAAATTTTAAACTCATATAAAAGATTACAAAGGAAAATGTTCTTTAGTCAACTTTTATTTCAACTTCCTTCTGGACCTTACATTCGTGTACTTCGTTCTTTTGAAACGTTAAAATTTTAACATAGAATAACTCAAAAACTCGTTAATTTAGATTTTATTTATAAATGGATTAGACTCTATATATCTACACTTAATAGGTCTCTCCTTTCCTGTAATATATGTAAGATCAAATATAAGAACTAACAATCCTTTATCAGGAAAATCAGAAAGAATACGAGGACCTGAGAAACAATTTATGAACAATGTGTACAAAAATGTCCAGTCGAAAGGTAGGATGGGAGACGGTTACCACCGAGATTCTTTACAAAAAGTTGATTTTAAACAAACAGAACTTGAAAAATTGTTAATACACAAAAAAGAATTATAAAGTCAAAGGATTTTGGTGAATATGTCATGTTCTATTGAGTTGTTAAGAGGATTGAATAGTTTCTTTCATGTCTAAAAGGGTCATGTAAAAATCATGGGTTGTCACATGTATGAAGTTAAACAGAAAATTTCGTTAGATACTTGCACTCAGACTCACTTGAGGCCCTCAACCACTACCTGTCCCTCCGGACCGTACGACACTAAGTGCCCCAGCATTTCTCAGTCTGTGCTGACTCGCTGACTTGACTTGACTTGACTTGACGACGTACTGTACACACCCCGAAGGGACCACCGAGTCACCATTTCTTAGACGAAAGTTACGCTCTCGACGTCCTCTTGGACCAAGGTCGACCTAGTCCTTCCAGGGGGGCCGCTCCCGTACAGTTAGGTGAAGTGATAAGAAAGGATCTCTTAGGGTACCTTTCCCTTCGGACCGGCCGATACAGGGATCCCAACGTTTCTCAGTCTGTACTGACTTCACTGAATCGTGTGTGGTACGTATTTACTGTAAATCATTAAAAAAATTCCCGAAGAGACCACCGAGTCTTACATTTCTTAGACGGACGTTTCAGTTCTGGACCCAATGTAGCGACCCAACCTTGCTAGGGAACCTCCTTCAGTACCGATAGGTGAGGTCATAAGAACGGACCTCTTAGGGGTACCTGTCTCCTCGGACCGTCCGATGTCAAGTACCCCAACATTTCTCAACCTGTACTGACTCACTGATTCGTGTTGTGTTAAAAGAATTCGTCATATGAACTTATTGACTGGACAGTGTAAGTTATCGTTATAAACAAATATAATAAAAAGATATCAATGGTACATTTTATATAAATTATATAATTTATGGTACACACACAAGTCAGTGAGTTAACACAGGTTAAAAACAATGGGGTACCTGACATCGGGTGGTCCGAGGACTCAAGTACCCTAAAAGGTCCCTGTTCTTATGACCTCACCCAACGGTTAAGGAAGTGGTCCTAATTTTACGGTGTGAAGTATACAAATTAGGGAAAAATCAAGATTTTACAAAACATCCAGAAGTATTTTGACAAGTTGAAGTCGAAGAAGTCGCAATGACCAACCACGTATCTGAACCTATTGACACTATAACTTACCAAACGGAACCTCTGCTTGTCTCTAGTAAGACAGCAAAAACTCTAACGTAGATTCATAACGTAAAGTCTGAGAAAACAACTGGTACTACCGATGAAGTAAAGAAGACTCCCTGAGGACGGGCGTCATCATCTATATTACCAGTAGACTCAATTTAAGTGGGTAAGGTCAGGTAAAATCAAACGGCTAAGGATCTTACAGCTGCAAGTGGGAACGATAGAGAACAAACTGGTGAAGGTTGAACGGAACTAAGTACCTGGACTGTAAGATCCAAGGATACGTTATAACGAGAAATGTCGTAGTCTAGAATGAAGATGGTGGTTAGTGTAGGTGTTGACCCATAACAAAAAAGAAGCGAGGTAGGGAAGTAAGAAAGGCCTCAATAGAGAGGTGGCTAGAGGTCATCGTTTAACCCGTGGATACTGGACCCCTCAAGGAGAAAACCATAGGATAGTAAAACGGAAAAGTATGACAAGTACCCCAAGAGTTCCTTCTTACTAGAAACAAGTAGAGGTTTCGTTTGGTAAGTAATAGTGTCAATAGGTTCAGATACGGGGTTGGTCATTACGACTTCTTTGACTTCAACTTACCAAAAAACTTCTGGATGTTCTGGAAAATCTTGATTGTGGGTTTTTTCTACAGGAAAGGTAATATCCGCTAACCTTACGTTTTCATCCTTCTGTTCTTCGTGGACCTCATTGTCCGTTTAAACCGGAACCTTACACTTTACTTCGTCCCTTTTCTGATTATCTCAAAACGGTTCTTTTACGTGACCAGTATCGTTTGTGGGAGAAGGTTTTTGTGTTCTCTTCTGAGATGTGTACCTGTGGTGGTCTACCAGTTGTGGCTTTAGTCTAACTAAGAAAAGAAACATCGGTTTCTACCTCTTCGAGATATGTCAGTTTTTTTGTTCTGGTCCTCGACTGACACCGAGTCTAGTGCTTGAGGAATAATGGTTTAAGTCTGAGTTTAACTTCCTTCATCCCTTTTGGCGATCTGGTAAGTCCATACTGGATTTAGTTTAGGGAATACTAATATGTCACCTTCACTCTTTATATAAATTCCTGGATCTAGACTATCTATCTCACGGACTACTTGATACCTTACCCCAAACACTGTAACATGTCCTCTGTCCCTAGTTCTGGTAGGGATACCTTTTCTTTACGTTTTTTCGTTTTGTCGAGAGACCCCTCCGGAATGTTTATCGACACTTTTCTTCTCTCCACTTTTCGTCTCCTCTTTGCCTTTCTATATTCGTAGACTTACGTCTCAAGGTCTCTTATCGTTCTTCTGTATTCTTTCGGAAGAAGTCGCTAGTTACGTTTCTTTAGCTCCTTTTGTTGTCTTACCCTTTCTGAGCTCTAGAGAAGTTCTTTTAATCTCTATGGTTGCCTTGTAAAGTACGTTTCTACCCGAGTTATTTCCTGTCTTTACGATACCTGGATTGTCTTCGTCTTCAATAATTCTTCTCCACCGCTCTTACGTGTCTTCTTTACATGTTTTTGCTAGAAGTGCTGGGTCTATTAGTACTGCTACACTAGTGATTAGATCTCGGTCTGAAAAACCTTACACTTCAGTTCACCCGGAATCTTTCGTAGTGATGTTTGTTTCGATCACCTTCACTACCTTAAGGTCAACTCGATAAAGTTTAGGATTTTCTACTACGACACTTTCACGACGTGAGTTATACGGTCGTTTAAACCTTTTGAGTCGTCACCAGTGTCCTGACCTTTTCCAGTCAAAAGTAAGGTTAAGGTTTCTTTCCGTTACGGTTTCTTACGAGTTTGATGGCGTGTTTACGTGAGTAGAGTGTACGATCATTTCATTACGAGTTTTAAGAGGTTCGGTCCGAAGTCATTATGTACTTGGGACTTGAGGGACTACAAGTTCGATTAAAAACTTTTCCGTCTCCTTGGTCTCTAGTTTAACGGTTGTAGGCGACCTAGTACCTTTTTCGTTCTCTCAAGGTCTTTTTGTAGATAAAGACGAAATAACTGATACGGTTTCGGAAACTGACACACCTAGTGTTATTTGACACCTGTTAAGACTTTCTCTACCCTTATGGTCTGGTGGACTGGACGGAGAACTCTTTAGACGTACGTCCAGCCCTTCGTTGTCAATCTTGACCTATACCTTGTTGTCTGACCAAGGTTTATCCTTTTTCTCATGCAGTTCCGACATATAACAGTGGGACGAATAAATTGAAGATACGTCTCATGTAGTACTCTTTGCGACCTGACCTTCTTTGTGTTCGACCTTAGTTCTAACGACCCTCTTTATAGTTATTGGAGTCTATACGTCTACTGTGGTGGGAATACCGTCTTTCACTTCTCCTCGATTTTTCGGAGAACTACTTTCATTTTCTCCTCTCACTTTTTCAACCGAATTCGAGTTGTAAGTCTTTTGATTCTAGTACCGTAGACCAGGGTAGTGAAGTACCCTTTATCTACCCCTTTGTCACCTTTGTCACAGTCTGAAATAAAAAAACCTGAAGTTTTAGTGACGTCTACCACTGACGTAAGTACTTTAATTTTCTACGAATGAGGAACCTTCTTTTCAATACTGGTTCGATCTATCATATAAGTTTTCGTCTCTGTAATGAAACGGTTGATTCCAGGTAGATCAGTTCCGATACCAAAAAGGACACCAGTACATACCTACACTCTCAACCTGACACTTCTTCCGACTCTCGGTTTCTTAACTACAAAAACTTGACACCACAACCTCTTCTAAGAACTCTCAGGGAACCTGACGTTCCTTTAGGTTGGTCGGGTAAACTTCCTCTAGTTGGGACCCTAAAGGAACCTTCCTTACTACGATTTCGACTTCGAGGCCATGAAACCGGTGGAGTACACTTCTCAACTGAGTAACCTTTTCTGAGACTACGACCCTCCCTAACCCCCGTCCTCCTCTTCCCCTACTGGCTCCTACTCTACCGACCTACCGTAGTGCCTGAGCTACCTGCACTCAGACTCACTTGAGACCCTCTACCACTACCTGTCCCTCCGGACCACACGACGCTAAGTACCCCAGAGTTTTCAGCCTGTGCTGACTCGCTGACTTGACTAGACTTGGGGATAAATTCTTTACTTTACTAGTCTTGGCGTTAACCAACCCAACCAACGTCGTTTTATTTTCATGATGTAAGATTATTTAAAACTCGAGAGTAATAGAAATAATATATTTATTTAACGAACTTTGATCTTCCTTTACCGTTGGGTGAGGTCGCAAGAAGAGACCTCTTAGGGTCACTGCCCCCTCGGACCACCGACGGCAGATACCCCAACGTGTCTCAGTCTGTGCTGACTTCACTGAATCGTCATCGTCGTATCGAGTACAAGTAAATAAGAAAACAAATTGTATTCAACGATCTGTGTCGTTTAAGATTTCGAGACATTGTCATCAGGTAAAAATATATGTCAAAACAAAAGGTACCAAGTTCGACGGTATCTGTTTGTACCAGGTTTTGTAAGACACCTTTTATGGTTTTTATTTTTTCAAGTACAAAATTTAACTTTCGGTAAGACTCAACGTACTACTTCAGAGAGTGAAAAAAGGAGTTAGGATGGTCACTAGGTGTTCGTAGTTGTAGTAGTTGAGTACTGTAGGAGGTTGGTAATTGCACTGGTACTAAACTACTAGGTTCTAGTAAATTTCGTCTACTAGAAAGATTTATGGTAGTCCGGTTATAATAGTATTACGATACAGTGTTACGGACACTGTAAGTGGTGTGAAGCAGAGTCATACATTCGTAAACCAGTAGAGTGGAGTAGCGTTCTTCCCACCCATATCATGTTATTTGTGAAACTCTTTTTCACTTTCTCTGGTGTAAGTGTATTGAAAATAGTGTCATATAACGGTATTAACAAGATAAAATAATAATTACTATCAAAGATTAGGAATCATACAAGTCAAATATTTTACTTGAAATAGTAACCATGCATACACATCCTTTCCTGTACAAATATGTCCTAAACCATGATAGGTTCACAAGTCCGTAGGTGACCCCCAGAACCTTACATAGAAGGAACCTATTTCACACTGATGTATACAAACCTTATTGACAGATAAGTAATAAAATTTAGTTCCCGATATAGAGCTCATTTCACACACAAACAATCAGTGAATCAGTACAGGTTGAGAATCGTTGGGGTACCTGACATCTTGTGGTCCGAGGAGACAGGTACTCTAAGAGGTCCATTCTTGTGACCCCCCAACGGTAAAAGAAGAGGTCACTTAGAAGGACTGGGTCCCTAGCTTGGACCCAGAGGACGTAACGTCCGTCTAAGAAATGGTAGACTCGATATCCCTTCAGGGTTATTTCTCCGTTAGAGTAAAAAAATGTGACAGGGGACCTTAGACACTATAAACCTTAAGATTCTTTATGTAGGGTTTTGACTGACTCTCAAATAAAAAGAAGAATTACCTCATACAATTAAACGTTTATATGTATGTTTAGTCAGTGGAGACATCTTTTCAATGATTCTTAGAGTTATAGTCTTTTATTTCGACATGTGAATATAACTGTAAACAAAGGTATACGGGATCAGTCAACTTTTCAATGGATTTAGTTTACAAAGAAAGAGATCTTAAATTTTTATTTGTCTTACATAAAACAATAAACAGTCCATCCGGTTGTGGTTATCAAAACTATTTTAAAATGAATAGTCTTGTGATTTTGTTAACTCTTATATCTACACAAATAATCAAAATTAGGAAATTTAAGTGGGTGACTTGTATTTTAATTTACCTACTACTATTTCTCTGCCGACTAATAAAAAAAAAATAAAAATAAAAATGAAATAAAATGAAATGTTATGACATAACCAAAACGGTATGTAACTGTACTTAGGTGGTGCCCACATGAACTCAAGGGTTAGGACTTGGGGGGAGGGTGGAGGGTGGGGTGTAGTAGAGAGACCTAGTAGGGGCACGTGGTCGGGGTTCATAGGACGTAGGATATAGCTTGTATCTGACCGCTAAACAAAGAATGTACTATCATATGTACAAAGTTACGGTAAGAGGGTTTAGTGGGGTGGGAGAGGGAGAGGGAGTCTCAGGTTTTCAGGTGAGATGTGTAGCCACAGAGAAAACGATAGAGTGTATGTCCCAGTAGTATTGGTAGAAAGATTAAGGCATATATACACCATCATATGACATAACCACAAAAAGAAAGACCGAATGAAGTGAGACATATTAGCCGAGGTCAAAGTAGGTAGAGTCATCTTGACTAAGTTTACATAAGAAAAAGTACCGACTCATTATGAGGTAACACACATACATGGTGTCGAAAGAATAGGTAAGTAGACGACTACCTGTAGATCCAACAAAGGTACAGGACCTCTAATATTTGTCACGACACTACTTGTAACCCCACGTGCACAGAGAAAGTTAAGATCAAAGGAGCCACACATACGGGTCTTCACCCTAACGACCCAGTATTCCGTCAAGATAAACGTTAAAAAATTCCTTAGAGGTGTGACAAGAGGTATCACCGACATGATCAAACGTAAGGGTGGTTGTCACATTCTCCCAAGGGAAAAGAGGTGTGGGAGAGGTCGTAAATAACGAACGTCTGAAAACCTAGTGTCGGTAAGACTGACCACACTTTACCATGGAGTGACACCAGAACTAAACGTAAAGAGACTATTACTCACTACAACTCGTAGAAAAGTACACAAACAATCGGTAGGCCTACAGAAAAAACATCTTTACGGATAAATCGAGAAACCGTGTAAAAAACTAACCCAACAAATAAAAAGACCTCAACTCGACGTATTCAACGAACATATAAACACTCTAATGAACAAACAGTCAACGAAGTAAACGATAATAAAAGAGGGTAAGTCTTCCGACAGAAAAGTGGAACGAATATAAAAGGAAACAACACGTCTTCGAAAATTAAAAGTAATTAGGGTAAACAAATAAAAACGAAAATAAAGGTCATAAGACCCTCCACCTAGTATCTCCTAGGACGACACTAAATACAGTCTCTCACAAAACGGGATACAAGAGGAGATCCTCAAAATATCAAAGACCAGAATGTAAATCTAGAAATTAGGTGAAACTCAAATAAAAACACACACCACAATCTTTCACTACATCAAAGTAAGAAAATGTTCACCAACTGGTCAAAAGAGTCGTGGTGAACAATTTCTCTAACAGAAATGAGGTAACATATAAGAACGGAGGAAACAGTTTCTATTCCACAGGTATACACACACCTAAATAGAGACCCGAAAGATAAAACAAGGTAACTAGATATAAAGACAGAAACACGGTCATGGTATGACAGAACTATTGACACCGAAACATCATCTCGGACTTTAGTCCGTCCAACTAAGGAGGTCAAGGTAAGAAGAAAGAGTTCTGACAAAACCGATAAGCTCCAAAAAACATAAAGGTATGTTTAGAACTTTTAAAAATTTAGATATTAGTCCTTTTTTTTGGGTGTTTCCTGATTAATTAGTCAAATTTATGTGACACTTTCTACCATGCGTAAAGGATTAAATTTAGTTAATTATGTCCAATTAATCTAGTCCATTATCTTGTAAAATTGTAAAAACATGAATAAATTACAATATACAAATAAAATAAAACACAAACTGTTTTCTTACATTTTAGAGTCATGAGTTTAAAATATTCGAACAGAGTTGTGAATCGTTATGAAATCTCATCCGAAGATATCATGTTGATTACTCTTTTGACTAAAACGTAAAAGTGTAACTATGTCGATCTGTTTACCAGGACGAATTTCACTATAGTCGATTCTGTAACCATGAATTTTTATACTCCTTGTAAAAACAAAGAATAACCATAAAATTTTTCAATTTTAAAGGCTATAAATCCTTAAAAGTTTCGTCAGGGATATTTAAGATTTGATAAACTCAGATTATCCTTTAAATTTTTATAATTATTGAAGGTTATAACTATAATGGTGTCAGAGTCACACATAGGTTCTATAGGGTCTTCAACCAAGTGACTTCATTATAATCTTAAGAAAACTTTTGGAGTTTGGTGCCTCACCAAAACCCGAAAGAACCTTAAAACTAACGGAACCTTCTTCCTTTTTTTTTTATGTTGAATCTCGGGTACTCTTAGACAGAGTCAGACATAAGTAGAGTCCTATCATCTGTTCAAGATTCTTCCTGAAGATCGTATAGTCTAAGAAGATTAACGAGTGAGTAAAAATTTCACGGAAATTATTTATATAAGGACTTATTATAATTTTCTTTACCGGAATTACTTAACTCCTCAGTAATTAAACTTGTAATATATACACACAGACACAGACAATATTACCCGTGAACGTACGGGTAAAAAGAATACAAAGTAATAAAATTTTTCCTTAACCATTAAAATCGATATTTTAAATATAAATGGTGTCATAAAAATTTTCCTTATAATCCGTTTAGTAAAAGAAATCTCAGTAAAATATAATTATAGACGAAAGTAACTAGAAAAGTCCTGTAACTGGTAAGGATATATATGATATATCAACAAGAACATTGACGGTCTTTATTAGAAGTAATCATCATTGTACGTAAGGACTAAAGAGGTAAGGTAGGTAAAGTCAAAGTATTTCACATAACATCCATGGAACAACTGTTTCGAGACGAAGTGCGTAATCTTACGTACCTTATCGAAAGTGCGTTATCTCAATGATAAAATATACACTCCTGTTAATTGATTCGAGAGGTGTAGTAAAACCATTTTATATTTTTCATCCGTACGGGTTTGTACAGAAATTTTTTCAATTTTGTTAGATAGTACTTTTCTTATAAAAGACATTATTTGTTACCTTGAGTACACTAAGAACTAAAACTTGTATAAAATGACTTCTTATCAAATTTACAAAATTCAAGTTATCTTACATGTTTACAATTCACACGGTGACCTACTGAAGAAGGTATATATATGTGGAGGTACATAAATGGTTGGTCTAGTTTGATGTCTTGTCGGTAGTGGGAGTACGGTGAAAGGTCTGTTACGGTTGGTGAAGGTCATGAACTGAAATAATAATTAATCAAAACGGATAGGGACTTGAACCGTACTTACTTTGATATGGAACCACAAATGAATACGTAGAATGAAGAAAACAAACAATATTATATACTGTAAAAGGGTACAATAAGATACATATTCTTATAATTACCTTCTAATAAAATATTAGTTAGGGTTTGGTTTTTGTTGGGTTTACAGGAGATCAACCTCTTACATGAAGAAGTCGTAACTCTTCTTTCTTAACGAATATGTATATTATCGTACCTTTTTAGAGTGTATAATATAATTCATTTTCTTTACTCTACGTTTTCATGACTTCATGCTTTCGTGTGCTAGACGGTAACCTTCTTAGGTCCACCTCTCAGTTGAGTTTTCAATGTTCACTTAAAAGTTGACACACTTTCCACTTCCGGGAATTGGGTGTACAAAAAGTTCCCAGTTGAAGTATATTTCTTGTGTGTTTAGAGTGTTATTTTTAATAGATGACTCTTTAGCCAGTTTTATTTACTCCCCTGAAATGTGGTCTCTTCTATAAGTCTACCGTTTTACGAGTAATTTTTCTATAAGTTGTAATAATAAGTAACTCTTTTAAGTTTACATTCTTTATTAATACATAGTGGTATGTGGATTGGTCTTTAAGAGTTTATTTGATATTTCTGTTATGGTTTACCAATACTCCTATTTCTATTTGATATGGGAAGTATGTAACGACCATCTTTACATTTTACAAGACGATGAGACTTTTCTAAAACCGGTACAGAATTATTTGTATATGTGTGGATATGATATTAGGGCATTAATGAGAGTACCAGAAAATTTGTCTCTTTACTTTTCAATACAAGTGTGTTGTTGGACATCTGTTTTATACAAGTATTGTAGACGTAAGTATATCGGGGTATGACCTTTATTGGGTCAAAGGAAATCACCCCCTTAGTCATTTGTTCGAAACTATATAGGTATGGTACCATATCGTGAGTTGTTAATTTTCTTTGTTTGACAACTATGTCGTTGCCAAACATATAGAGGTGTAATAATGCGATTCACTTCTCTTTTTTTCTAATATACCTACCGGTCTGTAGTTCATCCCTTTCTCTCCCTTAACCAACACCAATATCATCTCGTTGTTCTTCCTTTTAAGTCTATAACTTTTTCGAGATATAGAACGAAAATAGTTACAGATATAGGACCAATATAATAAACAAGACAATCAAAAATTCTACGATCTAACCCTTTTGACTCCTTTTCCTACGTACCCTAAAGTGACGTAATAAAGAAAAAAAAAAATTAAAAATTAAAATCAAATAAAATGAAGTGTTATGACATAACCAAAACGGTATGTAACTGTACTTAGGTGGTGCCCACATGTACTCAAAGGTTAGGACTTGGGGGGAGGGTGGAGGATGGGGTATAGTAGAGAGACCTAGTAGGGGCACGTGGTCGGGGTTCATAGGACATAGGACATAGCTTGTATCTGACCGCTAAGCAAAGAATGTACTATCATATGTACAAAGTTACGGTAAGAGGGTTTAGTAGGGTGGGAGAGGGAGAGGGAGTCTCAGGTTTTCATGCAAGATATGTAGACACAGAGAAAACGAGAGAGCGTATGTCCCAGTAGTAATAGTAGAAGGATTTAAGGTATATATACACAATCATATGACATAACCACAAAAAGAAAGACCGAATGAAGTCAGACATATTAGCCGGGGTCAAAGTAGGTAGAGTAATCTTGACTAAGTTTACATAAGAAAAATTACCGACTCATTATGAGGTAACACATATACATGGTGTTGAAAGAATAGGTAAGTAGACGACTACCTGTAGATCCAACAAAGGTACAGGACCGATAATATTTGTCAGGACGTTACCTTGTTTTATCTTTCTGGTCTCTATTTAGGTGTGTGTATACCTGTGGAATAGAAACTGTTTCCTCCGTTCTTATATGTTACCTCATTTCTGTTAGAGAAATTGTTCACCACGACTCTTTTGACCAGTTGGTGAACATTTTCTTACTTTGATATAGTGAAAGATTGTGGTGTGTGTTTTTATTTGAGTTTTACCTAATTTCTAGATTTACATTCGGGTCTTTGATATTTTGAGGATCTCCTCTTGTATCCGTTTTGTGTGAGACTGTATTTAGTGTCGTCCTAGGAGATACTAGGTGGAGGGTCTTATGACCTTTATTTTCGTTTTTATTTGTTTACCCTAGATTAATTTTAATTTTCGAAGACGTGTTGTTTCCTTTGATATTCGTTCCACTTTTCTATCGGAAGTCTTACCCTCTTTTATTATCGTTTACTTCGTTGACTGTTTGTTGATTATAGTTTTTATATGTTTGTTGAATACGTCGAGTTAAGGTCTTTTTATTTGTTGGGTTAGTTTTTTACCCGGTTTCTCGATTTATCCGTAAAGAGGTTTCTTCTGTATGCCTACCGATTGTTTGTGTACTTTTCTACGAGTTGTAGTGAGTAATAGTCTCTTTACATTTAGTTCTGATGTCACTCCATGGAAAAGTGTGGTCAGTCTTACCTACACTATGTTTTCAGACGTAATAAAGAATTATAACTTACACTTAGATGGAAATAAACTTTTAATTTAATTTAAATGTATTGTTATGTGTTCTTCGTGACTATTTTTGATGGAAATTATTTGTAATTTATAATTTATCACTTTAATGATTCCTTATTACAAATATCTGATGTACTAGATATAATAAAATTATTTCGTCATTATTAGATTCGTTGTTTTGCCCTTTTAGTCAATTTACCTTCTCCATCTTTCGTTATTGTCACCGTTAGTACAATAATGAATATTGTTATAAATCATTTATGATATTTTCATCAATTTTGGGATAATACTTTTGGTATTATTCCTTTACCGTGAGGTGAGGTCATATAAGCGGACCTTTTAAGAGCGTCCGATGTCAGGTACCACAGCGTTTTCAACCTATACTGACTCGCTGAAGTAAAAGAAAGGAATACTTTTTGTAATTCTCTGACTTAATCAAAACAATTATAATTTTCCTAGAAAGTCTTTAATAAAGAAAACTCCATCTTCGGTAAAGAAAACTCCATCTCAATTCAAAGACTAAGAGAAGTCTAAGTTAAGTCCAACAAACAATAAGTAAGTTCATTTTAATTTTATATAAATAATTTCTATTTATATTATATTATATCAAAGTATGATATAATATAATATTTATATCATATTGATATAATATATCAGTCTGTGTTGACTCATTGACTTGATATGACTATCATATTGAGTCTCATATTTTAGAGAAATATGGATATCTCGTATAAAATATAAGCACAATTATTATATAACTTGGTCCAATAAACAACAACAACAACAAAAAGTTTACGATTCAACACAGACTGGGAAACCTTGGGACACCTGATTTCCTGAGGTCCGAAGGAACAGGAAGTCATAGAGGGTCTCAAACGAGTTTGAGTACAGGTAACTCAGTCACTACGGCAGGTTGGTAAAATAGGACAGTGGGTGAAGAGAAGAACGGGAGTCAGAAAGGGTTGTAGTACTAGAAAAGGTTACTAAACTGAGGTGTAGTCTACCGGTTTCCTAACCTCGAAGTCGAAGTCGTAGTCAGAAAGGTTACTTGTAAGTCTCAAGTAAAGGAAATTCTAACTGACCAAACTAGAGGAACGTCAGGTTTCCTGAGAGTCCTCAGAAGAGGTCGTGATGTTAAACTTTCGCAACTAAGAAGCCACGAGTCGGAAAAAGAAATACCGGGTTGAGAGTGTAGGTATGTACTGATGACCTTTTTGGCATCGAAACTGGTATACTTTGAAACAACCGTTTCAATACAGAGATGAAAAAATTATATGACAAATTCAAACAGTATCGAAAAGAAGGTTTCTCGTTCACAGAAAATTTAAGTATCGAAGTCAGTGACAGGAGTCATTAAAACCTTTCTTTTAGACAGTGACAAAGGTAACAAAGGGGAAGATAAACGGTACTTCACTACCCTGACCTACGGTACTAGAACCAAAAAACTTACAACGTAAAGTTAGATCCAAAAAGTACGATCAGAAAGTGCGAGCAGAAAGTGGAAGTCCTCCAAGAAGTCAAGGAGAAGTGAAAGATGGTAATCCCACCATAGTAAACATGATATAGACTTCAACAACTATAAAGGGGTCCGTTAGAACTAACGTCGAACACTAAGTAGGTCCGACCGTAAAACAAATTACATGAGACGTACCTTAAATTTATTCGTCCTACTGTTATATGTTGGAACTACATGAGGAAAAGGTTAATAAACATCTACCGTATTAAAACTTGAAATATATGAATAAATACGTACATAAGTACGTAAACAAAAGGGGAAATATCAAATACGTTCATAGTAAACGTCAAATTTGCGATACGACGATTTAGCGAAGTTAGCACAGGCTGAGACACGCTGGGGTATCTACCGTCGGGTGAGCCGAGGAGACAGGGACCCTAAGAGGTCCGTTCTTGTGACCTCACCCAACGGTAACGGAAAATTTTTCTATAAATTTTATTTAATTTCGTCTTATTTAAGACGAAAACAATGACTGTGAAAATTCTACTTCGTTATCCTACTATAATCATAATCTTCACACACACAGAAAGAGGGGAGGATAGTACTTATCGAAGGTAGTTTCGTTATTGTTTATACGGTTTATAGTCTTAAAATAAAACTATTAGAAAGGACACCTTATTAAAGTAAGGGACCTCTTTATAGTTCGTACAATAAGACAGAGTGATTCTTGTATACAGGTTTCTTTATTTGTATATCAATATGAACGTAATACCTTATCTAAGTATGAAATCATAATAGAAATGTCATTTTTCAAGAGGTAACTGAAAGTGGTTTAAGGTAACTATATATAGAGATACCCCTCACACACGTACGAGTCAAAGAAATCACCACAGGTTGATAAACAGTGAGGTACCTGACGTCGGACGGTCCAAGGACACAAATACCCTAAGGGGTCCATTCTTTTGACCTCACCCAATGGTACGGAAGGAGGTCTCGTAGAAGGACTGGGTCCCTAATTTGGGTTCAGAGAATGTAAAGAATATAGGAGGTTTGAGGGAAGGGCGGGTACAACGGTGTATTGTGACTCGTCTCAAGGGACACGATATGTTATCCTTGAATAACCAATAGGTAAAATTTATATCGTTACAGATGTACACCTAGGGTTTAAGAGATTGATGAGTAAGAATTAGAACGGAGACCTTCTGTATTTAAGTAAGAAATTCAGACACTCAGATAAAGACAAAACAATTCAAGTAAACAAAGAAAAATCTAAGGCGTATATTCCCTACAGTATGTTATAAAGAGGATAAGACAGACTGAATGTAATGAGTTATACTGTTAGAGACCCAGGTAGGTACAACGACTTTTATTGTAATAAAGTACAAAAATACCGACTAATTAGGTAAAATGTATATATGGTGTAGAAATAGGTAAGGAGACAGTTACCCGTAAATCAAACGAAGGTGCAGAATAGATAACATTTATTACGACGTTACTTGTAACCGTATGCACATACGAAAGTCTAGTACGAAAAGAAACACATATAAGAATCCTAACCTAATGTACCAGTATCCGACGAGATAAAAATCATAAAAAATTTCTTGGAGGTATAACAAGAAGTATACATGTTATACAAGAGGTATAACATTTAACCGATATGGTTAAATGTAAGGGTGGTTGACACATCCTCCCAAGGGAAGAGAGGTGTGAAAGAGGTCGTAAATATAAAACGTCTGAAAAAATAGCCTCTTACGTTACCGTGGGGTGAGGTCATGAGGACGGAACTTTTAGGGCACCTGCCTCCTAGGACCATCCTCCAGTATAGAGTAACATCAAAACTAAACGTAAGCAGATTATTAATTGTTACAACTCGTAGAAATGTACCCGGAGAACCGGTAGACATACAGAAGAAACGTCTTTGTAGATAAATGCAGAAATGGGTAAAATACTAACCTAACAGACAACACTACTACAATTCGGAGCACTCGTAGAATATTTCAAATCTCTGATTAAGGAACAGTCAGTGTAATGACTTTTATAAAAGAGGTTAAACACCCAACAGAAAACCAAAACAAATAACAAAGGAAACGACACGTTTTCGAAAACTCAAATTCACCCAGGGTAAACGAATGAAAACAAAAATAAAGATAACAAGGCCCCATACCTATATACGAAAATAAACAAATATAAGGACTATTAAAAATTTTGAATTGAAGGTATAAAGTACGTCTAATATCATATCACCTCTTCCGTCAGCTCATTCATCAAACATTATAATTAAGTAAATTATTGACATGAAGGAACTAATAAAGTTAAAAACCACAAAATAACCGGAGTCAAAATAGTACCTCTATAAATTAAAACGAATGTCACTATATACTAAATTCTTGGTTTGATCTACGAAATTTTTTCGTGAAATTCTGATATACAAACTGTAATTACCCGAAAGGTCCACTAAGTGACCCATTTCTTAGAAGGACGTTACGTCCTCTACGTCCTCGGTACCCAAGTTAGAGACCCAACTCTTCTAGGGACCTCTTCCTTCACCGTTGGGAGGTCATAAGAGCGGACCTCTTAGGATATCTGTCCCCTCGGACCACCCGATGTCAGATATCCCAGCGTTTCTCAACTTGTACTGACCTCGTTGACTCGTAAGTTGTAATTATCGTTAATAATTAATAATACTAGTATACAGAGATTATGACTATTGACCCTATAAAATATTTAATTTTTATTATATCAAGATAAAAAAAAGAAGTACCAAACTTAATGAGGAAGTTCCCGTCAAAAGGACAAATTACGTCCTAAACTAATCTCATTCAACTACAACGATATTGAATAAAGTACTTATTTATTTAAGTTACAAGGGTTGTGTCTTTACATTAAAAGATTATTTTGTACTAAAAACAGTTATAAAGGGGGAAATAAAGAATCAGATGGATTTGAGACTTGTTTGAAATATTTCGTACGTCCACATAGTCCCTTTCTACGGTAAAATAGTACAAACCTTAATTTAACAACATTGTTTATTCTCGTTTTGTTCTTACTCAACTTTAGTTAAGTAAGAATTAATGATTTAGAAAATCTTAAATGTATTTTAATGTGAGTAGATTTCAGTAGTCAACTCACTAGTGAAACTATGTAAAAACAAATTAAAGTGGACCCTCGTCTACACGTTTTAATCATATACAAGTCAAAATGTTGACTCAAGTTTTTCATCGTTTTCATTTAATATCATTAAATATCACATTATATTATTTCGGATCAAGGACGTTCGTTTTTTGAAATTAATAAAAACTTAGAGATCATGGATCCATTATACACTTATAGTGTACATAGATTTTTCTATTGAAATTCAGTAAATATCATGGAAAATTCCATATCTCATAGATATCGAGTTTGGTAAGAAAATTATCTTCCCAAGAGTTGTTACACTAATCTTCTGACTATGGTATAGAGTATGAAAATTCGTTGTAGCAATGTCCTTCTTTAGGTCGTTACAATCGAAATTCCATAGTCCTTCTAGTGATACCGAGATTCAGATTGTACAAGACTTTATTTGTAAAGTTCACTGGAATTTCCGAAGGGATACTTCTTAAATTTTTAACATCACAGATCTCAAAATCTTAAAGTCTAAGAGGAGATTCACGACTTCACTATATCGTTAGACAGGAGTCTCTATTACCGGGTACCTCCTCTGTCTGTGAAATTTTCTGTTCAGACTTTGTACTTTGTCTATATTTTACCTATCTCCTAGTTTCAGGACACTCTTACGTTTCGTTTTGACTAACATTTCCTAAACCACCAGTTTAAGTAGACTTGTTACACATTTTAAAAAATTTAAAATTCTTCGGGTAGGTTGATCTATTCAGTTAACACACACGCACACACGTGCACGTGTACAAATCCAATATGTCGTCTTGACGTGGGATAAGTCGTTCGTTAGAACGAAACAGTAACAGACGGACAAACGTTTGGAACGAAATTTTCTAGAAGTAATAGGAAAAGTTTCCGACGTAAAGAAGGGAGGAGGGATACCAATCGAATACTAGAAGATTATCGTCTTCAAGAAACGTCGTTTTAGAGATTCCTTTCAACCGACGGATTACTGAAAGACGTCAGAACCTCCACCACGTAATGAACTTCGGGAGATACTTGGGATATAGGTTTGCCACGAGAACCGAGATTTCATTTTATAAAAGATCGAGAATACGTAATCTCTTATGGAGTAGGATATATTCCTTTGTGTAAGAAAATAAAGGAATATACCTGATGGAAAGAGATTTTTACACAGTGAGGTCAGTAAGGGGTCAAGTGAATAAAAATTACGATTTACTCGGTCTTCTCAAATTGAAGATCTTTCTTACTTTACTAATTTATTTGGAATACCATTTTAGTATAGTATTAGACTTTCTCCACTCTATCAAATATCCGAAAAGTGGATTTTAAGTCCTCATGAAATAGTACACAATGTACGAAAATATAATTTATATTGGTACGTTTAAAATACCCTACAACATAGTCGTCTACCTTTTGATGTGGTATTTTTGTATGGGTAAGATTTACTTACCCCTTCTTTCTTTACTTTGCTCAATAAAAATTATACAGTTCCGTCAGATGTCCTAAAAGAAAAAAAGTAACTTCATGTCAACCAAATGTTATAACACGATCAAAGTCCACATGTCGTCTCTCTAAGTCACTAAAGTCTAATAAAAGGTAATATCCGATAATGTTCTATAAATTAGGGACGTGACATGTCACTTAGGAAAAACAAATGGAAAAAACACATATCAAGTTGAGTCAATTCTAGTCAGTGAGTCATTACAAGTTGAGAAACGTTGGGGTACCTGACGTCGTTCGGTCCGAAGGGACAGGTAGATTCTAACAGTATCGAAAAGAAGGTTCCTCGTTCTCAGAAAATTAAAGTACCGACGTCAGTGGTAGACGTCACTAAAACTTCCGGTTCTTTTATCAGACAGTGACGAAGGTAGTAAAGGGGTAGATAAACGGTATTTCACTATACTACCCTACAGTACTAGAACCAAAAAACTTACAACTCAAAATTCGGTTGAAAAAGTGAGAGGAGAAAGTGAAAGTAGTTCTCCGAGAAGTCAAGGAGAAGTGAAAAACGGTCTTCCCCCCCACAGTGGACGTATATACACTCAATTCACTTCACTTTCAGTCAGTCAGCACTGACTGAGAAACACTGGGGTACTTGATATATAAGGTACCTTAAGAGGTCCGTTCTTCTGACCTCATCTATCGGAAAGGGAAGAGGTCCCCTAGAAGGGTTAGGTCCCTAACTTGGGTCCAGAGGGTGTAACGTCCGCCTAAGAAGTGGTTGACTCGGTGTTCCCTTTGTATAGACTCCAATGACTGTACAGAGGGACTTTAGAACTAAGGTCAAACACGAAGTAGGTTAGACCGTAAAGTGTACAACATGTGACGTATATTCAATTTTTTCGTTCCACTATTATATACCGAAACTGCATGAGGAAAGGACTAAACCTTGGTCAGACAAGGTACAGATCAAGATTGACAACGAAGAACTGGACGTATGTCCAGAGAGTCCTCCACCATTCCACCATACCATAAGGGTAGAGAAATTCTTAAAAAGTAAAACAACACTAGGTGTTTCGGTTTCAGAAATTAGATCGGGTGCTTTTTCTTCATCTACAAAAGACCTTAAGAGAACGGCAAAGATACGGGGTTGTTCTGCCAAGTCAAGTCAAGTCAACGAGTCAGTACAGACTGAGAAACGCTGGGGTACTTGGTGTCATGTGGTCCGGAGGGACAGGTAGTGGTTGAGGGTCTCAGGTGGGTTTGGGTACAGGTGACTCAGTCACTACGGTAGGTCGGTAGAGTGGGAGACAACAGGGGAAGAGGAGGACGAGAGTTAGAAAGGGTCGTAGTCCAAGAAAAGGTTACTCAATCGAGAAGCGTACTCCACCGGTTTCATAACCTCAAAGTCAAAGTTGTAGTCAGGATGGTTACTTGTGGGTCCTGACTAGAGGAAATCCTACCTGACCAACCTAGAGGAACGTCAGGTTCCCTGAGAGTTCTCAGGGAACAAGGTGTCAAGTTTTTGCAGTTAAGAAGACACGAGTCGAAAGAAATATCAGGTTGAGAGTGTAGGTATGTACTGGTGACCTTTTTTGTATCGGAATTGATCTACCTAGAAACAACTGTTTCATTACAGAGACGAAAACTTATACGAGAGATCCAACCAGTATTGAAAGGAAGGTTCCTCATTCGCAGAAAATTACAGTACTGACGGTAATAGTAGACGTCACTAAAACCTCAGGTTTTTTTATTTCAGTCGGTGACAAAGGTGACAAAGGGGTAGATAAAGGGTACTTCACTACCCTGGTCTACGGTGCTAGAACCAAAAGACTTACAACTCAAAATTCGGTTGAAAAAGTGAAAGAAGAAAGTGAAAGTAGTTCTCCGGGAAATCAAGAAGTGAAAGACGGTATTCCCACCACAGTAGACGTATAGACTCCAATAACTATAAAGAGGGTCGTTAGAACTAAGGCCAAACACAAAAAGGTCGGGTCGTGAAGAGTACTACATGAGACGTATATTCAATTTCTTCGTCCCACTGTTATATGTGGGAACTGCATGAGGAAATGGAAAACCTTGGTCAGACAACAAGGTACAGGTCAAGATTGACAACGAAAGACTTGTTCTGTCATTCTCCTCACTTTACCGTAAATACATATCTCCGAACACAGATAATTAGGGTATGAGTATACAGAGACAGGACAAAGGGAAAATCGAAAACTATCGGACTTCAAACAAAAGGTACAGTAAGGTATCCCAAAAAACATGCTACAGAGATCTCCGGAAATGTCTCTTTTAGTACCGTCGAAATTTTTATGACTACATATTTTTCCTCTGTGTTCGATCCGGTCCTTTTCTTCTATTGAATTTAGTGTAATCCCAAAGGGACCAGTGAGTCTGTCACTTCTTATACGGTCGTTACATCCTCTAGGTACAAGTTATGGATCCAACCTTTCTAGGAAACCTCATCCTTTACCGTTGGGTGAGGTCATAAGAACGGAACTCTTAAGGTACATATCTTCTCGGACCTCCCGAACTGGTTCACTGATAGTGAAAGTGAAAGTGATTAGTATAATACAATTACTATTAGTTATTTGGTTTGTCACAAATTTGTATATGTTAGTACCTCTTCGTTCTTGATCCGAATTATTTTATATGTTTCCCATTTTTAACTACGGCGTATAGACCATTTTTAACCCGTTCATCTTCGTATAAAAGAACTGGTAAGAGAAATTATACATGTCCCTTTGTCATTTTCACTGACTTGGATGTAAAATCTTTTACTATTTTGTACACTTTCTAAAGGAATTTTTCAGTTTGTGTTACTTGAGAAGATACCTATAATTCAGAGTTAAGACACTTCTACAGTCACTTGAGGATAAATAAAAAATAAGTCCATAAATAAATAGAAATTGAGAGAAACCTCTATTAAGAACATAAATTAAATCTTTTTTATTTGACTACTCTTTTTGACTTTCTTTTTCTATCCTTTGTTCTCTAATTCCATTCTAACGGTCCGTATTTTTACATATACGAATACAGTAATGTTTGTTATACCATACTTACTTCTTTATTAGTCTTTTTATTTAGTTTTAAAAATCTTTACTTCCGATGGTTTGTATATACCCTTAAACCTCAGATTATTCTACTATAAAGTCATTCGTTTCTTTAAAACCTATAAACAACGTCATAACCCTTTTGAATCATCGGTTCTTTGTTATATTTAAAGGAATGTTCTTTATTATAAATTTTGTCTAGTATCTAAAATTTCTTTATTTCATTTCGTACGATTTTTAATTTTATTCGTTTACTTCCCGGGGTTGTGTTAAATCCATTCATTTATTTGAGAAAGTTTCTTTTTGTGACTAAATATTTACACCTATTACATAGGGAAATCTAAGAAACTCATCATTTGTTATTTCAATTGAGTATATGACACAAATTTGGTTTTTGTTCTATAAACCCCTATTGAAAATTGACTACTTTTTCTAATCATCGACCTAACTTCCTGGTTTCCTAAACTTTTAAAATCTCTGACAGTAAGTGTCCTGACCAAACCACCAAATCAACGATTCATCACAGACCGGGGACGTTGGGGTACCTATGTCGGAAGGTCTGAGGAGACAGGTACCATAAGAGGTCCTCACCCAACGGTAAAGGAAGAGGTGACTGAGTCAACGTTGTTAAAGGTCAGAAAAGTAAACTTTAAATATTAAATCCTCTCTTTTAGACTTACAGGGTTAGAGTCATGAACAGGTATGTTAGTCAACAGTATCCCGGTTACAGCAGGTTATCGATGTTTATTACTCCAGGTAAAGGACGTACAGATGGAAACACTCGGTCCTAAGTGCTACCCCAAGATCATATCGATGTCCAAATTTAGTAGACATCTTATTTATTTATGTTACTTTTTGATTTTTGTTCTTTCTTTTTCACAGTTTTTTCCTCTCGTAACGTGTTGTTTATATAATCACTGATGGAAAGGTGTAAATTCTCTCTTATACATATTATAAAAAAAAGTTTTTCTGTTCGGTATTCCCCTTCTTATAGTTCTAATTTTTCCCGTCTCTGTAACTCACCCAATGAGTACGTTTAAAAAAGGGAGATTCCGCAGAGAAAAAAAAAGTTGTTATCCCTATTTTAACCATGTGTTAAATACGACGAAACATCTAATCTACTTTATTAGGTTCGTTTTCTAAATAACATCGGGGGTCGTACCTCATTCACAAGTTATTTATTATCGATATAAACGAAACTATTTACAATAATAATTGAGGGAACTTCACATATTAAATACATATATTTTCCATCTCCATTTTTATATCTGCCAGTCTTTTCTTTATGTCTTTTCCTTAGAATTGAAATAAGTAGTCGAGTCAAGTCAGCGAGTCACCACAGACTGAGAAACTTTGGGGTACCGGGCGTCGTGTGGTCCGAAGGGACAGGTAGTTGTCGAGGACCTCGAACGAGTCAAATAAGTATAAATTGTAAATTTGTAAAAACTTGTTAATCCCTTTAGAGTAATAGAACAGTCTACCCATTTACGCTTAATTATGGTTTATAACGACTCTCCAAAACCAATTGGGACTTAGTGATGTTTGAAAAACTTTTGTTAAATAACAGTTGAGGATTTCATTTTTCTCCGTGTAGTGGAGAAATAATCATCCCTCTCGATAAAACGAAGTCTTCATCTGTCGTTTGAGCTGACCCGGGTTCACCGGACTGTGAGAAACTAGACAAACAAACGAGGTAGAAGAGACTTAACAGCAGTAGAGGATCCGAGTCTCAGTTTCCCTTCTACCCCGTATACATTACCTGAACGGTAAGTTTTACGTAGATCGACCTACGTATAGGTTCAACCGTTCTGGTGTTAGACAGTAGTCCACCATAACCCTAGACCTGTCGTTACTTGATCTTCTATAAATAAACTGAATTTTAGAGTCGAACATAAAGATAGATATAAACGGGTTCTTGTGGTCCGACGACTCCAGCTCTGTAAAGGGAAAGTAATTATTAGGAAAGAGAACTAAAAGTAAACGGAAGTACGAAGAGAAATGGTATTCAATTTTATGTAGTTTCTCTGTTTAACAATTGTGGCGTTTCGAGGTTAATTTAGATAGAGATACGCAAATAGATGTTTACGAAAGTGTACTTACGGACTTACATAAACATGTCTTAGAACGAAGGTTGTAACAATATTATTATTCCTTTTTCTTTTATTATAAACAATAAATCCCTATTACTGTTTATTATCTACTACTATATAAGAATTTTATCCTATGGTATGTTCATAAAATTTTTGTATTCCATTTAAGAATACAAGTTTAAGAATTCATGACTATACTTTTGACAATAAATGTGTGTAATTTTTTTTGTCGTTCCACCTTATATCGTTCACATTGTGCCAAATATGTATTTTGTGTGTGTGTGTGTGTGTGTTTGTGTAAGTTTGAGATTAGAATGTACAAACGGAGTTCCCAGTGTTAAGTTGACGACAGGGAGTTTCTGGTCCGTTCACAATAGTTATAGACAACATCGATTCGTTTTTTTAAACCTTCGTCACCATTCTCCCTCCTACTTAAAGTGTGAATTTACTTAAGTTTAAATCAAAATTTTTAAAATTTCATGGTATAATGGGTTTGTTTTGGTTTTTACTAAACGAAGTTTGACGATCTCCCACTTAAGATTATGTTTGTAAGTATAAGTAACTTATCGAGATCCTCTGACGTACTTTTTAAGGATTGTCTCTAATTATAAAGCCTCACCTCGATGCTACCACCTTCCACTGGAATTAAAATATGGCACATGAGAAGACATGTCAAAATATAAAAAATGACAGTCACACATATAGAAATACGGTGAAAGTGCAAGTGTTTTTCCGAATGTATTTATTTTTACGTACCGTTTGTTTACTTTGCCGAAATAATTATAAACTTTAGATATGGTGGATTTAAAAACTATTTTATTTTTTATGTGTATAGACCTGTGAGGATAGGATTTTCATAAACTAACGTATATAAATAGATGAGACACGACACGAATCTGAGAGTCAATACGGACTGAGAAACACTGGTGTACTTTACATCAGGCGATCCGAAGAGACAAGAACCCCTAAGAGGTCCGTTCTTGTGACGTCACCCAACGGTAAGGAGGAGGTCCCCTAAAAGGGTTGGGTCCCTAGTTTGGGTCCAGAAGATGTAACGTCCGTCTAAGAAATGGTCAACTCGGTGGTACCTTCGGGTTCTTATGACCTCACCCATCCGGATAGGGAAGAGGTCTCGTAGAAGGGTTAGGTCCTTAACTTGACCCCAAAGGACGTAAGGTCCACCTAAGAAATGGTCGACTCAATGAAAGATCAGGATTTCAAAGTGACGTTATAATATTCTGAGATATAGTATACTTTTAGAAATACGATATACCAAAATATATATACGAAAGGTGTACTACGAAGAAATGGACCTTAAAAGATGGGGAGAGGTGGAGAACTCTCAACCCTTTGGATACAAGTAAGAAGAGTTAAACGAGTACCATTCACCCAATATAATAAGGGTTGAAGGGAGAGGGGGTTCTCACTACTTGGTGAATAAGAAGAGATGAGGAGAAACACGATGTATAAAATTAGTTCACGTGTAGTATACCTTAATAATAAACAATCTTACACATAAGAGAGAAAAAACATCAAACTCTCAAGGGACTCTCGTCTGTTACGGACCAGGGTTTTAATAAAGGTTTGAAAAAATGTCATTTGACTCTCTTCCGTAAGAACAACAGACATTTCGTAGGAATCTCAGACCTTATTTTCCCCATTCACGAGAAAAACTTTCGAGTGACACTGTAAAGAATTCATGACTCATACATAATAGAGTAAATTCTGAATGTCTTTGAGATATCTATTAATTACAGTGAATGATCTCCTCCTTGAACTCCAAAACTCGGTAATTAAAAAAAACTGATTTGACATTCTACATCTTGAACACATACTTCAGTCCTTATTCCTAAATAACTTATTTCTCTTAGTATTTTATAAAGGTGTTGAGTTCTTTCATATTTTACACTCATCACGAAATTTAGATAAAGAAGAGTAAATTTTACCTATCTTGTCCTTAAAATGGAGTTGTCGTCCTGTTATTTTTTAACCTTTATTTAACTTTTAGCGTTGCATCCTTCATCAAAATCTACTAATTTTTTATTCATCTTTGTTTTGGGGTCGTTCATGTTTCCTAAACCGAACATTTCCATACATTTTTACAGAGTCGTAGTAGTGTTTATATAATTAATAACCTGATACATACAATGTTTTATATCAAACGAGTTCTTCTACCAAGTTTTTCTATTCTTTTTGTCTTTTGACAAAATTTTCAAATTTTAATTTTTTCTTATATGTAAGTATTCTTAGTTTTAATAAAGTTTAAGATGAAAAGTTCCTTCTTGTAGTTCCTCGTGAATTTATCTTTTGTATTACATCCAGGGTCGTCCGGACCACGTCGGGTCCCGACCTCTAACCACCACCGGTCCAGGGGAGGAGTGGGACCTTACACACAAAACCCCAGAACAGACCGACCTGGAAGTGCTGAGACACACGCGACGGAGTAGAACCGTAGACGGACCCCTCTGGACCACGTGACACTCGTCTCTGGACCTCGGAGTACCTATACTCGGTTGGGTGGGTCCCCCTCACCCTCAGGAGTAAACTCCACCGGAAGTTCCAGAAAGAACAATACTAGAGACTTCTCGAGGGAATGAGACCCCTCTAAACCTGTCTTCGGGGACAGGGTTGTTTTTGATTCTGTTATGTTCCTTCCGTCTGTTGAGTCATTATCATAGTCGTATGAAAACGACGTGAAATAATATGAAACGTCTATGACGAAAAAAAAAAAGAAAAATTGTTTAACTTCCGAACACCGTTCGGACGTATCTCGTTCAGATAGTCGTTGTAAAACCGTTGTCGTAAACGAGTGAAGTACAGACTCACAGTGTAAAACCATTAAGAGTGTCATTAGGTTTGAAAAAACAATAATAAAAAATGTTATTGGACACTAAGTACCAGAAACTACAACGCGAACATTAACAAAACCCACGGTTGTCCGCGAGGGTCAATTCTGTCCCTTGAATTGACTATTTACAACAAACACAAGACTGACGAGGTGGTTACACACAAAGGACAGAGACGTGGAGAGGAGACCGGAGGGATAGGGGATTCTGTGTTTATAATCCAGTTAATTATCGAAATTTTACCGGAAATTTACAAGTACACATTCCTTCTCAGTATGTAGAGAGTGAAATTTGATTTTTGATCTTTACTAATTCGTTTCACTTCTTCTTGCTTTCTCGGAGAACTACTTTCCCTTTCTTCTCTCACTTTTTTGACCGAATTTGGAGTTGTAAGTCTTTCGATTCTAGTACCGTAGACCAGGGTAGTGAAATACAGTTTATCTACCCCTTTGTCACCTTTGTCACCGACTAAAATAAAAAGACCCGAGGTTTTAGTGATGTCTACCACTACCGTCGTACTTTAATATTCTGCGAACGAGAAACCTTCCTTTCAATACTGGTTGGATCTATCGTATAATTTTTCGTCTCTGTAATGAGACAATTGTTTCCAGACAGATCAGTTCCGATACCAAAAAGTTCACCAGTACATACCTACACTCTCAACCTGATATTTCTTTCGACTCACGACTTCTTTACTACGAAAACTTGACACCTTGTTCCCTGAGAATTCTCAGGAAACCTGACGTTCCTCTAGGTTGATCAGGTAGGATTTCCTCTAGTCAGGACCCACAAGTAACCTTCCTGACTACGACTTCGACTTTGTGGTTATGTAACCGGTGGACTACGTTTCTCGACTGAGTAAACTTTTCTGAGACTACGACCCTTTCTAAATACCATCCTCTTCTTCCCCTACGGTCTCCTACTCTACCAACCTACCGTAGTGACTGAGCTACCTGTACTCAAACCCACCCGAGGTCCTCAACCACTACCTGTCCCTCCGGACCGCACGAGCCAAGTACCCCAACGTTTTTCAGTCTGTGCTGACTCACTGACTTGACCTGATTTGACTTGACTCACTCCTTCCGTACAGTTTTCGACTCCTTCCGTACAGTTTTCGACTCTATCCGGGTTTCGATCCGGAGAACATGGTTTGTCAATCGGTTCAACACTTACTTTCAAGAATGTCCTTTAATTTTCAAGATGAGGTCACTTGTACTACTATTCCTTCGTTTCATCGGAATGGCGACTATACCTTTTCAAAACCACGAGACCCATCTTCTAGTTTGGTCGGTGTTGTAAGGGAATTCGGTTTTGGATTAGGTCTCGTTCCGAGACTGAGAGAAATTGAGAGAGACTTCCGACTCTCTCCACGTCTTCGACGTCTTCTTTTCAAACTACGGTTGTCTCTAACCAAATACTCTAAATTCCTTTCTTCGGTAGAGGTATTACATTTTCACCTTCAGCTTCGTCGTTTACGATTACGTTTTCGGTCTCGTTCAATGAGTCTAGACAAATCCTACAAATTTCATTCACCGATGTGTTGTGTTGTCTAAAAGTCACAACTACTTTGTCGGAATATAACCCTTTTCTACGGTAGATCCTGAAAGTATCGATCTCTCCTCTTCAATTCCGAATTGAAGTTTCGAAGTTTGCTGTCCGAGTAGATAACAATCACTGTTTATGTCGACCACTGAACTTCAACTTCGGTTACTGGTAAATAGTAGAACTTTTATCACCTCGAGAATTCTTGATGCGTTTTAGATGAGACGGACACGAGATATTTACCTTGGTGTTTTGGACCTACTGTCGTGTAGACAAATGTTGTACCAAATGACTTTTAAAATCCGGACGACCACTCTGGATGGTGAGTCTTCTTTCTAAGGAAAGTTTTATAATGACGAATAACTGTTAAGTGGACCAGTCGGTTCTCGAGATTACCTCTAAATGTTGTTCTAATTACAACGAAAGTACGGAAGATTGTGACAAGTAAAACATGGGGTACCTAGTACCTCTTCAAAGTTGAAAGTTCAGCATAATAAATTCTTTACGTAAAGTTTTCCGATATCGACGGTATCACTAAGGAGTCTACATAAACCCATTTCAAACGACTTTTGGAGACCTTTCCCAAGTGGTAAAATCTCAGGGAACCTGACGTTCCTCTAGATTGGTCAGGTAAGACTTTCTCTAGTCGGGACCCTAAAGAAACCTTCCTTACTACAATTTCGACTTTGAGGTCATGAAACCGGTGGAGTACGCTTCTCAACTGAGTGACCTTTTCTGAGACTACGACCTTCCCTAAGCCTCGTCCTTCTCTTCCCCTACTGGCTCCTACTCTACCGACCTACCGTAGTGGTTGAGCTACCTTCACTCAGACTCACTTGAGGCCCTCAACCACTACCTGTCCTTCCGGACCGCACGACGCTAAGTACCCCAGCGTTTCTCAGCCTGTACTGACTCACTAGTTTGACTTGACTTGACTTGACTTGACTTCTTGTTGATACTAAGTACCCTTCTCCAGGTTTATAGTTGTGCTTGTCCTTAAACCTTTTATCAACTAAGGTTGGGAGTATCTACTGACTCCCCAAGTTCTGGAGGAACCTCTTTCTTTGACGTCTACACCACCTTTGTCGTTCTCTTGTTCTCATCCGCACCTCGGACTTCTACACTGACTTAACGACGTTACTGTACTATTTTTAATTTGTCTACTCATCGACGAAGAATACCTACTCGTTTCTTGTACTAAAGAACTCTGTCTTAGACGACCGCTTCCACGATACTTCAAACATCTTTACTGGTGTTTCCTGAATCTTATAATGTATTCGAATTAAGTATTTCGTCGTCGTCCTAAACTCTCCGAACTAAGGTCAAAACTTTCTTCAAGATGACACCCATTTTACGACAGTTTGTTGTAGCGTAAGATGTCTCTTTAACAAGTACTTTCCTTCTCAGTTGACTACACCGTTTGAAGTAACGACAGAATAAAATTCTTTAACGGTTTCGTTGTGGTCGGAAGTCGTTGGTGGCTCGAGTAGTCGTCATCAGTAGTTATAGGTACGTTCTGGGTCGAGGTCGTTTTTCTAATGTTGACTTCCGAGCCCACTACGATCTGTAAAGGATTATTATTTTGTTAAAATTTAGTTCCATACATGTGAAACAAATCTGTGTTACGATAACGTACGAATTACCTGATGTTATATTACATTTTTATTACAGATATACGTAACCCTTCGGGTTTTAATCACTCTGAACCGTTATAGGTGAAAATGACGTTACCAGACCTTGGTTTACGAATTATAAAGGTTCCATCTGGAAAGTACCAGAAATCAGCCTAAAGAAAGGGGGAAACAAGAAGAGAGGGGAGTAAATTTTTGATACGTTAAATACACGTATGGTTTGTCTACGTTAGGATTTTACTTGGATAGGTGTCTGGTTTTTACAACTTGTAATGGTTATGACAATGTCGATGGATACACGAGGAATGGTATGGTAGAGTGGGGGAACTAAGGGGTGGTTTCCGTAGACGGTAGGAGTTGAAGTGTAAACAGAAAAAGGACAACATACTACAAGAGGACATACACGTATGTATATATACGTGTTTCTATAATGAATCAGTACGAACAAAACCTACAAATATTTTCGCGTATTATACAAAAATTGAACACTTACGGAAAAAGTAAGTAGTGACACATATGTTTAAAGTAAACATAATAAAATACACCCATGTCAAATAACACTGAAGAGACATTATCGAATAAGCCACTTATACTGTCCTAAACAAATAGGTAATAGAATATCCTCGTGTAAATCCACCAAAAGGTAAAACCACAATACCTTTAACGATGTCACTTATATAAAAACGTATGAAGAACCACACTATTCAACTTTAGACTCCTATACATGTACTTACACCTTAACGACTTAGTCCTAAACGTTTACAAGTCTAAATACTCTATTACAGTTTTACCAACAGAGTCAAATATAAGAGTGGTGTAGGAGTTGTTGAACCATAATAGTATGAAGAATTAGAAACGGTTAGATTTACTTCTAGACAATTTTAATTCAACACCAAAATTAAATGTAAGAAGATGGTCTGTAACACCGAATCATAAAAAAAAATTACATGGAATACACAAAAGACGTTTTACAGATAAGTTCAAACAACGGACGAGAGGACAACCGAACAAACAGAAAGACAACCCGTCACCATCAAGGAACACCAGGGACTTAGTCTAGAAGATAACAAATATACAATGGGTACGACGACGACGACGATTCAGCGCAGTCAGCACAGGCTGAGACACACTGGGGTATCTACCGTCGGATGGTCCGAGGGGGTAGGGACCTTAAGAGGTCCGTTCTTGTGACCTCACCCAACGGTAAAAGAAGAGGTTACGTACTTTCACTTTTCACTTTTACTTCAGCGAGTCTTCACAGACTGAGAATCACTGGGGTACCAGACGTCGGGTGGTCGAGGAGGTAGGTATCCTATAAGGTCCGTTCTCATGACCTTACCCCACGGTAACGGAAGAAGCTACAATGGGTATAATAGGTGGTTAAGAACTGAAATAAAAGGTACTAGAAAACTCTTGTCTTCAGGAATTAAAATTCTGACATAAGGGACTCTTATATTTGTGTCGAAGAAAAAACGAGGAATTAAAACATTTTGAAACCGAAGGTGTCGAGTAAGAAATTATTCTTTGTCCAAAAATATATACCATATTCCGTCCCTAGACTTAAGAAAGGGTATACCCATCGGTCAAAGGGATCGAGATGCACAACTTTCAAAATAGAACAAGGGGGACTCGACGTTACGGTAGAGACTGTAAGTCATTTAGAGATATTTACGTACCCGAATAAAACCCGAAAGATAAAACCCAACAAGAACGGAACAGAAGTAACGATATCTAAATATTATTCCATATCATAAACACTCCCGTTAAAGGGACTTATCAAATGAAGAAATCTTTAAACAAAACTTAAAACTCCGATAAGAATCAGTAACATAGTATTAAAAAACTTAATTACCCAGTTCAAATAACAAATATGGACAATTTCAAAACCAGTCTTGATATACCTTAGATGTTAAGTCCCACCCCTCTTCTCTGTAGAAACACTAAACTTAGAAGGGTAGGTATTTGTCATATAGTGAGGTCGATAAATCCGGGGGAAATTCCTGAAGGTTATTCTCAAATACAAAAAGACGTATATCCTGAACATGTAAAAACCAATCTAAATAAGGATCAATGAAATAAAAAATAACAACTATGAAAACAGTTACGTACTATGAAAGTTTTTAACTATAAAATATTAACTGACCAACACTATATATTTTTACATCATCTAAAAACACTTTATTATAATATGGGTAAATGAAATTATCTAATAAAATAAAATTTATTATTGTTTTCTCTTGTATTACATCTCTCGACTATTTATAATTACATTATTTTATAAATTCTGTAATGTCTTTTCATTTTATAGGATCTCGTTTTTCTTAGTCGTGCACTGATTCATTAACACAGTATAGTCCTTTTTTCTCTTCTCAATTTACAACTAAAAGGATCCCGTAATAATTATTAAATTTTTATATTAAGTTTATCTTGTCTTTATAAGTTTATTTTTTATGGACGTTAGTATTTGGACACAAATTTTTCCTCTTTTTTTTATCCTTAAAGAAGATGAGTGGTGAGGTAATAATGATTGAAATTTTTATAAGAAAGGAATCCCAGAGTATTTCTGATACTTTATAATGGTTCTTATCCTCAAGTATAAGAACTTGAACTTAGTACTTTAAAGGGAGGGGTGAAATTTCTCACCCCAACGTTGGAATAGTAAAGGATACAGACGTCACTAGGACTGACACTAGATCTCTATTTCCGTTTTTTACGTAACGGTAATCAACGATTGACGTTATATATTTCTGGAAATTCCTTTAAGTCCTCGATTATTATCGTAGACAAAGAGTCACACATATATTCTTCTTTCGTGGAGGTCTCTTCCGTGACGAAATATGATTTACTGGACGAAGCCCGGAATTTCAAGTAACAGAGATCCCGAACACAAATTTTTTTAATGAACAAAGCCAGGTTAAAGAAAATTAGGTTATTGAGAATTCGGAGAATTTGTTTTCAATTTTAATAAAAGTTGACGAAACCTGATTCCTACACAGTCCGTCAGTGGGCGTAAAGTACCCGTAGTTATCTTGTTTCGTTATTGGTACTTTGAGAAGAGAAAATGAGTACTTAGTTTTAAGGTTACTCGACTGAAGACAAAATCAGATCTTCTCTAAATACTCTTTTCCCTAAAAAGACTGAGTACTAAAATTCGCTTCAAGAGACCTATATACAAGGGTTCTTTTTGTCGTATCGATTAGTAGAGTGAATTGAGATTTAATGCGTGTGAACTAATACCTCGGATAGAGTTTTTAGGTCTTCGAACTGTCTTTAGTCTCGTACCGAAGGGTAGGACCTGAGATACAAAATCACTTACTGAAAAGAGTTACACCAAATAAATCAGTGTGTAAGATTATAGTCAAGTAACACAGTCTTTCCATTTTGGTGTTCTTAATTGTTACTTCTTAAAGTGAATGAGTCGGCGGACAGCAGTGGACAGTTGAAGGATGGGTAAGTAGTGGATCGAACAGTGTGAACTGTATTCAAAGACTTCCCGACCCGCTTCTGCCCCGTCCTCTCCGACCTATTTACAGAAGTACTAGTAGAAATCGTTACAGTCATCGAGTCGTGAGAGTCATAAAATCTGAACGGCCACTGTCGAAAAGGTGGTCACGACTTCGACGTAAGGTTTAACTATAAACACCGCCGACCCTCAGGCCCGATCTCTCTACGGATTCCGTTCGGTTAAAGACGTCAAACTATGGTCATTTGTTATACTAGAGAGAAACACAAGTACACCTACTCGACCTCACCTTACTCCCTTCCTATTGAAGTTTACTGTCAACGGTGTCCACTAATTAAAAAAAAACCAGAAAACGTCTAAATGAGACGGATGAGATTAAATTTAACCACAAGTATTACTAGGAAAGTAAAACGTATTTTCGACTTCTCTACGAAAGTGAGGACATTGTTTGTTCGTCCGTCCTACGACACGTACTTCTACTACAAGGACTAAGGTACACTAAAAAAAATTTACAAGTTCCCCTACTAAGAAGAAAGACCGATGGGTGGACTGGTCGGGGGCACACTGGTCCTCTACACTAACACTCCGTCGACTACCCTCTTTCTACACCCTTGTTCACTACGGGGATTTCAGTTCCTACTCTATGAGACTCCAGGTCTACGTTGGCCTACAACGGAGAGTCCCTTGCTCAAGTGTACGTCGATCTCTCTCTTCCTTTACAAGGTCGGGGTGCAAAAATTAATATTCGTCCCTTTTTATTGAATTAGAGTGACCACAAAGTTATTCACCTCCCCTTTTGTTTATCTTGTATGATGTTTCCCGATAGTACTCCTACACTGTCACGTATACTTTCACAAAATTTTTCAATGTTCCGTAATCAGTTCATAATCAACTTATAATGATTATTAATATAGTATAGTTTCCTTTTAGTTGTCCGACTATTAACTCGGAAATTTGAACCGGAACCCTTAGGTTTTGTCATGTTTTAGAGTACAAAATAATTAAGACGAGACAAAACATATCAGATAATAATCAGTAGAAAATCAAAAGGTAAAACCCATATACATTTGTACTTACGTCATCACAATCATATATAGTTTTATAAATTCATTTCGTATAAATCTCTTCGACCGTCGTATCTCTACTCGTTGTAGAGCACCCTTTTAATGTTGTATCTTTATTTCGTCGTCTTACGATTTCTTTCGGATTGTTCATATTACTGGTAGGTTTGGTACTAAGTAACAATGGCCAGTATCTAATTGTTCAACTAAAAACTTTTGTTCACTTTCTGTGTACGAAAGTAACATAACGTTTTTATAGGACTCCTACACACTAAGGTTACCTTTTATAGTCCTATAAAACGAAAGAGAAACGAGTCAGTTATCAACCTCCGACATCATACTAATGGACTGTATGTAAGTTTGTTTACACTCGAAGGTGTAACTAGATAACGAGAGACCCCTCGTCTCGAGAGTCTTCGAGACAAAGACTTATTGTTCCATTCTCACTCGGTTATGTTTGAAGGAAATTTTCTTTTACAGTCTAAACCTCATCTTTTTGTTCTCTTTATAGTGTCGGAAGAACTTTTCTATGCATCCCGATGTTAACGATTTCATACAGACCATCTGTGTTTGGCAATCTTTTAGACTACTCGTATATTTGGATTTTATACAAAACGTCCGATGGACGGGTTAGTTAAGGGTCTCTTTTACTTGTTTTCGTGATTATTTAGATTTGACCTAGCCTTTAAATAAAGACACACTTTGTGTTTCAACTCTTCACTAAGGAAGTAAGATTGATCCGTCATGGACAGACGGGAGATTTCGTCACGTACCGTAAATAAGTTATCCACTTTTGAGTGTCTCGTTTTTCTAGATACCCTTTATTTAATAGTTAACTAATACAAAAAAAAAGAGGTTTTGTAATAGGAAAAAATATGGAGTATCGGAAAATCGTTGGGGCTATAAAATGGTATACTTGACAGAGGTCGGAGAGGGATCGGGTCAGTAGTATTCTGTCAACAGTCTAAACCTAAAATTTTCGGGTAGAGACTAGTACTGTGAACAAGGGGTTCAAAATTACCGAAGAATAATGACGGTGTGTTTGTGTGTGTGTGTGTGTGTGTGTGTGTGTGTGTGTGTGTTAGAGATATTCTATGTAACACTGTACCGTCGTTACAAAAATAGGAATAAAAGGCAATCAGGGGGATTATGATAAACCAAAAAAAGGAGAAGACGAGTGTCACAGAAAAAAAAAGGGGACCTTACAAGAGTGAAAAGAACGCAGAGACGGACCAACTGTAAAATCCACAGTAGGTTCAAGATACAGTTTTTAGTGGGTGAGTTAAAAGACGAACTTATAGTAAAGAGTCGTAGGGTTTTATAGGAATTTATGACTTCTTCTGCATTTTCGTATGCCATTGGAAATTGTTACTAAGAGACAAACTTCGGTTTGACATTGGTCTTAGACCCTTCCTGAAAATAACAAATCTCGTCCCCAGGAGTTCGGACTACCAGACTCCACCTCGACTACATTATTATTATCTTTATTTCACACGTTATTTATGTTACACGAACTTAGTAAGACTTTACTAGGGGGTGGAGGCCAGACACTTTTTTAACAGAAGGAACCTTGACCAGGGACCACGGTCTTTCCAACTCTTGGCGATCAAACTTTCTATTTACTCGGACTTCACAATAAGGTATTACCACTAATAATGACTCAACAAACGAGAGTAGACTCCTTGGATGTGACGTCTCGACTACCTTTCGTTGGAGAAGTGGGTAGGAGATCACTTCTGGGTCTGAGAATCCCAGTGGAATGACCTAAGATAATTAAAAATTTACCGGTCTACAAAAATAAGATAAAGTAAAAAAATATTTACTTAATGGTAAGGGTCTTTTAACCCCCCGAGTCTTTCTTCCTCCCTCTCCACCACCACATCGCCAAAGATACCGTCACACTAAATTCGTTCTGTCTCGAACACCCCTTTCGACCTCCTTGTTCTTTGGTTTTACTAAATAGACACCTATTCGGTACAACACATTAGGGAAAACGTCTCATAGTCTATTTCACTTCCCGTCCTTATTCTTTAATCAATCTATTTATTTGTATATCGATGTCTACATCAGTTGGTCACTTTTGTTACCTTCAACTGGGTCCTTGATACATATACTCGGACGGAGAGAGTCTACATCTATACTCCTTTTCTCGTATTGTTTGTGGGTTCACGTCCACAGGAACAAGACAAAGAAAATTCACTTACTATTTTTATGAAATCGAAACAAAAACTCTTAGTTCCTGTAACACACTTCACTTAACACACGGTGACAAAAAACGAATGAGACATCCAAACGTTGTACGTAATATTATGTTTTAAATACGAACACAAACTATAACACTCTGACTGATGTAAAGACGACTATAGACTGTACGGTGGGTACACTCAACTTATCACTGATCCTCCGATTCCTATACGATTTATCGGGGGAAAAAAAAAAACAGAGGTAGTTAAGAACTACCCCAAAAGGACGAAAGCCCTATCCGTTTTTTCTTTTATGGAATGTACCCTGGATACTTTTATAACTTATAAGTCACTTTATTATGACATTCGTAAAACCTGTACAGGTCGAGACTCAATATTCCTTTGTGTATTTTTCATTCTTTTTTTAATCAGGAATTTTATTTGTAAACCAACCTTACGTAATCTTTCTTCTACAAAAGGATATTACACGTTTAGTGATACCTACTAATTCCATTACAAGAATAAGTTTCTTGAAACCTTATTCTATGAGACTTAAACTGTTATTTCAGGTTATCGTAAGGTTCTTTTAATTATCTAATACATTATTCCCTTCTATAGTTACTTATAATCGTCTGTTTTATAGTCACGTAATCAAGGTCCCAGAGTAATTTTCTATACATTCATTTGGTATTTCCCATACGGTACTATGGAAAATTCCCCCCGTTTTTTCAGTACTTTGGTCCAGTTATTTTACGTAAGTCACCTATATTGATGACTCTAATTTTTTTTTTTTTTGAAACTATTTTAATACATGGTTTTACATAATTTTAGAATTTTTTTGGACTCTAGGTTCCGTGACAAAACAGTACTTATGTTTTGATCAAATCTCCGTTCTCCTATCCAATCCTTATTCATCCGTGAAAAATTTTATTTCTTCACATTTGTGGTCACACGGAATCCCTCGTCACTGACAAATACAGAATAAATCGAAAAAATATTTACTAAATATTTTAACAAATGTTTTACGTCTTTTAATAAGTTCTTTACCGTCATGGTCTGGTGGAATGGACGAAGGACTCTTTAGACGTACGTCTAGTTCTTCGTTGTCAATCTTGGTCTGTACCTTGTTGTCTGACCAAGGTTTAACCCTTTCCTCATACAGTTCCGACATATACGGTGAGACGAATAAATTGAATATACGTCTGATGTAGTACGTTTTACGGTCTGACCTACTTCGTGTTCGACCTTAGTTCTAACGGTCCTCTTTATATAGTTATTGGAGTCTATGCGTGTACTGTGGTAGGAATACCCTCTTTCACTTCTCCTTGATTTCTCGGAGAACTACTTTCACTTTCGTCTTTCACTTTTTCGACCGAATTTTGAGTCGTAAGTTTTTTGGTTCTATCACCGTAGACCAGCGTAACAAAGTACCGTTTACCTACTCCACCCCTTTGTTACCTTTGTCACTGTCTGAAATAAAACATCCCGAGGTTTTAGTGACGTCTACCACTAACGTCGGTACTTTAATTTTCTGTCAATGAGGAACCTTCTTTTAGATACTGGTTGGATCTGTCGTATAATTTTTCGTCTCTGTAATGAAACGGTTGTTCCCAGAAAAGGTCATCAGTACATACCTACCTTCTCAACCCAGTTTCTCTTCCGAGAACTCGGGACTTCTTAACTACGAAAATTTGATCACAACCTCTTCTGAGAACTCTCAGGAAACCGGACGTTCTAGTTTGATCAGTTAGGATTTCCTTCGGTCAGGACTTATAAGTAACCTTCCTGACTACAACTTATCTTTTAAGGTTATGAAACCGGTGGACTACGTTTCTTGACAAAGTAACCTTTTCTGTGAATACGACCCTTTCTAACTTCCACTCTCCTCTTCCCCTGTTGTCTCCTACTCTACCAACCTACCGTAGTGACTGAGGTACCTATACTCAAATTCGTTCGGGACCCTCAACCACTACCTGTCTTGTCGGATCTCACGCCGTCAGGTACCTCAGAGGTTCTCAGTCTGTCCTGACTCGTTAATTTGACTCACTAATTTGACTCGACTTGACTTATTTAATAAATCTCCTTTTCATGTATTCCCTAAGAGTTTCAAAGACCTTCTAAAAAGACACATTACATTCCAGAACGACCTCGATTTACTAGAGTCCCTATAAAACATTAAACTAAATATTTACCGTTCAATTAAAATTAAATCCCGTCAAATGAACCTTTTATTAGATTAAATGAACATCTCCTACAAGTTAAACCTTTACGGTTAAAAGTGTTATCTAATAGTCTGAACATTAACAATGTTTAGTACAGAAAGTTCTGTCGTCCTATATTCCTAGTGACACAAATTTATATTCCCATTGTTTACGGGTAGAAGTAATTGGTACGAAAAACTTTGGGATAATTGTCATGACAGGATGTGAATGTGGTACGGGTTTCGAATGTATATATACCTTATAGGTTTAGAGGTCCCTTGACTATAAAGGATTCCTCACTACCCTAACTTTTAGAGTTTTCTTTTCGGATTAAGAAAGACCGATACAACACTTTGTGTTGTGAAGGTACAAATGGGTAGGGGATGTAGAAATCCTCGAGTGAACGAGAAAGGATGATTGTAGTCATATATTCGAGTGAAACTCTCGGGTGTAATGTTTAGGTTACCGAAACTTTTAGGTTAGATCAAGTTCTTCTTTCTGACCGGTATTTTTAGACACAGGCAATAAAGGGGTTTGAAAACCTTGTTATGCATGAGTTGTCTTTTTTAATTTATGTAAAAGGCACGTATAAACGTCTCTAATTCACACATATATTTACCTTATTTCTAAACCGTTTAAAAACTTTCTACTTTCTGTACACCTTATTTTCACCCTTTTTAAGTATCTCCTCTAATCCCGGTTTTGGATATACTTCATATTTACTATTATTCTAAAATTATGTTTTTCAAGTTTAATAGTCACTCTTTACTCCTACTCTGTAGTTTTATCGAAAACTTTCGTTCGTTTTTATCTAATATCCTACTAAGGTCATTTAATCCGGATCTTTAACCTGATCTACTAAATTGTCAATTGTTTATTTTCATAACTTTATATTCATAGAAACTTTATATCTCCATGTCTACACAAAGAAAAGAATTACTTTTTCTACATAAAGAATTACATAAAAACTCAATTACTCAGTTGTTCATCTCCGTATTCACTTAATAAATCTTTTACCTCTAGGGAAGGTTTTTGTTGTTTTTTTATCTTTTTTCTATGTGAAACAAAACTTTAAACCTATTCCAACTTCTCCTCTAGTCCTTCCCCGTCCCTATTTCGTACCTACAATTATCGGGTAGCCTTCAATAGTACATTAAATTTTATAGACTTACAAAATCACATTAAGTCGTGACAAATAGTAAGAGAAACCTATATGAGATATGGACTATAGTCTCTACACTTTGACAGGATTAAAAAATGGGTTGATAGACCTGATAGAGAACTTCAAAAATAATGGTTGAAAGGGATAGAATCGGTAAAATTTTTAACGGTTTAAAAGTTATGGATCCTAGGGTATATTCCGGTAAAAGAAAGAGTAAGACATCCCATCAACGATGATGAGATCGAACTTTATAGTATTTATACGTCTAACTAGTGTATAAAATGAAGGTCTAATAGAATTGAGATCGTGTATGCAACAAAGTAGAGTAGCGAACCTACAGAGTATTTATACGTTTATGTTCACTTTTTAGTTTGGGAGTTACGGTGGGAAGTTTTTATAAAGAAAGTGTCACAAGGAGTATACTCGTTACCTGTTGGTCACGAGTGTCGTCTTTGGACCTTTCTTAAGAGCTTTGGTGAGAAAGGTAGTGGGTGTAAATAAGGGTGAACTCACTTAAAGCTGATTTACAAAGGAAGAAGAGTAGAATAATGTTCAATGAAATTGATGACATAGAAATTTAAAAATAACTTTATATCAACTGAATGTTCCAACACAATCAAAGTCCATATGAGTTTCAATAAGTCTATATCTATAAGAAAAAGTTTAAGAAAAGGTAATATACAATAACGTTCTATAATTCATATCAAGGAACACGATACGACAACTAAGAACAACCAATATATAAATTTACACATACAAAATAAAGACACAACAGACAACACTAGAGAGGTAAAAGTAAAGATTAAAATAACTAAACTAGCACCTTCTTTACCTGTTTAAGAATCTTTTCATGTTAAAAGGTTTTGACTTGGTCCTTCTTTATCTTTTAGAATTGTCTGGGTAGTGTTCGTGCCTTTAACTTTGACATTAGTCTTTAGAAGGTCGTTTGTTTTCGGGTCCAGGTCTACCGAAGTGTCGACTTAAGATGGTTGTTAAAGCTCTTCTCGATTGTGGATAGGAGGAGTTTGAGAAGGTCTTTTAACGTCTCCTTCCATTTGAAGGTTTGAGTAAGATACTCCGGTGGTAGTGGGATTATGGTTTTGGACTGTTTCTACAGTGTTTTTTTCTTTTGATGTCCGGTTATAGTGACTACTTGTATCTACGTTTTTAGGAGTTGTTTTAAGATCGTTAGTCTTAGGTTGTTGTGTAATTTTTCTAGTATGTGGTACTGGTTCACCCGAAATAGGGTCCCTACGTTCCTAAGAAGTTATAGGCGTTTAGTTAGTTACATTAAGTGGTGTAATTGTTT